>VXBT01008736.1:22104-37859 GCA_013400235.1 Oriolus oriolus | reverse complement strand
AAAAAAAAAAAAGAGGGGAAAAAAATTCAAACTCTGCGATTTAGGACAGAGGGAAACTTGTGCTGCCAGCGGCTGTGGGACAGGCTGGAATTTTCGGGGGAAAAAAAACAAGGAACGAGGAGAAAAACAGACAGACAGCGACTGTGCAGCCCCAGCTGTGGCCACAGACGGCCCCGCCCAGGTAGGGCCCCCCTGGATCACAGGGGAAACTGAGGCACAGGGGGAGCCTCCTCCCACTCCAGATTCTTTCTCCTTCCCGATGCCCAAACGCCAGCGGAAAACCCAACCCCCTCCCCACCCCCAAATCCCTCTGCCGCACCTCACACACCACAACCCCCCCCTCCCCCCCAGATCTNNNNCCCCCCCCCTCCCCCCCAGATCTCCCCGGCGCAGCCCCTGGGGTGCGGGCGGTTGGCTCAGCCAGGGCAGGAACAGCAACGCCAGAGAGACAGGATGGGAATGGGATGGGGCAGGGAAGGGGCTGGGTATCCCCTCCACCTACCCTTTGACCCCGGGGAAAAGCAGGGATGCCCCACACCTCCCAGCTCCAGGGGTTCTCCAAAGTGCCCTGAAACCACGGGAGGGTCCCAGCCCAATGCCCCCAGCCCATTCCAGTGCCCTCAATCCAGCGTTCCTGCACCTGGGATGGGGCAACCTTGGATGTGTGGACAGATGGGAAATGAGGTGCTGAAGAGCGGCTGCAGAAAGGGCCCTGGGGGTGCTGGTCAGTGGCCAGTTGGGTCTGAGCCAGCGGTGTCCTGGCAGCCAGGAGGGACATCTGTGTCCTGGGGGGCACGAGGCAGGGATCAAGAGGGGACTGACCCGCTCTGCTCTAGGCTGGGGCAGCCTCACCACCAATCCTGGGGGCAGTTTTGGGCACCACAACATAAAAGACATTAAATTACTGGACAGTGTCCAAAGGATGGGGAAGGGTCAGGAGGGGCCACACAAAGAGTGGCTGAGGGCACTTGGGTTAATTCGGCCTGGAGGAGACTTCAGGGAGACTTTGGGAATCTGTAGCTCCGATCTCTGCACCCTGTGACCAGGGACAGGACCCGAGAGAACGGCTGGAGCTGTGCCAGGGGAGGTTGAGGTGGATATCAGAAAAAGGTTCTGCCCCCAGAGGGTGCTGGGGCACTGAACAGGCTCCCCAGAAAACAGTCACAGCCCCAAGAGCTCCAGGAGTGTTTGGACAATGCTCTCAGGCACAGGGCAGGATTGTTGTGATGTCTGTGCAGGGCCAGGAGCTGGACTCAGTGATCCTAGTGGGTCCCTCCAGCTCAGGATATTCTGCGACTGTGTGATTCCCAGCTCATCCCAGTGCCCCCAGCCCAGCATTCCCAGACCACTCCAGTGTGCTGCATTTCCCCAGATCCCAAGACACAGGGACTGGAAGCCGCTGCGCTTTAATAATTTAATTAATTAATTAATTACACCGACACTGTGAGATCCCCTGGAACGCTTCCCGCCCATCCCAATTCCCACCGGGATATTCACTGCTCCAAAGTCTTTAATGCCTGGTTTTTCCAGGAAGAAGCCTTCGGCACAGCCCAAATGGACCCAGGAGTGCACGGCATTTCGGTACGGAGCTCCCAAAAAACCTTCGAGAGGATACTCCCGCTCTCCCAGGGGCAGATCCAAGGACAATCTGCCTCTGGAATTAAATCATTCCCAGCTCCCAGTGCGTCCCTGGGTCCGTGGCTTAGCAGCAGACATCAGAGCCGGGTCGGGGCCACGCGCGATCCAGCGTCACGGAATCCGGGGAAAAAGGGAATTCGGCGCAGCAGCAGCGCCAGGAACACTGGGCGCAGGGAATCCCGACAGAGAGCCGGCCATGCTCTGATTTGTCCCGAGACACGCCACTGAACTGGGAAGGGAAGCGCAGGAGAGGCGGATCGGTGCGGCTCTGGGCGGAGGAAGGGAGGTGGATCTGCCGGGAAGCGCTCGGGATGCCGAGTCCCCTCCGTGTTCTCCAACGGAGAGAAATCTATATGGGAACGCTGGGAGTAATCCCTCAGCTTGGTGCAACTCACTCCGTTCACTTCTTTCCCCCGGGCTTTCAGGGAAGGTTCAGGAGGGCAAATTCCTGCCTGAATTTCCCCTCAAAGCCACGGATTTATCCCTGACACCCACTCTTCCCACTCCCCTCTCCCTGCACTCAGATTTCTTATAAGGCAGGAAAATTGTCCGAACAATTTGCGGTTGGATACGCTATCTGGCACTGGAATCTTCCCAACCCCATGGCTTCATCCCCCCCCCCTCCAAAAACCATGAGAAGCCCCCAGCGATCCACATTTTCCAGACCCAAATATTCCCCGCCAGTTGGCTCCATGTTAAAGGCGCTTCCCGGACGGAAAGGGGGAATGTAGAACCTCTAAAATTGCCAGAAAAGTTAATAGGAAAAAACACATTTCGGGAGCTGATGTCCCCGCGGAATTCAACGCTGTATCCGATGCTGGAACCTCGTGGCTCCAAGGAGTCAGGAATGATGGGAATGGAATGAGCCAGTCAGCTCCAGAGGTGTCACAGCCCCTGGCAGAAGCTCCCAGGATTCCCAAACATCCCGAGGAGGCTCCCGGGATAACTACGGCTTCAGTTTGAGCCAGGGATGGAGGATGGTGAGGATGGAGAGCACGGAGGAGGTGAGGCCGCAGAATCCCACGATTCCCGGACTGCTCCGGCACAGCCCCAGCTTTTCCAGTGGGATCACCAGGTCGCAGGCATTCCGAAGCAGGTCCAGCAGTAGTGGGGGGTTGTCCCGGAGCACCTGGAGGAGGAGCTGCAGCTGGAGCTGCAGGTGGAGCCGGAGACGCTGGATCCTGCCATCAGCCTGGAGCTGGGGCCTGTTTTCCGGGCTCTTCCCGCGCTTCCTCGCCGCCTCCGCGCGCTCCAGCAGCACCCGGATCTCGTAGGCGTCCCGGCTCAGGTTCACCACCAGAGCAAACAGGTAATACCTGAGAAAAACGGGGAGCAGGGCCGGGGGAATCCATTCCCTGCCCTCACTCAGGAATTCCATTGCCCAGTCTCCCTCAGAAAGCCTTTCCCTGACCTCCTTTGGAAATTCACGACTTGCTCTCCCTGGATGAATTTCATTCCCTGCCTTCTCTTGGGGAGCTCATTGGCTACTCTCCTTCAGTAATTCCACTCCCTGTCCTCCCTCGGGAATTCCGTTCCTTATTCTCCCCAGGGGGATCCCATTCTCCGCTCTCCTTCAGGAATCCTATTCCCCGCTCTCGCTTGGCAATCCCACCTCCCTGCCCCGCTCACCCGACAAACCCGAGGTTTTTCCAACCTTCCTTCCACGAATGCCCCACCAAATCCAGACACCTCTCCCCACTCACCTGAAGGACCTCTGGCTCCACTTGTCCGTGTCAAGGCCGGGCAGGATCCCGGTTTTCCCGGCCCATAGGACGTTGTCACAGGCCAGGAAGAGGGCACGGTTCAGGTGGGACAGGGTGAGGCAGAAGCGCAGGACAGGGTCGGGTAGATGCAGCGAGCGCTGGGCTCCCCCCAGGGCCTCGGCCGAGCCCCCCAAGCGCAGCACTGCAGGAGGGGGACAGGAGGGGGTCACCGGGAGCTTGNGCCCCCCCCCCCCCCCACTCACGCTTGCGGCCCAGGCTCAGATGAGCCTCCAGGTGCTGGAGGCGGCTCAGGGTCCCGGAGCTGCCCCCGGAGCCGTCCCCGGCGCGGCTCAGCGCGGCCCCAGCCAAGGCACAGGCGTACTGGGCGGCCCTGGGGACAACGAGGGAGTCAAGGGGGGCACGGGGCACCGGGGACATCACCCCAGGGCCTCGGACCCCCCTTCTCTGGGCTCTAAGGCATCCGTGACGGCCCATCCGCCGCCCCGGGACTTTGGGACCCCCGTGATCCCCCTCCTCGGGTTCCAAGGCCTCCGTGACCCCGCTCTCCGGGCTCTCCGCGATCCCCGCTGCTCCCGTGACCGCCCCCTTCGGACCTCCACGACCCCCTTGCCTCGGACCCCCCGTGACTGCCCGTTGGGCCCCGGGAGCCGAGGCTGCACCTGAGGAGGCGCTCCCGGGCCTGGCTCTGGGCGCTGAAGCGCACCCACGCCTCCATGGTGGGGCGGGCCACACCGGGCCCGGTCCCGAGCGCGATCCCGGTCCCGAGCCCGGCAGAGCGTCACTTCCGGGAGCCGCCGCGGCTCGTTCCCATTGGCCGTGTGCGGATCCGCCCGTTCCTACCAAAACAGAGCCCAGGAACGGGCGACGGCCGCAATCTCCGCCTCTAAATCTGTGTCGAAGAGTTTGATTGGTTTCTTTTGCCATTAATTGCTTCTCCTGATCAACAAGAGCGGGACCGTCATCCCGTACCGCCATCTCTGCTGCTTTGCGATTCCTGCATTTCGAGTCGTTTTTTTCCCCGTCACTGTAACAAATCCGGCAGCGCGATTGGACGGCGGCCCCCTAATCCCCGCCCCCTGACCGCCCCGCGACCACACACCGCTGTGTGTGTCAGTGGGCGAGGGCGCCGCGCCCTGTCCCCGCCCCTCAAGCCGCGCACCGCGTTGTGATTGGTCTGGCCATACTTTCACCGCCTCCCCCGCGGCGATCCGGCGCTTCTATTGGGCTGCTGGGCGCGGAGCGGCGCTGACTGACAGCGCGGCGCTGGGGAGGGAGCGCGGCTATGGAGGCGGTGCGGGCGCAGCGGCTGCAGCCCGGGGTGGGCGCGGGGNCGCCCCCCGGGACCGGGGCCGGGGCCGGGGCCGTGCCCGGGCCGCCCGCGGTGCTGCGGGAGGCGGTAGAGGCCGTGGTGCGGAGCTTCGCCAAACACACGCAGGGCTACGGCCGCGGTGAGCGGGACCGGGGGCGAACCGGGGATGCCGACGGACTGGGGCGGGGGTAGATTTTCCCTTATTCCCTTTTTTCACTTTTTCTTATTTCCATGCCCCATTTCCTCCCTTCCTCACCCCCTTCTCCTTACCCCCTTGCCCCTTTTCCTTCTTTCCGTGCCCCGTTTCCACCCTGCCGTGCCGATCCCTGGGGGTTCTTCCCTGCTCTTCCCCTGGCTGTGTCCGGCAGTGAACGTGGTGGAGGCGCTGCAGGAATTCTGGCAGATGAAGCAGTCGCGCGGGGCCGAGCTGCGCAACGGCGCCCTGGTGCTCTACGAGATGGTCCCGGCCGCCAGCCCCCCCTACGTCTGCTATGTCACCCTGCCCGGGGGCAGCTGCTTCGGCAGCTTCCAGGTACGATCTCGGACCCGGGAATGCCTCGCCCGAGCCCCCCCGGAATCGTTTCCCAAATATGTCCTCCCTGCGCGGGCGTTCTCCTGCTGATTCCAGCCCCTGGGTCTGGCTCTAAACCTCTTTAATTCCAAGGAAATGTAATTGCAAGTTGCTCCTGGCCGGTAAATCCCCACCGGACCGCAATCTGGGAAGATTTGTCTTCGGATTGTGCTTTTTTTGTGTCCTTTGCTCTCTATTCTGCTCACCTGCACCTTAGTGCTGAGGTAGGAGATGGGATATCGGGGAAAACTGTTGGATTGGCTGGATCTGATCCTTCCTTTTCCTTGCCAGGATTAGGCAGGGGGATAAACTGGCAGAGGGATATTCCTGTGCCAGGGCTCAGGATTTACCCCAAAAGCTCTTCTCCAGATGGCAAAACGCTCTGGAAATCAAATCAGAGTGTTGGATCATGGGGTCCTGGAATGGCTTGGGTTGGAGGGAACCTTAAACACCATCCAATTCCAACCCTGTGCTGTGGGCAGGGAACGTGCCACTGGAGGAATCGATCCCTTTACCCCTCCTGGGAAAACTGACCCAAAATCCCTCAGCAAAGAAATTAACATCCCATAAAGTCCTGGCTGTGTTCCAGATTCTTTCCTGCCCTCCCTCTTGGCTGGGAAAATGGATCCAAAGGAAATAATTCCAGCAGCCACGGGGTCATCCCATCCCAAAATCCTGGTCTGTGGGGGGAATTTGGGAACAGTTTGGGTTTGAGTTTAATTGACAATGCAGTGGGAGGTTCTGAACCTCTTTTGATTCTGGGAGCGCAACTTCCTAATTCCACCCCCACTCGATTCCCATTCCTTGTGGTCCGTGGGCTGTCGGGATTCTGGGAATGTCCCGACTGTGGCTGTGTGTCCCCAGTTCTGTCCCACTAAGGCTGAGGCGCGCCGGAGCGCAGCCAAGATCGCGCTGATGAATTCTGTGTTCAACGAGCACCCTTCCCGCCGGATCACTGACGACTTCATTGAGAAGAGTGTCTCCGAGGCCCTGGCATCCTTCAACGTGAGGATGGGGATGAAAAATCATGGGAAAAACCTCAAATCAGGGGATTAGAACTCCTTGGCGGGTGGGGGAGGGCGGAGTGTTGACGGAATATTAATATTTTAAGTGTAGCTTAATTCCCATTCTTCTGCTCTTTGTGCTGCGCTTCAGGATGGGGTAACGAGGCTGAGGTGTGGATTTTCCTGGCCCTTCCGTGACTGGGTTGTCACATCCACTAGTTTTCCTTAAATCACGTCCACTAGTTTTTCTTAAACCAAAGATTTTCCAGGAATTTTAGTTTCTATCACCGGGAGCTTTGCATTCTTGCTTTCCTGCTCTGATGATCTCGGAGGGAATTCTTGCCATGCGGCCCACGGTGCTCTGTGATCTCCAGGGTGTTGTGAGAGCCTTGGAATCGGTGTGGGAAAAATCCTGTTCCCGGGGGATTCATTGCTCTGGGAGAGCCAAATTTATCCAGGTGCTGTCCCAGATTTGTCCAGGGAGTGCCAGAGCGGCCCGTGCCATGCGGTCAAGGCTGGATTAGCTGGATAAGAGTGTGACGGCTCAGCCTGTGCTGGCATCAGGCTCTCCTGAATCCCGCTGGGAATTCTGGGAGTGGGGATAATGTAGCGGGAGCAGGTCTGGTAGGAATGGCAGCTCCTGTCTGGAATGTCTCTGCAGGGCAATCGAGAGGAGGCAGATAATCCCAACACTGGGATCGGGGCCTTCCGCTTCATGCTGGAGTCCAACAAGGGAAAATCCATGCTGGAGTTCCAGGTACCGTTTCCAATTTTTGTAGATACCGTTCCTGATCTACCCAGGTGCCGTTCCTGATTTGGTTAAAGGATATTTGGGTTGATCTCTCAGCCACATGTTTGGTCTTTTCTATGGAAAGCGAACTCAGGGTTTCCTTCTGATTCCGATCGGATTCGGGGTACTTCCAGGTGCAGCAGAGTCCTTGGAATTGGGTTTCTCAGTGTCAGGGAAGTGTCCCACTCTGATATTTCAAGGTGGTACCTCCAAATGTCGTAATTGCAGCAGTCCAGTTAATTAGTGGGATTCATCTCTCCCTGAAAACAGGGAAGCAAGAGCTCTCACAAGGAAAGATGGGAAGATACTGATTTTGATTTTGGAATTGGGAGTCAGTGGTGTCATGACACTGCCCCAAACCATGGGGATATCCTTGTATCCCATTGGAATGTGGGAATGTGGCTGGGAAGAACATCTGGACAACAGGAAGTCTGAGCTGCCGAGGGAAGGTGCTGGAACGTGGATCAGGTTTAGGAGAACAACTGGGAATGGAGAGTCCTCTGGGCTTTATTCCAGCCTTTCCGAAGAAACAGCTGGGAGCAGAGCCAGGGAAATCAGGTTTGGAACTCCCTGTCCGTCCCAGGACGTTGTTCCAATAGTTCCTTGAGATTCCTGAGTCCTTTTAATTTCAACTTGGCCTTGGGCAGGGACTGGGAATGATTCTGGAGCACGCATCACCAGAGCTGGATTTTCATTAGAGGAGAAATCTGGCCGTGACACTGCTCCAGGGTTTGCATCCAGCTTTGGAATGTGGCTATGTTTGGGATTCTGTACTTTTCCAACCCCTCTACTGGCTCCTTTCCCTGGTATGGGAATGCTCCGGGGCAGAAGGCAGGAGGTGCTTACGTTCAGGGCCCTGTTTACAGACGGAGACGCTGGGATGGAGATTCCCAGCTCCATCTGGGTTTGGGAAACCTGACAGGCCCCAGGTTTTAAGAAGAATTTGTGTGGCCTGGAGGGAGAAATAGCTGGAAAACCTGGAATTGTCCCTAGTGCTGCCGGTGGTTCGGCTTGGAGAGGAGAATCCTGGAATTCCCAGGGCACGGGGAGCGTTGGAGGTTCTGTCTGCATTGTAGTCCAGATTAATCAGGGAATTTTGCCTCAGTGTCCTGGTGCTGGTGGTGCCTTCGGCCAAATCCGTGTCCAGGGAAGCCGCCGCTTCTCCGGAAGCGCTCCAGGCTGAGTTAGAAGGGGCTCGGAGCCGCCCAGGCGGGTGTCCGGTGTCCCTCCTGGGCTCTGCCTGATCCACGAGGTCCCTCCCGCCCTGCCCCACCCCATGGTTCCGTGATCCTGGTCCTGTATCTGCTCTCATCCTGCCTCCCTCTTGCCGTCCCAGGAGCTGATGACAGTTTTCCAGCTGTTGCACTGGAACGGGAGCCTGAAGGCCATGCGGGAGCGTCAGTGCTCGCGCCAGGTGAGTCCGGGGCCGCTCAAGGACCGCCTCGATCCCGCTGCTTCCTCCCATTCCTAAGCTTCTCCCTGCATCCCATTCCCACCAGGAAGTCCTGGCTCACTATTCCCACCGTGCTCTGGACGATGACATCCGTAACCAGATGGCCCTGGACTGGGTGAACCGGGAGCAGAGCATTCCGGGCGCCCTTTCCCGGGAGCTGGCGGCCACGGAGCGGGAGCTGGATGAGGCCCGGCTGGCCGGGAAGGAGCTGCGATTCCATAAGGAGAAGAAGGACATCCTGTTGCTGGCAGCTGGCCAGCGGGGCTCGGCGCACTCCTCTGGCTGCTGAACCCAGGATGCCGCCCCGGGATCCCTCCTGGTGCTCCTGACACCCTTTCCTGAATCCTGGCCCGTTTGCACATTTGAAAGAAATTTAGTGAAAAAGCTCCAGAATGGATTTTAGCAGTTTCATCCTGGTTTTAGAGCTGCTCCTCAGTCTTCTCATTCCCTAGAGAATTTCTTATTCCCTAGAGAGCTCCTTATTCTCTAGGGAAGTTTCTATTCCCTGGGAATTCCTCATTCCCTACAGAATTTTTTGTGTCCCTTATTTCCGGCATTCAAATCGCAGGTTTTGTCCTCTCTGCACTCTTGTCGGTACTGGAGCAGGCGGGATTCCGTGGAATCCGGTGTTTCCTCTGGAAAAATCCTTTGGATCCAATGCCTGGCACCCCCTCCCTCCTATAGCAGAAAGGGATCAATTAAACCTCCTTGATGAGCTCCTTAATTAAATCTCAATTGTGATGCCAATGTGTGCAATATCCAGAGAGAGTGAAAACGGGGGTTTGGCATTAAATCTGGGATCAGCCCGCAGCATTCCAGTCCCAAGCACAGCAGGATCTGCGGTTCGCCCTGGAATTGCCCTGGTCGTGACCAGACATCAGCATTGGCTTTTTCGTGGAAGATTGGAAAAGTCTCGGAGAGTTTGGGAATGAGGGAGGGATTTGCACTAATCGTTCCCTATCCCTTGTATCCATATCCATATGGAATTTAGACTATATTTAGCTTTTAAAACCCCTTTTATGACATGGAATTGTTCAAACAGCTCCGAGTTCACCCAAGAAAATGTCTGTTTGTCCACGGACGTTTCCATCTTACTCCCCTTTTCCCCAGCAGACTGGAAATACAAACTAAATTCCAAGCCAGAATTCCTTCTTCATGCCATCTTAGAGCTTTTCTTGCTTCTTATCTCCTTAAACCCTTCAGATTCCACTATTCCCACCCTGCTTCTTCCCTCTGCCTGACCACAGGATATTCCAGCAATAATCACTGTTTTAGGATAATATTGGAATAATTCCATTATCTGTAGGTACCCCACTTTTATATCCACATCCTAACGAGCCTATTTGGGGGGTTTATATATTTTTTATACTTTCTACAACACTATTAACATTTGATGTCGCTGGAAATGGGATTTAAAAGGGATAGAGGGTTGTGTGGTGTCATTTTCCTGAGATATTGGAAAAATTTGATTTAGGAATAACATGGAGTTAATCCCGCAATTTATTGCCCAGATTCCGCACATGAGGGAATCCCTGAAGCTCCTCCCAGCACTTCCAGTGGCTTCTTTATGCTCCTAGTAAACAGGTCTGGGAGGATTTGAGGGTTTCCATCCCTGTGGAAGAAAAGAAAGAAGAAAAGGGAAGAAACCGGATGTTCCATTGCTTGTGGGATTGGGGCACCGGTTTGGAGGCTCCGGATCCCCTTGGAAGGTGTGAAATGAACAAATGCAAGTTTTCTCAGTGTGGAAAAAGTTGTGCTCCTTGTTGAGGCAGTGGAGTTACGGGAATCTGGCGGGATAAACACTGGTGTGGATTTTTTACAATAAAACCAGCGATTTTGCTTAACTTTGGTGCTCTTGCTCATTTTGTGGGGCCGGTCGTGCCCAACGACTGCTTTGAGCCGCCTCGCTGCGGGGCTCGAAATCCCCGGGGTAGAGAGAGAGAGAAGCGTCCCGACCTTCCCAGTATGGCGGCAAGACGTCCTGACCCTCTCGGCATGTCTGAACGGGCACTTCCGCCGAGCGCCCTCCCCAACATGGTGGCGCAGGTGCTTCCGCCACACGCCCTCCCCAATATGGCCGTGCGGTGCTTCCGCCACACACCCTCCCGCTATGGCGGCCCTTCCGGCGCGCTCCCGGCGTGCCCCGCTATTCTGGGCAAGATGGCGGACGTGCTGGATCTTCATGAGGCGGGCGGAGAGGATTTCGCTATGGACGAGGATGGGGACGGTGAGCGCGGGGCTGGGGCGATACCTTTCGGCCCAGGGCGGCCCCGCCGACCGATCCGGCCCGGCCCCGGCTCATCGGAGCCGCTCTGGCCGCGCCCCCAAACCCCGTCGGCCTCACGGACAGCCCCGGCCCGAGGCGGGTCATTCCCGGCCTTGGGTGGGGGTTCCTGTCGTTCCCAGGGGGCTCCTGCTCGGCGCTGGGGGGTCATTCCCGGCTCAGGGGGTCATTCCCAGCATGAGAGATGGATCCTGCCTGTCCGAAAGGGGTCATTCCCGGCTCATGGAAGCATTCCTGGCCCGGGGGAACTCTGGGGGTCCTGTCCGGCCCGGGGGAGGTCATTCCTATCATGGGGAGACTGTCCTGTCTTTCCCGGGGATGTCCTTGCCTGTACCAGGGGGTCCTGCCCAGCCCAGGTGGGTCTTTCCTGACCCAGGGACATCCTTCCAAGCCCAGGGGGTCATTCCCAGCCCAGGGGGGCCCTTCCCAGCCAGGATCAGGGGTCCCTGTCCATGCGGGGGGTGGTCCCTGCTGCTGCTGACTCTGTGATCCCGGTCCCTCCCTGCAATTCCCACCCCGGCAGAAAGCATCCACAAGCTGAAGGAAAAGGCCAAGAAGCGGAAGGGCCGCGGCTTCGGCTCAGGTGAGGCCCCAAAACACCCCCAAATGCCTTCCCTGCCGCTCTGGGAGGGGCTGGGTGACCCTGGGGGTTGGGGGCCCCGTTCTTCCCCCGTTTTTCTCTCCTTTCTAGAGGAAGGATCCCGCGCTCGTGTGCGCGAAGACTACGACAGCGTCGAGCAGGATGGGGATGAGCCGGGGCCACAGAGATGTGAGGGGGGACGCTGGGGACCTGGAGGGGTTCACGGTGGCTCCGCAGCTCTGGGTCAGGGCTCAGCCCTGCTGGAACAATCCCTCCCCCGCCCTCATTCCCAGTATTTATTTTAAGGCAAACTCCAGCCCCATATCCCCTTCCCAAGGGTGGGAAGGGGGGAGTTTCAGGGAGATGCTCCTTCCTGAGAACCCCACGGCCTCCAAGTGTCACCAGGGGCACTTTCCCCATGGAAGGGCGGGGGAAATGGCAGGAGGAGGGTTGCCCTGGGCTCTGGACTGGGGTTCAGCCCTGCTGCGATGAGCTTTCCCCAACCTCACGCAGGATTTATGGACTCTGGGCCTCCATCTCCCTTTCCTAGCTGTGAAAAAGGAGTGATTTTGGGCGACAGACCCTTTCCTGGGGACCCTCCATGGGAAGAAGAATTGGGGCCATGCTGGGATGATTCTTCCCCACCTTCCCAGGATCACTTTTGGGTCATCGGGGGCTCTGTGTCCCCTCCCCAAGACAAGGGATTTTGAGGGGGAAAGCTCCATTCCCAGCTCCGTGACCTGCCTTTTCCCACCCAGCCGTGGAAGGCTGGATCCTGTTTGTGACAGGGGTGCACGAGGAGGCCACAGAGGAGGACGTGCATGACCGATTCGCCGAATTTGGGGAGATCAAGAACATCCACCTGAACCTGGACCGGCGCACGGGATACCTCAAGGTGGGGGGCACTCGTGAGGACCCCCAGGCTCCATCTCAGCTTGGGGGAGGCTCCGGGCTGGGAGGTGCCATGGGTGCACCCAAAAAGTGAGCCAATTCTGGGGGTCATGGGGGTCCCTGCACCTCAAAATTGACTTAGTGGGAGGTCCTTGCATCCCAAAACTAAAATATGGCGGGGGGCGGTGGCGGGGCGTGTGCTGTTAGCTGAATTCCTCCGGTGCCTGGGGTCATTCCCATTCCTGGTCCTAATCCCAGGGTGAGCTGGGGGTTCCCACAGTGCTCGGGCTCATTCCCATTCCCAAACCCAGGGTATCAGGGGCTCCATGCACCCCAAACCCTGGGTGTTCCCCTGGTTTCCGGGCTCATTCCTAGTCCCATTCCCGATCCAATCCCATCCCAGGGCTACACGCTGGTGGAGTATGAGACGTACAAGGAGGCGCAGGCGGCCATGGAGGGGCTCAACGGGCAGGAGCTCATGGGGCAGCCGGTCAGCGTTGACTGGTGCTTCGTCAGGGGCCCCCCCAAGGGCAAGCGGAGGTGAGGGAATTCCTGGGAGTTCCAGGAGCTGGGAATGGGAGGGGAGCTGTGGGAGCATCGGAACCCTCGGCTAGGGGAATGGGGGCATTCCGTGCACCATCACGGGGGTGGTGGGGTTAAAATAGGCATAAACACCCCAAAATGCCCTTCTCGTAGACTCCTCCCTTCCCTCTCCTTTCCCCCATTTTCTGCCCCCTTTTCCCTCCTTTTTGTCCTCTTTCCTCTCCTTTTCCCCCTTATTGTTTTCCTTTCCCCATTCCCTTATCCTCTTTTACCTCATCTCCTTTTCCCTCACCCTCTTTTCCCCTTTCCTCTTTTCCCCTTTCCCTTCCCCACCTCTTCCCTGTTTTCCAGGGGCGGGCGCCGGCGGAGCCGCAGTCCGGACCGGCGCCGCCGATGATGGATCTGGACTTCCACCCGTTTGTGTTCTGAGTCCAAACTGGGGGAAACTGGGAGAACTGGGCTTTGTACGCAGCCCTGAAGAGCCAAAACGGCTCCATCCCTGGGGAAATTGGGGTTTTATGGAATTTTATTGTTTTCAAAGGACAAATATGAGGGAAGCAGCAGTCTCTGAGGGTTGGGGGGGTTTCCCCTCAGGTTTGGGGGGAGCCCTCCATACCAGTACATCCCAGGAGTTTTTTCCATGCCCCAAGCAAATGGTCCCTAAATCTCCCACAGTATTTATCCCACCAGGAATTCTTTGTTTTCTGTTAAATAACGAGATTTTGTCTAAATTTGTTTTCTTGTTCTTTGTCCTTCATTAAAGCTCCGCAGCCCCTCCCATGCCCCTTTCCCGAAAAATCCTTCCCCATCCAGGCTGCTGGATCCCCAAGGATCCTGGCAATCCCTCCCAGCCTGGCAGTAGAATAACTGAAGTCTTGGAAAACCGTTTTTTCCTTAAAACTGGCATTGAGAAGCAACAGCTGTGCACCTTGGGGGGACCCAGTGGGGTCCCTGTGCCCAGATGTGCTGGTGTCTGGCTGTGCCAGCATCCAGCTGTGCCCCCAGCTGTCCCCTGTGTCCCCAACCCCACAGATGTGCCCACCGCCCCCCGCCACTCAGAGCCACTGAGCTGCACTGGGGCCTTTATTGCCAGACCCTGGGGACCCCCAGCCATGGGTCTGGGGGAAAAAGCTGCTGGGAAGATGAAGCGGGCGCAGGAGGAGGATGCTGGGGGGGGCCTGGGAGTTGGGGATGCACCCACCAGCTCCCTAAATTTGGGGTCGTGCAAAGTTTGTGCGGACAGAGGGATGGAAGAGTTGACTCTCAGTAGGGTTCAGAGCAAAGAGTGCCACCGCCCAGGGTGAGGCCTTCCCAAAGGGGTTCTGGCCTGGGAGGGGGCGGGGGGAGGCGGTACCTAAGAGCCAGGCTCGGGACCCAGCCCCCCGCAGAAGGCACCGAGATGCCGAAGGGCTTCCGGCTGCATGGAATGCCGGCGGAGCAGTGCTCGGGGGGGCAGCGGGGGGAGCAGCCCGGCCCTGCCCGGCCCGGGGGGCTCCAGGAGCAGCGTTCCAGAGCCGCGGCGCTCCAGCAGCCCAGCCGGGTGCCGGAGCGGCCCGGCGGTGGCTAGCTCAGCATTGGGGGGGTCCCGGCGCAGGGCTTTGCCCCGTGGAGGATCGGGGACCGGGGCCCAACGCCCCGGGGCTAGGACGGGGGGCACCCGTTCTGCCCCGGTGCCCCCTGGCAGCCCTGAGACCTCGCGCCCCTCCACGCTGTGCCGGCGCGGGCGCAACTGCAGCCCCTCCAGCCCCACCGCCAGCCGCTCCGGGGGGCCCCACGTCCCTTCCAGGGGTCCCCGTGGCCCCTGAGGGGAGCCCCACGAACCTTCTGAGGAGCCTCGTGCCCCCTCCAGCGGTCCCTGTATCTCATCTAAGGTTCTCCGTGCTCCTTCTGGGGGTCCCTGTGTCCCTTCCAGGCTTCCCTGTGTCCCCTCGGAGTGTCCCCGCATCCCCTCCACCCCCGGCACCACCAGCCCCCACGGCTCCGAGTTGAGCCTCTTCAGCTGCCGCTTGGGCCCGGCCCGGGATGGTTCTGGAGCGGCGCCTGGAGCCGCGGGCGGGAAGCGGAACACGTCGCGCTCCTCGTCCCTCGCACTGGCGCCCGGCGACGCCGCCGCCCGCACCTGCACCTGGGACGGGGACGCGCAGAGGGCGGGCGACGGGGGCGAGTTCAAGTACTGCCGGGTGGTCTTGGTGCCGCGGGGCGACGTGGCCGAGGTGATGATGATGACGTCGCGGCCGCGTTCCCGGCACGCGTCCAGCAGCACCTGCAGCGTCTCCCGGTCCCCGCGCTCCAGGGCGTAAACCAGCGCGGAGCCGCCCGCGTAATCCCGCGCGCTGGGGTCGGCGCCGTGGGCCAGCAGGATGGCGGCCACGGCCGGGCCGGCGCGCTCGGAGCAGGCGTGCATGAGCGCCGTCTTCCCGCATTTGTCTGGAATGTTGGGATCGGCGCCGTTCTCCAGAAGGTACTGCACCATCCGCGGCTGGTCGGGCGGGTCGGCGTAGCCGGCACGGCACGCAGCCATCAGCGGCGTCGTGCCCGCGGCGTTGCCTTCGTTGATGTAGGCTCCCCCCTCCAGCAGCAGCCGGGTCAGGCGGAATTTCCCTTGGGACACGGCGCGCAGCAGCGCCGAACCCTCCGCCGGGATCATGGGGAGCCCCAGTGGCACCGCGGCGCTGGGGGGGCGGCGGACAGGGCTGGGCATGGCCGGGCTCACAGGACGGAATGCAGGGACAGAGGCGGCACTCGCTCGCTGCAAGGGGAGAGCATGCGGGGTGAGACCCCTGAGTCGCCCGGGATGGGCACAGGGTGAGACCCTGGATGGGATGTCCCCCCTCCTTGCCTCAGTTTCCTCAGCAAGGGAGGGTTCCCGCGAGGCCGAGCCCCCCAGCTTGTGTCCCTCACCCGTGTCCCCCCTGCCCGCACCCACAAACCCCACCTGCCCCTGCCGACAATTCCTCTCACATTCCTC
>VXBT01008736.1:1067-17551 GCA_013400235.1 Oriolus oriolus | reverse complement strand
GTTGTGGGAGGGATGAGAAAGGTGTATTTTGTTTGGAAAAGGGTTCTTTTTGGGTGGAGAGGTGGATTTTTTGGGAGTAAGGGTACAGTCTTGGGGAGGGAAAGATATCTTTTTATGGGTGAAGATGTATTTTTGGGGAGGGAAAGGTATATTTCAGGTGGAAGGTGCATTTTTGAGGGAGGAAAGTTGGGTTTATTGCGGGGGAGGTTTTCTTTGGAGGGGGAAAGTGTATTTTTTGAATAATGTGGTTTTTAGGGGAAAAGGTGGATTTTGGGGGAGGGAAAGGTGCTTTTTTTCAGGGACAAATTTTTGGAGTGAGGAAAGATGGATTTTTGGGGGGGAAGTTTATCGGGGGAAGAGGCAGTTTTTTGATGGGGAGANCCCCAGTCCAGTTCCTGTTTGAGACAACGAACATCCGAGCAGTTGTTGACTTCCAGCTGCTCCCGTGCCACCCCACTTTTTACCCCGGTTTCCCTCTTTCTCCCTTCTTTCCAGGCATCTGTGGGAACCCCCAGAACCAGGGAGGGTCAGGCTGAACTCCCAGGTCTGTGTGGATCCTGCTCCAGAGCTGCTCTAGCACACAGGCCGGGCAAAGGAAAGGTGGGGGAGGTTTATGGCGTTAATTAGTTTAATTGGAGCTGTAAACTGGGGAGTGGGACAGGGTGAGTGCAGGGTTCAGCTCCCGCGGGCGGGGGGGGTTTGGGGGTGGTGCTGGCTCCTCCCGGGCCTTTTCCAGAGGGGAAAATCAACTCTTTCAGGGGGGTGTTATTGTTGGATCTCCAGCAAGGGACTGGCAGCTTCTCCCCAACTCTGGGGAAGGCCCCGGGCTGCCTGTGCCCCCCTCTTCCCGCAGCCCTCTCGGCCCAGCCCATCCCTGGCCCGGAGTGGGATGACCCTTCGCCTCCTTGGCCGGGAGCCAGAATGGCTCCAGCTCCAAAGGAAAACTGAGGCACAGAGGCGCGTAAGGCTGGGGGGGCAGCGGGGGAGGCACAGCAGGTTTGGGTGGGCTCCAAGTGGGAGAGAGGGGAAGAAGCAGAGCCAAGGTCACGGCCTTGTTCTTCGACACCAGCACCTTTCACCCACATCCCAAAAATTAGCCAGGAGGCTCCTACAGCAGTGCTGAAAAAAGCAGGAACAGCAGGAATACTTCCCCTGCCTGCCTCAGTTTCCCCACTCTGCACCCCCACCCCTGCCGCCCCAGGCCTGTTTCATCTCTCTCTCCATCAGTTTCCCCTCCTTGTACCACTTTTCTGCTCAGACTTTTGCTTTTTCCCCTGGGAAGAACAGGAGAGCCTCCAGGGCTACTCCCAGAAAAACCAGAAATTAGGAAAATATTGTCAATCCCCACCCCAAGGGGGTTTCTGCCATCCTCCCACCCCCCAGAGGGACACAAGACAGAGGCACCGTTTCACTCGTTTATTAAAAATTTTGCCCCCCAGGGGCCACAAAAAGGTACAAAATTTGCATTTTTGTGCTTTCCCTCCCCAAATACTGTGTACAAAACCGAAGAGTACAAAAGGTGTCAGTCACGATAACGGGTTTGTGTCGCGACAGGACAGATTCATGATGTCACAGTGTCCCCCTCCCTCGGCAGGAGCGCAGGGCAGCCAGAGCAGCACCCAGTTACAGAATTAGGATGGAATTAGTTGAAACCACAGCTTCCTGCCTGTCCTCACATGTTGTGACAGGGCTAGGACAGGCAGCATGTCCCGACAGCCAAGGTTTCCCAGCTCTCTGCCAGCCGGATCCACCCTGTCTCCCCCCCCAGTCCGTGAGGATTCTCTGCTGGCTCAGAGCGCCGGGGTTTTCCACAAGATTCTGGTGCCCGGGACAGCCCTGGAACAGTGGTTCCTCGAGAATGCAGCAGCTCCTCGGGAACGCGGCAGTCCCTCAGGAGCACTTCCCCTGCAGGTTTACGGGGCCAGACGTGCTGCAGGCATGTGGCACACGGAGCTGAGTCCAGAAAAGCGGGAGCGACCCACCGGCTGTGGTGCTCACTGGACGTTGTTGTTGGCGACACAGGGATCCACCTGGGCGACGGAGCAGGAAGCGGGTGAGGGATCCAGGCAGGTGATCCCAGATCCACCCGGCCCATCCCGTGCTGGTGCCGCGCTCACCTCTGTGTAGGTGGGGGGGGGCATGAACTTGAACTCGGGCGCGTACATGAAGATGGGGCTGTCAAATCCATCAGGATCATCCAGGAGTGGTGTGGTGGGGCTTTCCAGCCGGTGATCCTCGGGAACAATGTCCAGGTAGCATGGGGGGGCTGTGGGGATGCAGGGAGGGATTCGTGAGTTCACCTGTGCACGGCCCCCCAGCCACTGACGAGGTCCCCACACTGTGATCCCACCCCGTGAATCCCCACTCCACTCACCCTCTGGAGCGTCCGGGAGGTTCAGGTCCACCCAGCTCATCTCAGAACTCGTCTGACTGGCCATGCTGGAGCTGCGGCTCCCGATGCCCGAGCGACTCCCAATGACCAGCGGCAGCTCCAGGATGATTTTCTTGGAGCCCGGGACGCTGACGTAGATCTGCAGGAGAGCCAGGATTTAGGGGGTGTTGGGATGGGATGAAGATCCCCGTGGTAAGGAGGAAGATTAGGAGGAGGATGAGGGGACCCCCCACTCACCTGCAGGAAATACTCCACACGCAGGATGTTGCAGCCCAGGATAGACGGTTTGAGCTTCCGCACGCGGATGGTTTTGCCACGCCAGGATTCGGAGGTGCCAGAGATTATGTGATTGCCACGAACGCAGGAGAGTTTCTGGGAGAAGACCTTGGTCTGGCCATTGGCCAGGTACGTGTGCTTGGCCACGATGGCTGCCTTGGGCACCACGATGCGTGAGCAGGTGTTCTCAAAGTCCGCGTTGATACAAATCTCGTCGCCTGCCAAGGCAAGGACCCCAGATGTTAGGGATGTCAGCGGTTTCCTTACTGGTTCTCCCACTCCCAGTTCCTTGTTCCCAACAATCCTCACCTTCACAGAAGCCCTTCCTGTCGATTTGGGCACTGACGGACACGCGTCCATCTGGGATGAACATACACGACACTTTCTTCTCCTTCTTGGCTGCAACTGGAGACTGCGGAGAGAGGGGATGGTCACACGCTGGCCCCATCCCGTCCTTCCCACCCTCCTCCCTTCCTTCCTCCCTCCCTTCCTTCCTTCCCTTTTTGCAACCAACCCTCAAATTCCCCTGAAGTACAGAACCCGCCCCACCCGGTGTCAATTTCTGGAATTATCCAGAAGTCCTTAATCCCACCCTTAATCCCGCTCAGCCCAGATCTGATTAAAGACGCTTGGATGCCACAGGGTTGGGCTGACCCTCCCCAAGGGCTTTTCTCCCAAGCCTTTGGACCACTTGGGGCTCACCAGCAATTCCGGGGTGTTCACATCCACAGGATCCATCACCTCGAAACGTTTTTTGACTTGCTGTGTGGGGCAGGCCGGACGTTCCAGAGATGCCTTCACCCAGTAATCCACGGAGCCATACTTCCCCTTGAACGTGGTGCCCAGTGGCCTACAGACATGCAGGAGGTCACTCCAGAGCCAAAACACGGATTTTCCAATTTAACTCCATCCCCAGAGGCAGGTGCTGCCTCATACTCACCCCTGGGGCAGCTCGAAGCCGAATTTGTACTCATACTTGTTCCCAGGTCTCAGGATGACGGAGCCGTCCTCATCTGCAGGAGAGAAGGGGAGGGAAACATGAGATGGAGCTCCAGGGTGATCCTCGGTTCCGAGGGTGTTAGGTCCCTGCCCCAAGAACCCCGTGTGCTCTCCATGCTGCTCCCTCCACCTCACCAACACCCCAAGCCTCCGGGGCAGAACATAGCGTCCCACTGGCTCCACCCCAGCTCCAGCTTCCTCTTATCTCCCGGCTCCAGCCCCAGGGTGTGATCCCGTGACCCTCCCTGACTGTGCCACCGATGTTACCAACCCCTGTGGGGTCAAAACACACCACAGGAGCTCTCCAGGCTCTGATTTTGTCCTTTAGCTCCCGAACTTCGACTTGACTTGGCCAAACCTTTCAGTGTTCCTAAGTTTTGCTAGATTTGGTCATTTTTCCAGACTCCAGACACAGCACCACCTCTGTGTCGGTGACCAAGGGGCTCCGCTGGGACCCACCAGAGCACCCATGAGGCCAATCCCAGGGGTGCCTCTGTCTCTTTGTCCCCTCCCAAACCCTCTGCCCCCATCCAGCCCCACCCCATGTGGCCAAGCCCTAGGTCAGAGTTGAGTTGGAGTTACGAACTGGTGTTTAAGGCAACCCTTGCCCTCCCTCCAGCCCCGTGCCCTCACCCGTGGGCTGCTCCTCAAGCGCCAGCACGTCCTCGAAGCGCAGGTACTCCATCTCCTGCCGGCACTGGGCTGGGCCCTTGGCCCAGGTCACTCTGGCCACACCGCATGCCAGCACCTTGACGGCGCTGACACGGGTCACCTCGGCCACCTCCACCAGCACACGCCCAGCCACCTTGTCCCCGCTGCAGTAGACCTTGTCGGGCTCGCTGAAGGCCACCATGAAGCTCTTCACCTTCTTGAACATCACCATGGCTGGGGCAGCGCGGGGAGGCACAAAGCAACGGCTGCGGGGCTTTATCCCCGTGGAGCAACAAAAGCCGCCCGAACCAGGCGACTCCGGGGCAAAAGGGCGATTGAACGCTTTGTTTTGAGGCGCTGAAGGATCTCCACTCGCTCCTCTGCCCAGGGACCTCGGCGTTCTGCGAACCCTGCTGCCGCCGCTGCGTTTTATAGGCTCGGGAACCCCGCCCACCCCCGCCCGCCCCTGTTGCTGCCGGGGCCGCCACGCCGAGGGCGCGTGGCCAGGCGTGCTGCTCGCGTGATCAGCGCGCCCATTGGCTGCCGCTGCCTTGTTTACAGCAGCGCCGACCAATCAGAGAGGCGGCTGAGGAGCGTGGACAGCGTGTGAAGGAAAGCGGTGCGTGTTCAATGGGGCGGGCAAGGAGGGAGGCGGAGTGACAGCGCGGAGAGCCAATGGGGAGCGAGGACGGGCGGCGGCTGTGGCCAATGGCGAGCGCGGAACAGGATGTCATGTTCCCAGGCCCAGGGTGGACGGGGGCGCTGGTCCCAGTTTGGGGGGGGCCGTGTCGTACTGGGCGAACTGGGAGCGGCCAGGCTGGGCCCTGAGATGGGGCGTGGGGGCTTCATCCCCTTCCTTAGGCTCCTTCTCCCAACCCAGGGCAGCCGAGGGGCGCCTCCACTGCCCGCCCCCCGGGGTATCTTCATCCCCCCCGGTGAACCCTCCCCTGGTATTTGGGGTAAATAAGGGCGGATTTGGGATATGGGATCGAACGTGACTCCTCTGGGGAGGATTTTTCTCTCTCTGCTGCTTTCCACAGCCCCCTTCCCCAGGAATCCCTTCAGCTGGTTCTGAGGGGTTCCCTCAGCCCCCCTCGGTAGTATTCTCACCCCACACACACTTCCTCCCGTTATTTGGGGTAACTAAGGGTGAGTTTGGGGGTTCAGGATCAAAGCCTGACCTTGGGGGTTCCCTCCCTCTCTCTGGTGCGTTTGTGGGAGTTGTTTCCACCATCTCTGCTGCTTCCCCCTCTGTTTTGGGGACACTTCCTGCTCCTTCTTCCCCAAAATATCCCTCCCAAATATTGATCCAAGGTGCAGCAAACACCCACATCCATTCCTTAAACCGTGGCCCTCTCTTCCAGCTGGGATCCGGGGAGTGGGACAGCATTTTGTCTCCCCCCCAACCCCTCCAGGAGACTTTACTCCCTGGATCAGCATTACCCCAGGACAGGCACTGGCCCTTTCCTCCTCTTTTCTCAGCCCTTAGTGCTTTCCCAGCTCAGGAAAATGCTGGGAGCAGAGGAAACAGGAGAACAATGTTCATGGAGCCACCCAGCACTGGAGCAATGGAAATGGGGGGCTCCCAGTGCTCCCCACCCCAGCGAGGAACAGGGAGGAGTTTTTGTTGGGAGTTGTCCTTCAGAGGTTGTTTGTCCGAGTGTTCCTGGCACTTTTCCTGCCCTTCCATTGCCTCCTTCCCCCGGAGTTAATTCACACCTGATCGTATAAACCGATAAAGTGCCGGATAAACCGTGGGGCATAAACTGTTCTCCTGCCAAACCACAGGACAGAATTCCTCCTTGGGAGGGAATTATTCCGTGGTTCGATGCGGAATGGAGGAATTGCACCTTTATTCCTCTGGTCCCCATTGTCTCCCACTAGAAAAAAGGTGAGGGGTTAATGGAGAATTAGGGATTTGCTCTAATGTGGCAAAAGGTGGGGAGCTTTTTCCAGCCTTCCCTGACATGGGATATTCGACCCTCTATGTTTGTGCTGGCCTTCTCCTCAGAGCCGTGTTTACGCTCTCCCTCTCCGGTTCCCGTCCTCTCCGGTGTGCCTTTCCAAGGAAACCGTCCCCAGCCTGGGGCTGCTTAGACACATTCCAGTGAGGCCAAAGGGCCTTGGAGCCCCATGCCAAGGAACTTGTCAAGGATATGATCCAAGGCATGTTCCACATCCCGAATCCTCTCTAAATTCCTCCAGATTTGTCAGTCAGTGCTGCCCTTTCCCCCGCTGACCTCCATCCGATGGCAACCCCCCCCCCCACTCTCTGCTGCCAGAATTCCCTCGGGGACTTGCTCCAGGAAGTGTTCTCACACCAGCAGCACCCCTGGAAGGATCTGGGGGGTTGGGAACACTGCGGGATTTTCACTTGTAAAAAGCAAAGTTTCCCAGTGTCAAATCTCCTTCAAAAACAAGAAAATCAGGAGAGAAATCACCAGGAGTTCTGGGCAGGGACAACCTCCTGCTCCTGCTAAACTGTTATTTAAGGCATTCATCCCCCTCTGAGCTGCTTTCCCGTGGTATCGTGGTGCTCAGAGCATCCCCGCCCTCATTCCTGCTGCCGAATGGAATGGGGAGAGTGGCTGGATGGATGGGGAGAGTGGCTGGATCCATTGCTTTTCCCAGAGCTCCTGGCCAGGGGCGAGGGATGGCCAGGACAGCATGACTAACACAGGCTCGGAATAACCCACTTCCAAAGCCACAGAGCGAGAAAATGGGCCCTGAGGTGACTCACTGAACTCCGGGTGGGTCCCGGGGGAGGAACTGGGCATGGCACAGATTTGTTTTTGCCAGCACAGCTCTTGGTACTGATAAGATCCGTGTTTTTCGGCTCCAGGTTATTGGGATTGGTTGCCAGGAGAAGCCACGCTGCTCCTGTGACAGCCTGGCCTTTGTCCTTGCTATCGGACAAGCAGTATCCAGCCGGGATCACTGAGAAGCTGGAGGGTGCTGGCAGCCCCGCAGCTTCTATGGGCTGTTTGCTCCATTTCTCTCACCTTATATGGTCCCTTCCAGCATATTCCAGTCTGGGAGGGGGGAGAGAGGGCCGGGAAGGGATCGACAATGGCTGGAGCGTGGGGACAGAGTGTCCCGGGTGTGTGGTTGGGAGCTGGGGCGGAAAAGGCATTTCCTCTGGTTGTTTGTGTTCAGGGAACATTGAGAATAGAGCCCAGCTGGAAAACAAGGGGCTGTGGGACTGGGATGGCCCCTGGAAAGCAACTGCTTGTCCCAAGCCAGGGATTTTCAAGAGTGGAGGCTCCCGAATGGGGCCGGGTCTGTTCCTAAATCCCAGCAGTGGTTTGGGGGTGGAAGGGGAGGTCTCCAGTGCCTGGCTGAAGGCAGAGAATGCTTAGCTATGCAGGATTTTCCCCCTGAGGTCCCACTTTTCCAGCTCTCACTGGGGACTGGGATGTGGAAGCTCCCTCTGCCTGGTGGTTCTTTGTCCGAGTGGGATTTCTTCCCGTTTTCTGCCCAGATGGTGTTTTTGCAGCAAGGAGGGGGAGATAAGGCTCCAGAAGGGCTCAGCCATCCATAAACAAGGAATAATTCAGATTTTCGGTCTGAAAAGTCTCGTGTTAGTCATCTGCTCTGGCAGGAAGAGGCTCTAGGAGTTCTGACTGTGCCGGAGCCCTTCCCGTGGGCTGGGTTCTGCGGACACCTAGAGGCTTTCCCCGGAATGGCAGATGAGAGTTCATCCATCCATCCATCCATCCCTCCCTCCATCCATCCATCCATCCATCCATCCATCCATCCATCCATCCCTCCATCCATCCAGGTCCCTCTGGAGACTTCTCTTCCCCAGGCTGGATTTCTCGCTCACAGCCTTGGAGCAGTCTTGGCTGCTGAAAAGGAGGAAAATTTCCTTATTCCTTTGCTGCTGTGAACTTTCCTGGTTGTGAACACCTCCAGGGATGGTGTCCCAGGTGTGTTCTGAGCGTTTCCACCTCCGATGGAGCCTGTGACACAGAGTCTCGTCTCCTGGAGGAGGCGACTTTGGCCAACACTCCCTGGACAAGGTGACCTGGGCCACCCGAAGCAGCTCATGGTGGGGCTGCAGCTCTGGCTCTGGTCAGGGCAGCTATGTGGGTGTCACAGCAGGTCACAGGGCCAGTACCTCCCACTGTCACAGGGCCACCACCTCCCTCCATCACAGGGCCACCATCTCCCTCTCTCACAGGGCCACCACCTCCTCTGCACACCCTGCAGAGGCTCAAACCTCAGCCGTAGCCGGGCAGGGGTCCAGCTAAGTGGGGGGAATGTGCTGAGCGTGGGATGATCCTGGCCTATTCCCAAATTAATCCACACTGTTCCTCCTCAGCGCGAGGGAGACATGAGGCCACTCAGAGCTGTGCTGAGGCAGAGAACAGATCTTTCCCCCCACCCCGAATAAAGGGGCAGAACATCGGCGCCAGTCCAAGTTGTTGATGTCAACAAGCGTGTTTCCATTGACGTCAGCGGACTTTGGATCGACCCTTTCCCTCCCTGGCTGATGTCACCTGCTAAAAACCACCTCAGCCACTCCATCCAGCTCCAGCAGGAGCCCACTTCGGGTGGTTCAGCATCCAGGTGCCCAGCCTGGGTGGTTGGAGCTGGGGGGTCAGGGTCATCTCCCGAGGGGCAGGACCAGAGGAAGAGACCTCAGGGGAAGGTTTAGGTTGTATATTTGCGAAATTGTGTTCATGGGAAGGGAGGTCAGGCATTGGAACAAAGCCGTGGTGGAGGTACCATCCTGGATATGTTCAAAAACAAGTGGATGTGGTACCTGGGGACATGGGTCGCTGGTGGGCTGGGCAGTGCAGCAGGACAGTTAATGATTAATGATCTCAGAGTTTTCTCCAACCTTAATGATTCCATAATTCATCAGCAACAGCTTCTCCATGTTGTAATCCAGTTGTCAGAGGTGTCCGTGTTGGGCATCTCCCGGTGTAACTCTGGGTCGGGTGGAGCTGCCGATCCTCAAACCTGGAACCAGAGCTCTCCAAATCAGGGGCAGGTCTCCAGAATTCCTGGACATGTTCAGTTTGGGAGCTGCGCTCTAAATTTCAGAGGTGGCTCCTAAGAAAGGGTTGTCAAGGAAAGCACCAGGCCCAGTCCTGGCGGTGCAGGTGATTGGCTGTTCAGGGGGAGGGAAAGTCCATTTCCACTGGGAACCCTCCTTTCCCCATGGAATTTTTGTTGATTGGCTCCACTGGCCAACAACTAAAGGACCATTAGGTTCTGCATCATCAAATCAGTTCCATTTCTACCAGGAGCTCCAGCACTATCAGCCCTGCTCCCGAGGATTTTACCCCTGCAGAGGATTTTATCCCTATGGAGAATTTCTCCCCACAGAGGATTTTCTCCCCATGGAGGATTTTATCCCCCCACAGAGGATTTTATTCCTCCCCAGATGATTTTCTTCTCACAGGGATGTGTGGAGCACATCAGGAAGCAGCCTGCTTTCCTGTCCTCGTTCCTGCTTCGTTTCATCCACCCAAAGCTCCAGAGTCGAAGGAACAGGGGAGGGAGGAGATATTATTATCCTCGTGTGCCACTGCCGCCCAAAGACATGGAGAGACAGATGACAGGAAATGGGGACTCAAAAATAAACCCCTTTAATGTCAAACCCATTGGGGATTACTGGGAGCAGGGTAAAAGACATGGAGCAGGTCTCCCGCTCATCACTGTGTGCTCCAAGCACCCATCCGAGGCGGAATTCGGCATGATATCCATGAAATGTTTTCCTACGTATTCTTTATGCTCTTGGCACAAAAGAATAAAGACAGAGAAAACCCCATGGATGTACTGAAACACGAATTGTAGAACCTCCCTTGATAGAGGGGTTGCAGCCATGCCTGGAGGGGCTGCAATTCCCTTTCCCCCATCTCCACAGGCCCTTGCCACAATTCTGTGGGACAGGGATGGCCAGGTTTTTAATACTTTATTAAAAATAAAGGAATGTATTCCCTATGGAAAACATTTCTCCTGTAGAACTCCCATCTGCTTTACTGAAATTCTCTGAAATATGTGAAATTTGCCCTCCCCTCTGCAGTTCTGCACCTTCCATGGGGCAATACCCTGCCCATCTGTGTGCCCAGCTGGCTCTTTGCCATCAGGATTTCTGTTTTCCAAGCGAAAGCTCCGGTTTGGGTTGGATTTGAGCAGTGACAGAGAATCTGGGCCCAAGGGAGAGAACTCCCAAGGGGTGTTTTGTCCTCCCTGAAACCTGACACTGGTCCCAAGTCCAGACCCGGCTAAACTGAGTCCACAACAGGTGCCAAGAAAACAAGGAAAAATAGCAACAGTGGCCTGGGATATAGGAGGCCTGAAGCTCCACAGCTCCCACTGCTGGAGATCCACTTGTTATTTATCCTGGAAGAGGAGCATATGGACAAAACCGGCCAATTTCTACTCGAAAGTCTCCTTCTTGGTCACAATGCTCCCCAAACTGATTTGTGGCCTTGCTCTGCTTTGGGAGCAGCTGAGTGAAGGGTCCCAAATCCATAAAAAACCCAGTTTTTTTTACTGCCAAGGAATTGGGCTTTGGGCTTTGAGTCCATTATTTCTGTATCTGTAGGGTTCCTGAGAGGAATTTTGCTGGATCAACACCGGGAGAAAGGTGGGAGGTAAGTTATGGAAAGGCTCTGAGGGACAGAGGGGGTTTCTAACCCAGGGGGTTTATTTTTCTTTGATGCACTGCAATGTCACATCCTTAGGGAAAAAGGAACATGTCAGAATGGAACAGAAAGATTTGGATCTGCCTTCAGGAGAGGAGCTGGGAACAGCTGCACCATCTGTGTGAGACCAGTGGGTGCAAACCTGGGCTTCATTCCTCCCCTCTCCCGAGTCTCTGATTCCTTGTGGCTGTGGAGACACCTCCTCCAAGATGAGGCATCTCTCCTGGCTGCAGCCACAGATTTGGAGCCAGCAGCTCTCACAGGTTCCCCACGGAGCAGACAGGGGTTAAAAGTGCAACAAAACAGCCCAAAGTCCACAGGGGAGGAGGAAGAGGAGGAGGAGAGACGATGGAGAGGTGAGCAGGCAGCCTCCCCCAGCCTGGAAGATGTGGAGCTTCTCGGCATCGGGCAGGAAGAGCCGGGCATCCTCCAGCGCCCCGTGCGCTGCCATGGTGAAGTTGGTGTCCCCTGAGGTCACCACGTCGAAGACACACGACTGGAAGTAGACATCCTCCACGGGCAGCATCTCCCGGCAGAGCGCTCGTGCTGTCTCCGCAGGGACACGGCCGCGCCCACGGGGGCTGCGGGACATGCGCTGGCTGTGGGGGCAGCCGCCCACGCACAGCTGCAGGTCCTGCTCCTCCGTGAAGGCCCGGGCCACCTCCTCGGCAGCGCGGATGGAGAAGGAGAGCTGGCGGCCGGCCTGGCGCACAGCAATGGTGGTGCCGATGTAGTTGGCACGGATCTCCACGTGCCGGCCGGGGCTGCGCTCCCAGATCACCAGACTGCTCCCGCCCGGACGCGTGCCCCCGTTCACGGAGCCATCCTGGAAGGCTGCCGGAACATTGTCCAGCTCGGCCTGGTAGACCTTCTGGTCAATGCATTCCTTCATGTTCTTGAATATGATGGTGAGCTGTGGGGAGCGGGGCAGGACGGGGATGAGCATAGTGGCCATGTCCCCATCCCAGATGTTCAGGGTATGCAGGTCCCACCCCACCTATCCATCTCCAAAACATCCTTGCCACAGTCCTTTTGGAATAACAACAATCTTTCCTTCTTTCCTTCTTTTTCTAACACTATTTAAGCAATGGAAAACTCAGGTGGAGCCAAACCCAGCGAGATTCCTCCAGGTACCCCATGTGTGGATACTGAAAAGCTGCTAGGCAGAGGAATTTTCCATCTCTTTGCACTGATTCTGTGGGAACTTTCCTTTGCTATGCAAGCTATGTAAACAGTAAGATAGGGTTTTGTAAATAATTCTCACACCTGCTGTTTTTTCACTTATGTTTTGGTATTGTAAAATTAATAAATAATTCATTCTCTCGCTGGACTCGCTTGCTGCTGCATCTCTCCTACACCCATGGACCACACGGTCACCTGACAGCAGCAGGAGTGTTACAAGGTCCCCATAACAACCTTCACCACTGTTGTCCCTCCTTCCTCATCCCCCCTGGATTTCGTTGAAGCAGTTCCAAGGATTTTGGGAAGTGTAGGAGGTGCCCTGAATCTGGATTTGCCGCCCGGCCTGTGCACCAATGTTACCTTGCTGGTGACTGTTGCGTTGGACCCCTTGGCCACTGGAGAACTGGTGGCTTGCACGAACAGGTAGTCGTTGTCCAAGAGCGGCCAGGAGCCCTCCACCCGGCACGTGTGGAAGTCATCGTGGAACGTGCGGATGTGGGGGTCCCCAAAGGCAGCACAGTGCTGGAAACCAGGGGGGTGGCCGTGCTTGTAGAGGAAACTCCGCTCATAATCGCAGATGTCGAGTGACTCGAAGCCCTGGGGGTTGGGGGCTGGGGGCCGGGGCCGTGGCGGGGCTGTGGGCCCTTCCTTGGAGCAGTTGTTCTGGATCATGAGGTCCTCGATGCCGTGCACAGCGGAGTGGAAGGCCAGGTCCCCGCGGCAGGTGCGGGCGGTGCGCCGGGTGCACAAGGAGTAGGAGCGGAGCGCGGTGCAGAACGCAGCGCCACGGCCGGGGCCGCGCAAGTGCAGCGTCGCTGCCACGTACTCCGAGTTGCAGCGTAGGATCTTGCACTGGGAAGAGACTGGGAGAGACAGGATGGCTCCCTGGGAGAGGGGATGGGGTGGGGAAGGGCAGCCTCTCCTCCTCCCACCACCTCCCCACCATTCAGCCTGCTCCAGATTCCCATGGAGATTTGGAAGCACTTATCTCCTGGTTTTTACAGCGAACAGCTCTGCCCATGCTGATCCTTACCGTGCCTGCAGAGGAGAAGGAGCAGGAAAGCTCGGAGGAAGAGGCTGGAGTTTTCCAGCTGCCCTGAGCTCCTACTGTGGGCAGGTCTCCCCATTCCTGTCCATGCAGAGCCTGGGGGGCCTCTCACCTGCCAGCAGCTCCCAGCTTCATTCGGCAGTTCCCCTGGAACCAGAGGTGGGATTGGAGACGGCAGACGGGACTAAGCTGGACCGCATGTGAGATCAGAGCCTGAAGCATCCCTGGGTGGCAGTGATGTCCTTGGACCCTCATTCCTGCTTTCCCACTGCCCCACTCACCTGTATCAGCCTCCTCAGGAAACGATCTGGCTCCCAGCACTGGGAGCTCCTTCCCTGCGGGACACATGGGTGTCCTTGTCACAAGCTCTGCCCCAAGAGACAGCCAGAGAGACCCATGGGATGACCCAGGAAAATTCCAGCCTCCTCCATTCCGGGGTCCTCCATGGCTGTGCAACTGGATAAAATCCGGGGCTCTGGAAGCCTGTCCAGGGGCCAGGGAGTGGAGCCCCCCGTGGCTCTTTGTCCCTGGCCACCTTTGCTCCGTCCTTTCCCCCGCAGGGCAGAGGCGGGGGTTGAAATCGATCCTCCTAAATTTAGCCGGGCTCTGATCCAGCGGGGAACAACAGCCAGAGTGTGGAGAAGGTGGGGCACCGGAGCTCCAGGAGGAGGTGGGAGCCCCTAAACCCTGGGGACTGTGGGGTCACATCACCCATGGGAGCTTCCATGGGTTTTCCTCCTTGGAAACCCCGCCGCCTGCACCCCCAGGAGTGAGTCCCTGTGGAAAAGCACTGTGCTTTTCCCTGTGGGATATATCCAATAGGGAATGGGGTGTTTTCCAGCATTTTCTCTCACAGCTTCCCCTCCTGGGGCACAGCCAAGTCCTGAACACAAACATGGCATGGGCCAAAGTTGGCCAGTATCCCCAGGGATCGATGACCAGTGTCCCCAGGGATTGGTGGCCGGTGTCCCCAGGGATCGATGACCGCCAGACCATGCTGGCTGCATTGCTGAAATCCCACCTGCACAGGTGCAGGAAGTAGCTGCACCAGCCCCTGTTCCCTGCTGGGAGGAGGAATGGTCAGGAATGTCCACACCAGGATTTCCCAGGTCTATTTCCCAGGCCATGGAGGAGGACAGGGATGGGAAGTTGGTCCCTCAGCATTCCAGCACCCACAAATCCCTTTGGGAACACATTCAGGAAAGCCTTCTGCCTCCTAAACCAAGTTCCTGCTGTTTTCCACACCTGGGTCTGCCCTGCAGGGAGCAAAGCCTTGTGTCCACCTGAGCCCAGGAGAGCTACAGCACTGGGACTGGGGTGGGAGGAGAAGTATTTGGAGAAAGCAGAATTTGCCAGAGAGCTGGAAGAGTGCGTCCCACTTCTTTCCAGGATGGGCCATGTGCACAATCAGTCCCAAAGGATGCACTCCTCCTTCCATGCCATGCTTGGTGTAAATCCCATCCCTCCATCCCCACACTCCTGCCAAGGATCCCAGCACTCCACTTACCCCAGCAAATGCCACAGGATGGGCACCAAATCCCCCTAGACCCTCCAGAGGAAAATCCTGGTCCCTGGCCTGGGTCTAGCTCCGGATGGGAATGAGGAGGGAATCCCGGCTGTTGCCACCCGGGCTTGGAGTAGAGGGAGCAAAAAACAGCTGAAGATTCTGACAGCTGGATCTGTCACTGAGAACGGGAGCTGAGTGGGCTACGACAGCACTTTAAAAATAGCCGGTAGGATTTTTGATCCCAAAAGGCAAATTCCAGTGGGGAGGGGAAGGGAGAAGGCAGGGAGAGCCAAGACTTCCCAACCGCACACACAAGCAGTGGGTGAGGTGGACATGGAGTCCTGGATGGACCACTCAGAGCTGCCCTGGGAGCACGCCCTGGGAGAAACAAGCAGGTTGGGAGTGCAAAGTGCTGCTGGAAATCCAAGGAGGCTCCCATTCCAGCAGTGCCTGGCAGTGTGCACTCCAGCAGGTGAGCACTCTCCTCCTGGCTCTGCGAGCAGAGAGATGGGAAAACCCATGGAGATGAGAGTGATGTCCAGTGACACTTCTCCTCTGAGATTCTCCATTCCAGAGCCTTCCCTCTCCCTCCCTTGGAGAGCTTGGGAGGTCCTGGAGAGGGACTGATTTTGGGAGAACGGGATATCTTATTCCTACACCTGGAAAGAGAAGACCGTGAGAGGGCTGGGGAAGGAACCACCTGTCTTAAAGGTGCAACTGAAATCCCATGGGATCCCACTGCTCTGAGCCGCTCCCAGGATACTGGCATGTGGATAAATCCCATCCCCAAGCACCTGCTCCGGGGCCGGGCAACTGGGGGCTAAAAATATCCCGGAGCAGGCGGAGCCGGACACTCCTGAGCTCTATGGGGAGACCCCGAGACGTCTCCAATGATGCTCTGCTGGGTGGTGCATCCCACGGGATACTCGGACCACCAGCAGCCCCCCCCCCGCTTCTTTGGGTTAACGGGGACAGCGGGGACGCAACACCACGAGGTGGCAGCGGCACGTCAGGAGTGGCAGCAGGGCTGGGGCGTGGCTGGCAGGACTCCCCTGCCTGGACCTCCCCGATTCCTGCCTGTTCCCCGCTCCCCGTGTACAAAAAAAAGGACCAAAACCAAATTCTAAACCAAACCTTCTTTTAGTTTTTAGGAAAACGAATAAGGGTGAACTTGGAACACGAGGGTGAACCTAGAAAAATAAGGATGATCTGGGAAAAATCAGGTCGAAACTAGGAAAAGAATAAGGGTGAACTTGGAAAAAATCAAGAGAAACATGTAAAATGAGAGTGAGTCTGGAAAATATGAGGGCGATGCTGGAAAAATCTGGGTGAATATGGAAAAATAAGGGTGAACACGGAAAAATCAGGATAAAACTAGGAAAATCAGGATGAACCTGGAATAATTGGGGCACTATCCGGTGAGAACCCTGACCTCCAGTTCTCCTTTGGGAATTGCACCCCTCCACTCCCCGGGAGTGACGTCTTCCTGTCCTTACTGTATAGAAATTTTACGGATTTCCTGTAATCTGCATCTCTGCCTTTTGCTGAAGGTTAACTTGGGTTTTAAATGGATTGATTCCTGCTGGATTGAAATCCAAGGCGTCAAGGCGCATTCCCACGCGGAGGCACTTGCGGAGCCGCCAGTGATGGCCGCGGGTGCGGTGGGGCAGCAATTCTCTGCCTGTGAGTGGGCGTGGGTGTTGCACCCGCGTGTCCGTGGGTCCCGCTCGCCACCGTCCTCTCAATTCTCCCTCCGTGTCCCCCCCG
>VXBT01008735.1:361118-509307 GCA_013400235.1 Oriolus oriolus | reverse complement strand
GGTGGGGAAGGCGTTCTAAGGGCTTATTTTAGTTCTCATTACCTTCCTCTGATTCTGGTAGCAGTAAATCAGTTTGCAACTTAAGTTGAGCCTGTTTCACCCTTGAAGTGTTTCTCTTGGTCGTTATCTCACTCAAGAAGCCTTCGTTAATTTTTTTTCCCCTTTTATCTCGTCTGCCCAGCTGTGGCACGGGAGGGTGAGCGAGCGGCTCTCGTGGGTGCCTGGCACTGGGCCAGTGTCAAACCAAGACACGTGGTCACTCACACTGCCTGCCACATACTCAGGCCAAGCGCACTTGCTTCACAAAACCCCTGGGCAGCCGATCCTGACGCCCAGCCGGACCCTCGGGAACAGCAGGCTGGATCAGCAGGGACGAACACAAAATCCCAGGTAGCAAACGAAGGCAGCAGAAGGCAGAACTCTGCAGGGGCAACAAACTGTCCACACAGCGACCGGACCCTCTCTCCTCTGAATGCTGAGAGAGCTAGGGGAGCACCCAACCCCTTTTGTCCCAGTTCAGTTCTCCCAGGGAGAAAACCCCAGGTAAAAGAGGGTTGCCAGCTGGACTTCTCCCCCTGTGGCCAGGTTTCTTTGTCTCTCTTAAGTACCCAGTAATTACTGTCTCTTAGCAACACTCTTTAGTATGGGGAAAGTTCTTTAAGAGAAAAAGGAAAACAAAAGGAGAACTCCTAAAACGCCAACATACTTTCACATTAAGATGATAACACGGAAATCTCAGCTTCACAGTTTCTGTCAGCTGTCTGAGGATTTTCTCTGATGCCTTTTTGGCCTTAAGTAGTGTGAAGAGTTGCACACCAAGAACTACTTGTGTTACTTATTCCATATACTCAACTTTTGATATCATGGTGCAGGAATTCACCTGCAGGAACTCAGGTTCCTCGTCCATGAGGATTTTAGACCACCTGAAGTGTTGAGATAGACCGCCCATTTCTGGCTCCTTCTTGCAATTTTCTACATCTGGCTACCTCAGCTGAAGCAGTGGCAAGACTTCCCATCCTACCTCAGGCTCACTTCTGAGCTGCTCTGTGACAAGGAAAGAATTTGAGGCTTACGTTCCTCCTTTAGCTGAGGCGATAAATAAACCTAAGTGACCCTAATGTTATCCTTTCCCAGGTAAGTGTTTTAATGATAAAGATAGTTATACAAAAGATGGGCATTGTGTTCTACCGATATAATTCAGTTCCAAGATCTTCCTTTAAAAGCATTATACTTCTACTGACAGGCATAAGCACAGAACATATAATCACTTACGTCTGGCACAAATTCTTAAACATACTAATGCCTGGAGTTTTCACAGAACCAGTTGCAATTTTTGACATCAGTGCTTGAGCATCATGGGAATCTGGTTCATAAGATGACCTATAAAGAGGCCTTAATTATTCTTAGATAATTAATGTAGCTCTAAAACATATTTTTGTTCGGCAATATGCCTTCCTGGAGCCTTAACTCTGCACTTAAGCTCAAGGGAACAGAAAAAATTCTGTCATAATCCATCTTTGGCAATTTCTGTTGGCTAGTCTTCCCCTCTCGGTACGCAGGAGTTTGGGACTACCATTTTGAATTATATAACTGTTCCCATGCCCTGAGGACTATAACTCTTGATTCTGGATTGCATTTCAGGGAAAAGTGCTTAAAATATAGCTGCTACGCTGCCTGTTTTCAAGATTCATAAATCCTCTTTTGGCTCTAACCTAACTTCCCAGTGCAGATCTATCCTTTAATGTCTAGGAAGTCTATGAAACTGAGCATTTCAGATTGCTGAAAATGCAACGCTCAGAATAAAGGTGAGCAAATACTTAAGCCTGAATACACTGAAAACATTTTTATGTTTTTTCTTCCAGATGGAGATTAATTAAATAAATGCAAAACTTTTGCAGTAAAACCTGATGCTGGGAACAAGAACAGATAATTGCACGTGCAGAGTTGAAGTCATGCCTGTTTAAAGGTTGGTTAAACTTCATCAGCCTTTTCATATTTACCCAGACCACTGTGAGGTTTTGTGCTGAAATTATGTTTAACTTAGGGTTTTGACATGACACCAAGTGAAATTCTTTTTCAATTTTCAGTTACATTCAAAGTCCAAAAAAAAAAAAAATGGAAGGGGGAACTATATCCTTATTTGCTGTAAACCAGCATCTCTGCACTACTTTCAGAAAGGCTGTGTAAGCTTACAACAACTAAAGAGCTAATCCCAGTGAAGTAAAGCTGTGTGGTTTATTGAACCAAAGAAAATGTTCAAATGAGTAAGGCCAACTGTATAGCACAGACAGACTCTGCGGATGGGCACTGGGCCAGGTTTCCCCATTAACTGCCTCCCCATGCTTCATTGGAGGAAGTTTGAAGCCATTCCAAATCTCCTAAGCTCCTCAGCACCACTCCTCTGTTTTTGCTCCAGCTGAGACTTCCAGACATTGCTCTCACTGGCAACAAAAATGGGAATACACATGAAGAAGTTTTCTAAACAGTCCTTTGCATGAGCTGCAGGAACAGGCCTTAGTCATGAGTAACTCTGGTTCCTGGAGCAGCACTGTTGTAGGGGCTAGTGATGAGGATCCAAGTAGAGGAAATGAGGTGGGAGGAGAGGCAGGGGCTGGAAAAACAAGGGGGAGAAATCATATGGGAAAATAAGAGCTTGTCTGAGCTTGTTGCAAAGGAAGGGAGAAGAAGCAGCTCTGAAAGCATAAAGACTTCTGGAAAAGTCTGAGTGGAAAATCAGGAAAGGAAGGTCTGAAAGGAAGTATATGGGATAAAGTTTGTGGGTTAGGAGATGTCCACAAGGCAGACCCTTGTCTGGAAAGGAACCTGAGCAGGGCAGTGTGGTAAAGAACTGAAGAGCTCTTTTGGGACGAATCATCAGGGAAGGTTGAATGGACCAGGAGAATGTGGTGGGAGTCAGCAAAGAGACACTGGGTTTAGGGAGGTGAGAGCTGGAGTGGGAAGAAATTAGATTGGATAAAACAGGATGAGTGTGAACACCTGGCCGAGGAGCTGGGAGAGCAGAGAGGCTTGACATAAACATGGTGGTGGAGACATCAGCAAAAAAGGTTTCCCCTCTGGAAGAAGTGGCCTGACCTGTCAGTATCGAGTAAAGCAGTCTCCCTTAAAACTAAAACACAGTTCCTCATTTCTGAGCATCAAAGTTTCCAGTGGCAGCATATAACTGTGAAACCCGGAGTTATTTTTATGCTGAAATAATCAAAAATAGCATGTATTGGAATGGTGCTGCCCATCAGCTATCTGTGCTGTCCAGTATTAGTGTTCTGACAATTCACATATTCCAAAATACCACTACTGAATCCTACTGGCAAACAGTTTCAACTCCCTCTCACAGCCATTGGAGAGATGATAGCAATTTATTACTACTATCAATTAATCTCTGAGTTGAAGTGGGGCTTGAAGAGGAAATGAGAACAGAGTGAAAGCCATGTTATGCAATTGATGGATGAATGAACGTGCACAAGCCAGAAGAGCTTTTTTGGAAAGGTTAAATTTTTTTCTTTACTCTGAAGTAAAAAAAATAAAACAGAAAAAACACTTTGAGGCTTTGAAAAAAGTTCACAAAGCAAATTTCACAGTTTTTCTATCAGGAGGTCTTCTGCATTATGTCTTTCAGAACAGAGAAGACGTACATTGAGTTAGACAGGGATGCAGGGAAAGGACAATTTCTGAAAAGATGCAGTGTTATCCAGCACATGGGCTGTCACCAAGTCCCTGTGCCATGCTGGGTTATCAACCCTGTCAGCCAGGGCGTGAAGTCCATATTTCCCTTGTGCCTGGTTTAGAGAACTGAAACGAAGACTATTTGCTGCTGCCTTCTCACCTCAGCTGTACTCTCCATGAAAAGTGCTCATCTTCAGTACTTGAGCCTTGTATCAAAATTTTCAGCTTGGAGGGGCTGGTGCCTTTCGCCAGCATTCTCTCTGCTTCCTGTAGTTATGACACTAGTTCTGTTACAGAGCTGTGCATACTAGTCACATGATAAATATAAAGATAGTTTACTAAATGCTCTACCAAGTGTTATACAAAATCAATAGCTAGCAAACTAGAATTCATTTTTGCTTTCTTAGTCTCCAGAGCATATATGAAGCCTCAGACCCCTCAGCCTGGCCTGTGGGAGCTGGCAGAACATCCCCTAGGAAGTTCCAGCTGACAGCTGTGAGGGAACAGCACAGGCTGGGCTCATTCCCTCCCTCTCCTCCTGGCCAAGTCCAAGTTGTCCTCCAAGCATGCCACCTTTAACTCTCTGTAAGTGGGAAGTCCTCAACTGGTAAGACAGTTTTTATTCTCCCTACAATGCCAAAGGCAAGTCTTGAGGCATGAATAGAGTTTTTCATGTTCTCCAAGACATTCACTAGCACAGCAAACTGCAAACTTTGCTCCTTTGCCTTCTGTTCTGATTAAGTCAGGCTTTGGGCCAAACATTGGAGTCAGTTGCAGTGATTCTCTTTCACTTCAAGGTACAATAGTGTAAGCATTATGACTCTGTATTTATAATAGCCTAAATTCCGACTTCTTCTGTACCCTTCTGTGCAACTGCACTCTGCCTTGGTTACTTCTGATTGGGCCTTTCCTTACCTTATTGTTATGTCTGACAAGAGCAAATACAGCTTTTTGTCATCTATAGTCTTCAGCTTTTATAGCATTTAGGTTGTTCTGGTGAACTACCCTCCCTCCTCCCAGTCTCCTGTTATAAAGCTGGGATTTGGAGTAGACAGGGAGAAGAGGAGGAACACTGCATGACATAGTGATTTTCCTTCTTTCCAGCAATTGTATTTAGCAGACTCCATGTTCTTTATCCTAGAACAAAAAACCAGAGGTTATATGAAGAGGTTTGAAAAGCATGTGGATGGCATGTACTGGATTTATTACCACTTCATAAATTCCCACAAAGGTTTGATTTCCTTTGTTTTTAATTGACAGCAATGAAGCAGTTCACAGCACACTGCAAACACAGCCCCAGCTTTTTGTTAGAGACAGTTGGAGGGGAGGGGGGAAGTGAGGGGAAAGGCTCATGAGAAACATGAATGAGTAAGCTTTGCTGACTCTTCTAACCACAGGGCCTGACAAAGTGCCTATAAATACATTTCCCATGATGTTAATAGCTGATCAGGACTTTTGTTGTATGATAAGTGGGAATCTGATCTTGTCAGACAAGTGGGAGTAAATTGTAATTAACATCTCTAATAGAAAACAACTTATTAAAGAATTTATCTGTATTTTAAAACATAACTTTGACATATATATCATAACACTGCATTTGCTTTACTGACTGCTTTTTCAAGTTACATCTTTAGTATTTATTGATATTTTACTGCATAGAGTCTCCTAGCCTATCTAATCCAAATCACAAGTATCAATCACAAATACTATTTTTGGTTAAGTACAACTGTCCATTCATAGTATGTCACACAAACAGAGTTAAAGTTATTGATCATGTAAGGTTAAATGATTGCAAATAATGACAAAAAGAGAAAATGTATGTGTGCCACAAGGTGTATCTGAAAGGAGTGAATTTTTCCTTCGTTAGTTTTCACCTTCCTCTAGGGATATTTATTTCCTGAAAACCTGTTTCAGACAAAAATTGAAAATAACTATTATAGTAACATCTTAGAAAAAGTTTTAGTGGGCATAAGCATAAATTAGTTTCCTTTCCACAAAAAAAAAATCTAAACAAAGAGTTTAAAAACATGATAAGAAAGTATTTCAACATGTTAAAATTTCAGGAGAGACAGAATTTCAATCTCCTGGATTTATGTCTTGCAAAAATAGGAGCTGTCTTTGGCCACTGAATTTTTTTAAATGACCTGAGATACAAAGTTCAGACACTGGATCTTCTGGCATCCCTAGTTATACTTTTTCAATTTCCTTCAGAAAAGGCCATAAAGTTTTGTTCATTTCAGGTGCTCATTTTTATTTACTGTGCCAGCTCTATTGCACTAAGTATTACAGGTTTGCTCTTTTTGGTTGTACTCAACTAAATCAACTGTCATATTTTGAGCTCAAGAAGTTAATGTTCTATTTTTTAGGAAGAGAAGATGCTACCTGTAGTGCATCCCAATCATACCAATATCTTCTGAAAATTACTCAGTGAAATCATGGTGCATTTCCCTATTGTAACTGTTGATAATTTCTAAACTGAGTTTTTGCTCCATATTTGCATAAGGTCTGAAAGATGTTTCTTTGCTGTTTTTGAAGGAACAAAATTACAGACATGTACTAAAGTAATCTGATGTTCATAGTTTGAAACCAGGTTATCTTCAAAACAGGATGAGATTTCAATGCAGGTCTATAATACACCCCTTATACTTGCACTCTGGAGTTCCCATAGCGTTTTCCCTGCCAAAGAGCCACAAAAAAGCATTATGCATTTACTCAGTGACATTTTCCATGTGGGTATTTTCAATACCCATTTTCAGTGGGTATTTTTCTATTCACTCTCCCATTCCCTTCGTTATATGTCATCTTCCATGGTACCTGCATGATATGCATAATTACACTCCTATGCACAAAAGCAATCAGATATTGCCTGCTGAGATACACGTTTTATAAATTGTTTGCTTCATACTTCAAAGCTACAGTGCAGCACCACTTCATCCAAGCCTTCAAAGCTAACTCTTATGAATGTAATGAGTAAAGTTTCTTCTTAGCTGTCTTCATCCATTTTCTCACCTTAGTTGCCTCTGCAAACAATCTCTTTACATTCTTAAATACATATTTATACACACACATTCTTTCACCTAAAGGTCTCAACCCTTCTTTTTTTTTTTTCCATATGAGACAATTTTTGGGGTGACAGCAAATTGTGAAGTAAGTGCAAGCCTCAGGAGGCAATCACCATCCAAGCTACTGCTCATTTCCTCTGTCTTTGAGGTAATACCTTACTGCAAACTCCAGCAACTTCTTCCAAGTGCTCATGGCCTCCATCATGCTTTCTCTTGTTCATAAATATAGCTCTCCATATGAGATTTTTGACCAGTAAAGGAACAATCACCTCGGTCTTTTTACACTAGCCAAAGAAAAGGATGTATAGTCACAAATCTATCACTTGAGCCTTTAGGAGCAGTAATGAGAGTGGTGCCTGGCCAGATTTCAGAGGTAAGGAAAAGAGTGAGGGTAGCAAGGTTACTGGAAAAAGTCAAGTGGAAAAAGGAAAGCAGAAGATTGTACATAAGAATGGATAAGAACTTGAGAAGCCAGGTATTGTCAGTGCATTAATTAGAACTTCACTGCCCTTAAGTTCAGCACCCTCACCCTGGGATAGCTTCTGGTGCTGCTTCCTCCTGCTGGCTCTGTCAGCCAGCACACTGGCAACAGGGTGTGAGAGGGGGAGCATGAGGTACAGCTCAGGAAGGAAAAGTGTGTTCTTCTTGGAGTGCAGGTAAATATATTGGGCTTATATTGTGATTCTGGAGGCTTCAATTACATGCATAGATGCAGCATGATAGTCTGAAAACACACATGATAGAAAGTTTGGTGATATGTTGAAATAAGAAAAGAAGTGGATGAAAAGATTGGTACTGGTTTTGGCTAGGATAGAGTTAATTGTCTTCATCATAGTTTGCATGGTGCTGTGTTCTGGATTTGTGCAGTAAACAGTGTTGAAGGATTTTTTTAGCTGTTTCTGGGCAGTGCTTGTGCAGTGTCAAGGTCTTATCTGCTCTCACCCCACCAGTGAGGAGGCTGGGGGTGCACAGTAAGCTGGGAGGTGACACAAACTGGACAGCTGACCCCTGTTGCAACCTACCTCTGAGTCAGGACAACCACATTCTTCACTAAAGGATCCCTTGGAGGAGATTACAGCAAAATTATGTTCAATAACTGATTATAGCAACAACAACAGCTTTTATTTTTGACAACTCTGGAATCTAACTAGAAAAACCGTAACTGGAGAAAACATAACCGGAAAAAGTGGTCTATAGGCATTCTGGGATCTAAGATTACCCTAAGAGAGGAGAGGTAGGAGAAAGATAGAAAAGGAGATAGAGAAATAAGAAACAAGATAGAGAGATATCACCAGCTGTGGCTCCAGCGGACCGTGAATGGTTGCAGTCGGTCACAGCACACAGTCCTTGTTCATCAGGGGTCAGAACCCCCACACACAGCAAAAATTAGAGTTTTTATGCCCTTGGTCTCTTTCAAAAGATGGCCCAGTATCTCCTCCAGGAGGAGTCCCAGAGGACATGCGTCATCTTTCCTTGGAAAGGTCTGGAATGGTTGAGAGAGGGGAAATGTGTATAGGCTGAAAAGTCGGTGGGTTTCGGTTGCGCAGTGATGACTTTCTGCACAGGAAGGAGACTGGCACAGTAACAGCACTACCCTGCCTCCACAGGATCTGCTGCTTAATGGCTGCCAGTAGTCTCAAACCTGCCCAAAATTGTAGGGGCGTACCCTATTGAGGCAGCACCCTGGGAGTTGCAAGCCCCTCCTCCTCCCAGCCCAGTCCCCGCCTTGGAGTGGGTAGACAGGCAGGACGAAGATGGGCTGTCCCTAGGCAGCGATGTCGTTTGAGTGGCATCCCTTACGGAGCAGACTCAGTCCCTAGTATCCAGAATGTTCTTAGCCCTAACGATTCTCCATGTCTGTTAAGTTGTCATTCTTACCTTGTCCCCGCCCCAGTTCAATGTTATTGGTCCCTTATCCCTGGACCCTCCCTTACTCCACCCCCTCGGTTGTTCCCTATTGGTTCATTCTGTAAACCCCTCCCAGTTTCTCTACCCTTTAAAAACTCGTGCGCAGTGACAGTCAAGGTTCTCTGGAGTGAGGGCTTGGCTGATAATAAACTCGGTCTTGTTCCCCCCGGAGGATCGTGCCTTTTCCTTCTCGCCTTTGCCTCAAAGATGCCATAGCTGTTCTCAAGGAGCTTATAAGCGACCTGGGCAAGAGCTCTTTGAGCCTCTCAGGCGCGCTCCCTGAGGACGCAGGCAGCTGCGGACGGGCAGGCAGCCTGAGACCCCAGCTATCCTGGGCTAATTCTTTAAGGGGATCTCGGCCCGCGACGCCGCCACACAAAATATGTGAAGCATGGACACTAAGTGATCAGCACCAACTCACTCCCTTCAGAGCTGTTCCTAATATGTCACATAACATGTCACATTGCTAAAATAGGCATAGGCACAGCTTCTAGCTACTTCTTATGCTGAAGTCATGCATTTTGGGTCCAGAAGACAAGATTTCTGTTTTTCTCAAAACAGAGCAAATGTATGTCATTCAGTCCTTGGACTGTAATTAGAAACCCAGTCTCCAAACCCAGTCATACATGATTGGGGATGTGCCCAAGTGACATGTCAGAGGCCTGGGTAGGTTGTTGCACTGACTGTGGGAGTTCCACTGCTAGCTGTCAGACATGGGATTAATAGTTGGGCATTCCTGAAGCTCAGAATAGCAATCAGTCATCATCCAGAGACTAAAAGGGCATGAAACCCTGAGAGTGGATCCAGTCAAAACAAGCAGTGTTTTTTTCAGAGTGATGAGTCAGAAAGTTGTAGAAGATATCTAGCAAAGCTATCTGAAGATGCTCTATCCTTCTCATTGTCTCACTTCTCTCTATTTCTTTGGAGCCACACCATGGAGAAGCTGGGAAGATAACCCTTTCAAAAACATCATTAAACCCACATGTTCAGAAAAAATGCAACATTTACATTAAATACATAATGCAGGAAACTGCTCTGTCAGACAAGATTATGAATAATAATCCTCACTTGATTATGATTGGAAAGCAATAAATAGAAAGAACTAGTAAAACAAATGGCAACTGAAAACACATGCATTTAGGTCTTTGGCTCCAGAACAAATTAAGTGCAAACGTAGATTTTTCATATATCTGCCAGAATTAAGGTAACTTGTTATTTTAGCCTATTTAACAGGTTGCTTGTATGAAAAGCTTTTTTCTAACAATGAAATACTCATTGTGAAAGAACTTTAAGCATTTTGTTTCTGACACAGTTATAATGAAAGCGGTTTTTTCCTGGTTTTCTGTGCCTGTACAGCTACAGTAAATGCTAGCTGAGATAACAAATAGTTTCTGATGACAAACACAGACCCTAAAGTCTATTACATCATTAGGTCTATTTACATCTCTAAGACTTTAACTGCTCATAAAGTCTGGTCTTCCTGGCTTATGTGATAGATGTATTTATTTAATTACACTGAATTCTTTTAAAAGCCCACAAATATTACCATTTAATGGTCCATGTTCAAGAATAAATAGCTGTATTCTATTCTTGGGTAACACAAAGTGACTGCCAACATTTAAAGAAATACTCTGGATTCAACCTTCAAGCAAATTTGATAACAACCTTGAACTCCACAAGCTAAAGTTCAGATTATTCTGCTGTAACACAGCTCTCTGGAGATTTGGTCAGATGCCTTTACATTATGTATTTTCAAATGTACTTAGCCACTGAAATCAGTTAAATCAATTTCAATGAAAGCTGGTGCTTTGTCAGTGCAGGATTTGGTCTCCTTGTTTTTGAGTTTCTGATTTGTAAAGAGAAAATTTCCAAACATCACCAGCTGTAATTTTCAACAATAAATTTTCACAGGGCAAAAAAAAGTCAGAAGTCTACAGAACACAGGCAGACATAGGTATTCAGTAGTTTATATTCTGCAGTTATTCCAAATTGTCATAATTTTATTTTCAGAACAGCTCTAGATCATCTCAAGACCCTAAAGAACTAGAAAACATTGGTATTTGCAGCTCACTGTCTTTCCGCAGGACACGTCACCTTCCACCAAAACTGCCATTTATCACCCCCACATACAACTCATTTTTTACTGTTTAATTCTACCTCCATTATGAAAACACCAATTACCATAAATGACAAGACTGCACAGCCAAGTGTAACCCTGTGACTGTGACTCTGCTTCTTCAAAAGTTTTGACTATTGTATTATTAGGATCAGGATGGTGTTGTGGTTTGGCACGGCCTGGTTTTGGGTAGCAGGGGGGCTGCAGAGATGGCTCCTATGAAAAGCTGCTGAAAGCTTCCCACCAGGTCCAGCAGAGCCAAGGGCTGATGGCTCTGAAGATGGACATGCTGCTGGCCAGAGCTGGGCCAGTGAGAGAGGCTGGTAACGCCTCTGTGGTGACATACTGAGAATTATCATCAAAAACAAAGGTCACAAGTTTTTGCTGGTAGTCAGAGAAGGAGGTGAGAACATGTGAGGGAACAACACGGCGGCACCAAGGGCAGTGGAAAAGGAGGGGGAGGAGGTGCTCCAGGCGCCAGAGCCGAGATTCCTCTGCGGGCCGTGGTGCAGCCCATGGTGAAGCAGCTGTGCCCCTGCAGCCCNGGCTGCTGCTCGTGAGAGTGGAGCCACGGCGGGAAGTTCACGGAGAACTGTCTCCCGTGGGAGGGACCCCACGGCCTCACAGTGGGAAGGACTCTTCTCCCAGAGCAGTGGAAGAAAACCTTGGTGATGGACTGACCAAAGCCCCCCTGCCCTGCCTCCCTGCATTGTCGGTGGGAAGGAGCGAGGGGCTGGGGGGCGGAAGGTGTTTTAAGGGCTTGTTTTACTTCTCATTATCCTTCTCTGATTCTGTTAGTAATAAATTCCATTTAGTAATTAAGATTGAGCCTGTTTTGCCCTTGAAATATTTTCTCCCGCTCTCCTTATCTCACCCATGAAGTCTCCGTTAACCCTTTCTCCTCTGCTCCCTCCGTTTGCCCAGCTGGGGTAGGGGAGGGTGAGCCAGCGACTCTCGTGGATGCCTGGCGTTGGACCAGTGTCAAACCACGACAGATGGTATTCAGAAATCTCAGTCATGCTATATGAAGCCTCACAGCAGTAGTCAATCCCTGCTCTGAAGACCTTAGGCCCTCAGTAGGTACAAGAGACAAAAAAAATACTGTTTTCCTAACATTAGAGATCTCCCCGCTCCCAGTAACACAACTTGATGCTTCTGGTTTGACCAATTATCAGATGCTGGAAGGCAGAAAGTGCATGGTAATTGCTCAGAGCAGCTCTTTCCTCTTCAGGCAGTAAGTGGCAGCATTGCAATAGCCTTTGCTTCCCTGTCTTCTTTGTTGTTTGCAGTCCTGCTTTTCTGCTCAAGCTCACAAAACTCCTGCCATTTCTACATCCCTAAAATATTATATTGGAAAGCAATATATTGTATTTGGTATAAATAATTTAGTGTAAAGTTAAATTAAAAAGAAAATTTGCAGGTGTGGCATCTTGAGAATGGAGACTGTGCATATGAAAAGCAACCCCTCCATTTCTGTGCTCTCTGTCAGGGAGTATTTTTTATCCTTATCAAAATTTCTAAAAACCGAACAAATTAAAACAAAGGGAAGCTGCAGTATTTCCTTTCTGTTTCTGAAGCAGAGGATGTAAATGGGATTCTATCTACAGACAGACATTATAATGTATTTCCTTATTTTTGAATATTTTATAGCCACTAAAATATAAGCCTGCAAAATCAGCGTCAGATCACTTCATGTTAATTGACTTGCCAGTGATACCGGATTGGATTTACCCTGTTCTAAAAGGGCTTTTTGGACACAACAGCTGTGATTTTTTCCTGGCTCATTATCATCATCAGCCATAAGGAAACTGCAGTCAGAAGGGAGGAGACAGATCTGCTGATGAAGCACAAGCCTGCCTCATATCTAACTCCCTCTCGAGCTTTGTTGGCTCTGCAGTGCTAACAGGAACAACATACATCAGGAGTTCAGTTTTGTCATTTGCATAAACATATAGTCCTAAATATGAATTACACCCTTTTCAGTGTCTGCTGAAGTGAGTGGCAATTTTCAGTTGTGGAGTAGGACAAAAGGGTGGATCTTTTCCTGAGAATCCATTTCAGGAAGAAGTGGATTCTCAGGATAATTGATTTTCTATTTAGACCTGTCTGTGGCGATTAGCTTGTGTTTCCACACTATTTGGCTGTGATGCTGGATGTTCCTGTCACAGGTTGTCATTTTCTCTGGTGTGGCATTTATGTTACTGGCCTTTGCAGAGGAATGAAAACTGTATGCTCTGTCTCTTGTGGAAAATTGTCTTTATAAAGATCCAGTTTTCCCATAAGAACATGGCAAATTGTGTAAGGCAGCTTTTCATTAAAAACCTTGCTTATTAGCTGTGAAGGTTAAGAGGTGAATGAGAAGACTCCTTTATTCTTCAGGGCAAAATAGAGCATTTCCAGTGAAGAACCCTGGAAACACTTGCAAGAAAAGGAAAAGGAAAATGGCTTCATAATAATTTGCACCATGCTTATGTCCAAAAATCACTATTTTATGACATTTCTGAGTCCCCATTTTGAGTAATGTTATATTAACTGAGGCCTGATTTTGTGTCTGGGCAGTTTTGACTGTGTTTAGGAGAATCAGTCATAGTAATATTTTAGTGGAAATTTTAAAAGGATTAATTAAAAGGATAATACACTGCATATGGTCAGGTAATTATTCAAAATTCTCTTTCAGTGATATTTATGTTTTCCTGCAACACCAAGTACGAACACTTTTATTCAGCATGTTTTTAATATGCTTTGGAATACTGAGAATAAAATTGCTTTATAAATTTAAACCATTACTATTAATTATTATTACAGAATTTTTCCTTAATCATCTTTTTGATCTTTAAAGAACATTAATGACAAAGTTTACACATTGTGAGTATGAGCTGGTTTTAATGAATGTCTTTCCCTGAGACTATATGACTGCTAAGGTGAAAGCTCTCAAATGTTAACGCACTTGAGGTTTATAATGTCTAATGTTAATGTCACAGGACATAGGTCAGCAAAGTGAACTGGGAGTGATTGCTCATGGTAAACCATCTGCATGTTATTTTGCAGCAACAAAACAGGGTAAACTTAAGTTCCAGGAGTTATGTCTACTGAGTTATGACATTATTGCAGGACTTCATCTAGCATTAATGAGGCATCATTTGAACAAATGGGAAATTCTTGAAATAGGATATCACAGAACTAATTTCCGAGGAGCTCAAGGGAGTTAATGTGGAGAAAAGGCTGACTGGATCTGGCCTTTAATGATGCATAGGGAAAAAGAGGAGAGAACTTCTCACATTTCATATTCCAGTGTTGGGCTACAGAAACTGCCCTGTGTCCCCTTGAGAAATAAAGGACTTTTTGCAGAATTTCTTTTTTTTACTTTGTTTCCTTCTCCTCTCTCCTGTGTTATTCTGGAGGTCAAGATTTGAGATTACATGTTCACACACAGAATGTCTTTAAGTGAAAGAAATCTTTAAGCTGGCTGTGTACATTCACAGCTATAAAGCATAAAAATCTTTTAATGTCACTGTGCCTACTGCAGTCTAAACTACATTTTGCCCACTAGTATCCAGCTACAAATGATAGGTTTCAGGCAGAGTTGCTACGTCAGCTGGATAGCGATTCACATGTGCTTTTATTTTATGGTCTGGTTTATATTCTTAGCTTTGTACTATTCTGTGATAGGGACAAAGCCTGTAGATACAGTGGAGGAGGACTAGAGAATTGTATGTTTGAAAATGAATTAAATTTTGACTACTTTATTTGGAACTGTCTAAGTCTGTAAATGTTTTGAGACCATTAGTTTCAAATGTTAAATTGCTTTTTATTGCTACAAGTTACAGCTTCAGAATATATAAAGGAAGCTGTCCTTGTAATGGTAATGGTGGAATGTGCGAAACTTGTATTATCCAATTATAGGCTTGTTCAGCCTGCTAGCTTTTAAGAAAGTAAACACACAACTAGTTCTCTTAGAAGAGATGTATTTATTTGTCCCCATGCTCTCAGACTCAAAGAAGCAAGGGTTATGTCTATTTTCCAGCCCGCATCCTATAGTCTTCCTGTGGGATAACTAAATCCTTACACTACAAAGTGACAAACTCACTTGTACTCAAATTTGTTCCTACAGGATTCCCTGGAGGAGACTTGATGGGAGTGAATGGGGTTAATACCAGCAGGGAATTTCAAATATTTGTTATTAAGTGGGAAAACAGCATAAACTACCATTGACATAAGTCTCTTTTGTAAGCTTTATAAGAAATTAGAGATATGTAAATAAGGTACAGGAAATTATTTTTCTTTCCAGGGAATTAGACTGTTTGATTACAGCATGCTTTGGTTATTTAATAACATCTGGAGAGGCTATTTCAACTGCCTTCAAGATAAAATTAGATAAAAATCTTGGAACATACCATTTCATATAAGTGAAAATAATGTGTGTATGAGGGAGGAATATAAATAACAACTCATGTATTCATGTTATTAGGCAGTGCTCAACACACGTTTTTATATGAAACTATAAAGTTATTTTTTATTTTTTACCTTATGTCAGTCATTCCTGACAAGTAATTTCTATATTGTTGCCTGTTGCTGCAGGAGGGGAACGTTTAAAACAGTGCAGGTATTTTTGGGAACCTCCAAAAGCTCTATCATCTAGCAGTAGAAATGTTAAGTTAAAAACCTTCAAGGTACAATAGACATCCAGGTCTTTCTACTGGGCACATAGAGGACAGACATTCTTCTTAATTCTAGTCAGAGAAGATACGAAGGGTATTAAAAACAACACACTAGCGTCATTAGTCTTTAAATATAGACAGATATCACCCAAGTCTCTCCCTAAGGGTTGAAGAGATTGTCAGTGGAGAGAAAGAAGCATTATAAAGGAACATTCCTGACTTATGGATATCTATACCAGGATGAGTTGAATTACACCCAAGATGAAAGGCACCTCAATGACCAGTATGAGCATTTACCTTGTAGACATCTTCGTTATGGACAGTGAATCCAACCCACAGGGTATTATTTTCTCAGAAGCAAAGTGGAACTGAGAGAAGGGTTTATTGATCAGCTTAGGTTCATCTTCAGAGAGCCAGACAGCGTGACATCTGCAGTCAGGCGCTTGCCCATAAGCAGCAGGCATTTGCCCTTACAGGCTATGTATGCAACCAGCCGTCAAGCAATAAGCCTAATCAATCTTCTTGCTTGATACGGCACAGTGAGGATAAGTCTAAAGAAGACTAAAAGGTGAAATGAGACGAGAAATCATTTTTTCTCAGCTTTTGTAATACTCATATAGAAGGGTAGATGGGAGATCCTAAAAATAAGGCCAGAAGCATTGCCCCATACTGAAGAAAATGAAACCCTTTTTAGTGGAGGAGCCTGCTAGCTGGCATGTGAGCTCAGAGGAACCCAGGAAGACTGACAAGCCTGCCTCTGAGTTTGGCTTTTGTCTTGTAATCAGTAGGATGATTCCAGGACACTTTAGTTCACTCAAACCAGCAAAAACAGTTGGAATGAAATTGTCATCATTCAAGTCACATATGGGTTTTACTCTTGAGCCTTTTATATTCTATCTATAATAAAATAATTCAGTGTAACTGTTGGTCTTAAGGACCTGGGCACAAGTGAGTTATTTTAATTATTATTATGGGACCTATTGCCAGTGAACATTTCTCCTCTGAATTTCCTTGTCTTGAAACTGAGCAACCATATTAATATCTGTTTACTCTTTAGTATTTATTATAAACTATGAATATTCAAGCTATATATTTGAGGTATATTCAATAAAGTGGTGAAATGGTAGATAAAGTAGCTTGCAGATGACTCTTCATGGAAAGAAAGGGAGAAAGGGAGAGAAAGAGAGAGAGAGAGAAAGAAAAAAAAGAAAGAAAGAAGAGAAAGAAAAGAAAGAAAATGAAAAGAAACTGAGGATTTTACAGGTCTCATCCACATGCCAGATGAGCAGCAGTTAGAAATAGCACCTAAGCTGAAAGGTCTGGAATGACTATATCCTTTAGCCAGCTGTGACTAAATACACATACACAGCAGAGTGAACTACAGTCGTTTAATTTACATAGGAATAACAACAACTTTCTGTATGCTGATGTTGTAATTTCCTCTGCATCAGGTCACTCTTACTTATCTGATTATTTAGCTGATCGGCAACCTAAACCATCTGCACTCAATTAACAATGTCATTCCTGCTAAAAGCTGAGCTTGTATTATTTGTAGGGATACTCATAAGATTCTTGTTAGTTTGAAGAAATGCTGTGCTGACTTAACTAACTATTCATGGGAAAGGAAGACTTGGCACTCACTGTAGGTACTATGGCTGCTATCACATATTATCCATTGCTACTATGAAACGCATTTTGAAGCAGACATTATTAAACAACCCTTCACTGAGACACTGCAAAACAAATGGCACAAAACATGTATGGGTTATCTGCTCACAATGAACAACCTCGGCAAGGGTCATTTCATTTGACTTTGGATACCTGCAAGGTACTGGTTCACAGCCAAGCCCATCACCCTTGGTTCCTTCTGCCGTCGATGAAGGGAATGAGTCATGTCTATGACAGGATTCACTACAGCACAGACATTCACAGGGTCAATCCCATCAAACTGTAAAAGTGTTGATTCTCTTCATTTATGGTGATGAAATGAGCCCGACTAGTCTGAGCACAGATGTTCACATTATAGTTTTCTAAAGTGAAGTAGAAGGAATCCAGGCAGGTTTTGCTGCTCTTTGAGAATCTGAGATGTCTGTCACCTGCCATTTTGTTTTGCCATGATTCTGGTGTTTTAAATTTGGATTACAGCAGAGGTTTCCAGAAAGTCAGCATAGTCTTGGAAAATATGCAAAAAGATGAAATATCTTTAATGGGCAACAGGAAGGGAAAGGGGCAGTGAAAGAGGGAGACATACCAAACTGTAATATAGAGATTAGGTTATATATCACACTTCTGGCCGACAAATGGCGTCCTGGTGCTTTTGCCACACTGCCTGCCCTGTGTCTATCATCCTCAGCATTACCAGAGCACAGCAGATCACTCCCTCCTGTCTGCCTCTTGACTGCTGGCAGTGAGTGTTCTGCATGACGGGTGCAAAGCTGCACCTCGCAAAATGTAAAGGCATTTGTGTCCCTATTTTTGCCTAGGACTTTTTTTTAAGGACTTAAACTTTCCTGTGGCTATATGTCTGGGGCAGATGTGTCTGTCTTACAAACTAATTATTTTTATATTTCCTTCTCTATCTCATTGATTTTTCAAAATTCATGCTAAGTAAAAAATTTCAGCATTTCCTTTCCAACAGTAGTTACTATATATACCAGAAACACTCAGGAGTGAAATTTCAATGTTTATTTCTAGTTAGGTGCAGTAAAGATTTCACATGCTAAAATGCATGTCAATGTAATGATTCTACTTCAATTAATCCTTTTTTTTCCTCCTTAAAATCCATTTTTCTTCAATTTTCTTACTCCCATTATCAAAGACAGATGATATTATTTCCCTTCCTTTTCCAGATATTCTGGTCTTTTTTATTTTGTTCTGACACTTAGCATTTTCCAGGGAAATATGTCAGTATATAAGGACTGTTCCAGAGCATTTCCTTAGAGAAGTTTAACAAAGCTCCTCTTCCCACAGGCAGTGATGTTCACACTGCTCTGAGGAACGAACCTTGCTCCTGAAACAAATTGGCCCAAGAGGTGTCTCAGTGGTGTTCTAGCAATGTCTGGTTTGCTAACTGCTAATTGTTATTCTGTTCCTCAGAGTTTATCCTATTCTTAAAGGCAAAACTTTCTAGGTGCCTTTCTGAGCATTGATGAGCCAGCATCCAGCCTAAAATTGTCTACATGATTTCATCATGCAGCTGTGCCCAGTGCAGGGCCTTCTCTTTGTGGACCTTTCTTTCTGCTACAACTGAAATCTTGAACTCTCTTTTTTTCCTGTTCATGAATTCTGCTTAGGTATGGCAGCCTTCCAAAACACCACTTACATGTAACAGTATCAAGACTACTTCATATTTTCTGTGTATATCACATTAAGTGAATTGAAATATTCAAATAGATTAAAGCTTGACATGTATTCCTGTGCTGGCATAATCACACAGTCTAAATCAAATGTTTCTGTCACAAAACAAGATACAATGACTGAGTAAATTCAGATACATACTTTACATAATTACCTTAATAAAGACTGTGTCACTGCCATGTTTACGAGGATCCTACATTGGTTATAACCAGCCAGATTTAAATACATGCAGTGCAAGAGAAATGTACCATTCAACAGGCCAATAATTCACCAGTCAAGTTATTCTGCATTTCTCAGTGATTTTTTTATGCTGAAAAACTCAAGTCATGCTGAGACACATGGGCTGACAATTATCTTATAACAGCCTGTACAGGAGCACCTTCCAGTAGTTCAGAGCTCACTCCTCAAGGAATGCACATGGTTAAAGGACTTCAGTGCAGTAACTTCTAGGCAGGGTGATTTCCCTGTTATTTCACTGTTTCTCCAGAAGAATGTAAGGAGAAAAAGTGGGAGAACAGCTGTTAGTTCGTGTATTTGATAAATAATAGAAAGCTGCCTTTTCTCTACATTATCACTCCACTCAAGCTATGACTATTGCAGTCTAAGGACCTCCTGATTTCAAACAGGATCTTAAAGGAAAGACAGCACAGATAAGCAAATAAGCCAACCCTTTCTTTGGAAGGCATAAAATTTTCCATTAAAAATCAGAATATAATATCTGATGGTGTTGAGTCTCTCTGGAGAACATATTTCTGCCCAACATGCCCATTTTGTCATTTTGAAAGTTTAAGCATAATGTCAATTTTTATAAACATGTTTTATTTTTTAATGCCTTTTTGAAGGGGTAAAAGAGGAGAGTTTCAAAAGCATTAAATAGCTTTCAAATAGCTAAAGGGACAATGTAAGAACTAGCTGTGATAATTGCAGCGTCTTCAAACACAGTTCACATCCATTTACCAAACATGTGCACATGCCTGTGGTAGATTTTGGTTACCAGTGGACTATGAGGTCTCATTCCCAGTTATGCCAAGATATAAAGGAAGGTCTTGGCAATGGAATGTGGCCACCCCACACGCAGGGCCCAGACTCCCACTGCAACCCATTGGTATCCATGGCACGTCCCTGCAGGCCCTGTCCTCGCCCTTGTAGGCAGAGCTTTGCTCACCATGCAGCAGCACTCCTGCTCACATTTCTGTATTGTGTTACTGTCACCATGCTGCTCATTCGTGTTCACGTAGTACTTCCACATGTTATTTTACACTGGCACAGGGAAGGTTTGATTCACAAGTATCAGCCCTCAGCAAATCTTCATTTGAAGAACTGAAATTTGAGCATCAGGCTTTGAGCCTTTATGTCTCACCTTAAGTGGGGTCATGATCTCTTAAATGGGGTCTTCAATGGGACAAAAAAATCACAATTTCTGGACTCCATTTATTTGCAGAAAGCACATCTGGATACAATATTGCCCAAACAAAGTTTCTAGACCCACTGCCTACACTTGCTCTCAAGCTGTTAGCCTGTGAAAAAGTTTTGTGACTAAATATAGACTGAAATTGATTTCTTTACAAAACTAATTCATGTCCAGGGAAACTTTTGCATTTGTTTATTTCTCTTACACTATCTTTTTTTATTTACCGATCACCACGTCCTAAACTAGAATTTTCATTAAAATTCTTTTGAAATGTGATTACAAATATGTAAGCAAGTTGGATACAGATAAAATTGAGGAGTTTTGTTTGTGACTTTGTTGGATGTTACAGCTAGAACCTTTTAAATTCTTTACCCATATTTCCGATCTAAATACTGAGATTCTTTTTATTCCTCTTAGTATTTCGGACTTGACTTGAAAAATTTAGAGTCTGCTTTTCAGAAGGTGGAGGTTCTTTGCTTTAAAAAATGAATATTATTACAGTTGGGAAGCTTTTGGAGACATTCCTTTTATTGTTTATATATTTTATCTGACTTATCAATGAGGCAAATTAAATCTAATTTTGTATCTTACCCTATTTACTATAAATACATTTGCTTGCTGAGAAACATCCTGTGAGAACAAAGAAAATTCCCTGCTTGAGAGCTCAAAGGATTAGGCCAACTGCAAAGTTTCCTTTCCTGAAAAAAGTTTAGCCCAGGAAAACATAGCAGTTTGCCCCAGGCTTAACTAACTAGAAGAACTGAATCTCTTGCCAGACATCTTAAATATGAGTTAAAGTTGTTTTGCCAGAAATTTCAGACATCTACATTTACTAGCTCAAATGATACACTAAGATTCTGGCAAGGAGGTCAGTCTCACATAGATTAAACCCATACTGGGTATAATGGGAGAGAGAAAGATTTTGTATAACTATGTTGAAGATCTGCAAAGTTACCAAACATGTTGTGTTATGGGGTGGAGAATGCCCCTGAGAAAATTCAGTAGTTTCCATACACTTCTCTGGTTTTGTTACTTATCCTCCCACATTTCTCTTTCCTTCCTCATTTCCGTCACAGCTGCACTTTAAATAATCAGGGCCTAATTTCTCTTTCCCTTGCCCCAGTTTCACTGCACTCTAATGGAGTTAAATTTTGTTTTATATCTTTACTTCAGGAAATGGTAATATTATACACAGGGACATGAAGACAGACCTTGTGAGAGTGACACGGAGTTTGGGAAAGATGTTCTGAGAGCAAAAAGAGAATGAAGACTATTTATTCACACGTGTCAAGTGACTAAACTGTGGAGAAACATTTTGTCAAGTTCCATGTCTGAAGACCAAAGCCCCTGTATACAGAAGTTTTTTCCAGTGCACTGGCTGCAAATGAAATACCATGTAGAAAAGAGTGTTTACTGATTTGCAAGAATTTTGTTCCAGATATTACATGTATTGTAGGTAGAAATAATGTGAATTACAGTAATTTCAATACAAAATCCCCCAAAATATTGTATCTATGGTGTACTGGATCATATTTAAGACATTTTCTTTCTATTTTGAGTGAATAATGTCCTAAATTATCTCTAAGAAAGAGAATGGATTAGTGTTTGGAGCATGTTTAGGTCTGTGGTTATCAATGCTTAGTTACACTTCTAATAATGAATTACAAAGTGCACACATGTAAGCAAAACTAATGCGATTTATGTATATGAAAGCTGGCACAAATAACCTGTATAGGTGGAGATTTCTTCTCCTTGAGAAGAATCTGTACCTGAAGAAGGAGCCCTCATTTCTCCGTACATTCCTGCAGTGCTACTTACCAGTGACTTTTAAAAGTACATACTGCAAAGATTTTGGAGTCAGCATCCAGATCTTATCCTATCAGTGAGAAGAGTTCACGGTTACTTGGATCTCTTCATGTGCAAGGTCTATCCAGTCAGGAGACCCAGAGTCACCATCCAGATGTAGCTCTGGATAAAACATAATGTGCAGATTAAACCAGCAGATTTCCTGCTGGTCACCAAAAGATGGGAGCAGAGAGCTCCTCCCTCTGCAAAGCACTAAGACACAGTGTTTACATAACATCCTTTTATCATTTTTTTCAAATGTGTCACACAGAAGTTTTACAGTGCTGCTCATCCCAAAGCTTCTTCCTTTCACGGTAAGAAAAGGGGCTACCCTTGAGTCCAATCCAAGCTATTGTTCCAACTAAAGACAGATTGTGTTACTGCACTTAGCTGAGCCCTGTTTATAAAACAGTTTTTTAATATTTTTTGTATTGTAAGGGTAGATACAGTCCCATGTCTTCAAGCCTTCAAAAATACCAATAGAATTTATTTAATTAAAAGAAGAGTTTAGATAATTTTTTGTTACATATGGGGTATCTTGAGGTTGCATAATATGTCCAGAGTTTGTATACTGTATATGTACTATATATAAAATGGATACTCAGCCAAGATTAAAAGGGCATTGAATGAAATGCACATTGTAAAATGTTGCTTAATTATGACAAACAACTTGATTTTGAGTAGCATATGAAGTATATCATGGAACTTATTCCTAAATGAAATCAACAAGACCTTTAAAAAGTTTTCTATTTGACCCTCACTTTCTCAGGTTATTCAAAGAGAATACACATAAATGAAGTGTCACTGATTCAATGCACCAAGCATAAAAAGCCAAAAATAATGTTAGAGGGAAAACATACTTCACACACAACATTTTATACTGTCAAGCTACTCTGTTTTCTTTTATATCCTAGAGATTTTAGCATAAATTATTGTTTCAAAATTGACAGCTGTTAGCAGTCATACTGTTCAGTTCACTCTAATGAACTTCATTTGAGACTGAATTATATGAAATCATTCCCCAGTTGGCAAGCTATCCATTAGCAGTGACTTCTGATGATTCTTTACAGAGGCAGGATACAGTGATTATACACTTCACTCTATCTACAAATCACATGCTAAAGTCAAGCAACCTCAGGATTATAGAAAAACCATGGAATTATGGCAGCTGCACAATATGAAGAAAAATACTCCTTCCAATTCATGCCTGAAAGGGTTGTTTAGCATTGACAGACCAGCACAGTCAAGCAAGGATAGACAATACTCTAAGTCTGCAAAGGTTTGTCCCACCATTGAGCCTCAGCTAGAAATAAACTGAAAGGCATTAGGTTTGAAAACAAGCATTTATTAAGTTATTTATTTTTAATTACATATGAAGTGTCACTTTCACAAGTCAAAAGCAGTAATAATCATTTCAAAACTACGTAACTTCAGTGAAAGGGAATAATGATGCTCATCACAGCTCCTATAAAGCTGCTCCACTTTAGCACTTCTATCATGTCTCTGTTTTTTAGATTCCTTTACAGATTAATTTCTATTCAGACAGAGGCTGCTACTCATAAATCCCTGTTCATTTTAAAAGGGTATGACAGAATGGTTAAAAATACTCTACAGGCTGAAGGGAAGGATATTCACTACAGTCAGTTTTACACACACAACAAGGCTGAAGGAGTTGAAAAACCATTCTGCCTTGAGCTGTGTGTGAAACCAGTTCCTTTGAGGGGGACTGAGGCCAAGACTGCTTCCTGTGCTCTCTGGGTGGTACAGCACAAGCTGGGGACAACCAGCTGGAAAGCAGAGAAAGTCCTGGGGGTCCTGGTGATATGAAGTCGACCATGAGCTAGTAAAGGGACATCACAGCAAAGCCAAATAGCCTCCTGAGCTGTACTAGGCAGAGTGCTGCCAGCAGGATGAGGAATGTGATCCTTCCCCTCTTTTCAGCGCTGGTGGGACCCATCTGGACTGTTGGGTACAGCTCTGAGCCACTCAGAACCAGAGAGACATTGACACACTGGAGCAAATTCAGCCAAGGGCCATGAAGAGGATAAGAATATGACATTTGGGGAAAGGCTGAGAAAGCTGGGACTGTTCAACCTAAAGAAAAGAAGGCTCAGGACAACCTTATAAATGTATGAAAAAGCCGTCTTATTCCTATCTGAACTTTTTTGTTGTTTCTTGGAATGTAGGTTATATCACTGCTATAATTTTCACATCAATAAACCACCTCTAAGAGATCCCAATAGCATTACTTAGTGGCAGTAGTTTTGAGGGAACTAAGGGTTTGCATCACCCTCATAGTTTTTGTCAAAGGATGTGAGTATTTTAATCTGTTCACATACCACCCCTACATTTCTGATTAAGCAGTGTAATGCAGTTTTAAGTACACATTCACAGACAGAAAGGCCCGCAAGATAGAGCCAGATCTCTGTTCAGGGCATTGTACTATGTTGCACATGTATATAACTTGCTAATTCCATTCTGTGCCTCTAATTTCGACACTTAATGAGTTTTTACTTTTCAGAAATTACCTTGCTATCAAGAAATAAAGTAAGCATAAGGCCTGAAAATAACCAGTACTACCAACTGAAATTAAAAAATCCTTGAGCCATGAAACAGTTCATGAATAGAGAACACATTTCAGGAAGCATCTTGGCATATGGTTATGGAACAGTTTATCTTGAGTGCAGTCACATGGCACATACAGGACAACCAATGGATCAGGCCCAGCCGGAGCTTAGGAAAGGCAGGTCCTGCATGATCAACTATATCTCTGTATAGGACAGGGTGACCCATCTAGTGAACGAGGGAAGGGCTGTGCATGTTGTCTGCCTGGACTTCAGTAAAGCTTTTGTTACTGCCTCCCACAGCATTCTCCTGGAGAAGCTGGCAGCCCATGGCTTGGACAGGTGCACCCTTTGCTGGATTAAAACTGGCTGGATGGCCAGGCCCAGAGAGTGCTGGTGAATGATGCCATATCCCGTTGGTGGCTGGTCACTAGTAGGGTCAATGTTGGGCCAGTCCTGTTTAATACCTTTATCAATGATTTGGATGAGAAAATCAAGTGCACCCTAAGCAAGTTCACAGATGACATCAAGCTGGGCAAGACTGTTGATCTGCTGGAGGGCAAGAAGGCTCTGCAGAGGGATCTGGACTGGCTGGGTCAAGGGGCTGAGACCATTTGTACGAGGTTCAGCAAGGCCAAGTGCTGGGTCCTGCCCTTGGATCACAACAACCCCCTGCAGTGCTGCAGGCTGGGGGCAGAGTGGCTGGAAAGCTGCCTGGTGGAAAAGAACCTGAGGTGTTGGTGAGCCAGCGTGCCCAGGTGGCCAAGAAGGCAGATGGCATCCTGGCCTGTACTAGCAATAGTGTGACCAGTGGGACCAGGGCAGTGATTGTCCTCCTGCACTCGGCACTGGTGAGGCCACACCTCCAGTCCTGTGTCCTGCTCTGGGCCCCTCGCTACAAGAAGGACCTTGAGGGGCTGGAGCAAATTCAGAGAAGGGCAACAGAGCTGGTGAAGGGTCTGGAGAGTTAAGTCATATAAGGAGCAACTGAGGGAGCTAGGGTTGTTTAGTCTGGAGAAAAGGAAGCTCAGGAGAGACCTTACCACACTTGGTAGAACTGCCTGAAGGGAAGTTGTAGCTAGGTGGGGGTCAGTCTCTTCTCCTAGGCAACATGCAACAGAACATGAGGAAATGGCCTCAAGCTGTGTCAGGGGAAGTTCAGGCTGGACATCAGGAAGAGTTTCTTCACTGAAAGGGTGGGTAGGTATTGGGAAGGGCTGCCCAGGGAAGTTACGGAATTACTGTCCCTGGAAGTAGCTCAAGAAATTACTGGATGTGGCATTCACTTTTATAGTTTACTTGGCATGGTAGTGCTTAGCCGGGGGTTGGACTTGATGATCTTGGAGGTCTTTTCCAACCTTAATGATTCTATTCTCGTCAAATAATGTTACAATTGCTCAGAAGAATCACACATCAGGCCCATTTCACAATTGTCCCTCATACCAATTTTACTGTCTCCAACCCAGACAGCACAGGCTAAGTATAGGTATTACAAACATACACAAAACCAGACGGCAGCCAGTATTCTGGCAAAGCTTCCAGCTCAGCTGTCATCCCAGCTGATTCTCAGTGAGCTCAAATATAATCCATTGAAGATGTCATTCCCACAGGAAGCTGAGGATCAGTTCACACAGGACTTTGTGTTTGTTTGCATATGCGTATTCACTGTAGTTAATGTCATTTTACTGACTGCACTTAAAAACTGCCCTCCCCCCAAACCGTGTGAAATGAGATTATCCCTCAAACCACGAGACTGTTTCTGACAAAATACACATGAATCAAGCCCCAGCAAGTCTCCCACGTTCATGAGAACTACTGGTTTTGGAAAAGAAGCATCTAAATAATAAACCTTCACATCCATATTTTATCTTCATTATTCCTAACAGAAACAATGGATTGGCTGCCTCTTTAGGTTTATGGTCCAGAATGACTGCAAAGTGATTATAAGTAAATCTTCTATGTCTCAGACAGAAAGCAACTTTTTCCTTCAGGATGCTATGTTGTATCATGTTTCTAGGATAAATATGAAACTGTTCTGACTGAAACAAAATTACTGTAAGGATAAATGTGCAAATTAAAACAGCAAAAAAAGGACTCAAAAATACTATTATCTACTGTGTAATCCTAAACCATCCAAGTCCAAATGAGGATTTGTGGTATATCTGTTACCAGCTTCTGACTGGCTGTGAAAAGACTAGATCTAGTTTCAAGAAAGATCTTACTGCAACACCTTTTAGACAGCTGAATCTATTGAAATAAACAGAGTTGCATCAATTATTGAGAGAAAGATTGCAAGAGAATGAGGAAAAAGCATCTTTTAGCAAAAAGTTCTCTCATAAGGACTAGTTCCACAGCACAAAATGCAAGAATTAACTTCCTTTGATACCCAGAGCAAAAGGCGAAAAAAGAATACCAGACAAAGTGGCAAAATTCTATTCTAGAAACAAGCATCTGTCCACAAAGAATAGGTTATAATCATTGTGTGATAAATATGTGAGGTCCCAACACTGACTAGAAATGCATGGCTGTAAGAATATGCGGACAATAAACATGCATTCCTTGAAGCTGAATAACTCTTACAACTAAGAAAGAGAAAAACAGAAAACCAAATGTTGTCTCTAGGATAATAAACAAGCAAAAAATCCCCATCTTGGGTATATTCTTAACCATAAGACATCTGGTATCTTTCTGTTTCATAGTGTATCAGTCATATTTTAGTGGTTTATGTACCCTAGAATAAAAGTAGAGCATCTTGTGTGGCACAGCTTCCAACCTTAGCAAAGGCAGCCAACACTCACTCACCAGTTACTGTAGTTACTGTATTCACCCAAGGCATTGAATCTTTACACTGGTGGGACTGACCACCAGCTTACACTGTCTGGATGCCTGAGTATCCAGTACTGGTATTACAGGGCAAATCTTTCCAAATCCTTTAGCAACACTACTAATACAAATATTATCTTGTGCCAGCACACTGTCAGGATCTGTGATGCTGTCCACAGCAGTCTCAGAGAAGAAATAAAAAATTAGGAAAGTGAGGTGTAAATATGAGATCATGAAAGACAAGTTGGAAAAGGGAAGTAAGGATCTTCTGCTTAAATAGGAAGTTTGGAAACACCTCTTCTTTTCCTCTTAAACTTTCCCTCTCCCAGTTTTCAGTCTTTGAAAAGGTACACCCTTCTGGGAATTCCCTTAGTTTCTTGGCCAAGTTTCTACCCAATGGGTAACTTCTTCTGAAGATGGCAAAACAGTTTTATACTTTATGACACATGGATTTTGTGGCACCCAGCTTTTGAGATCTAAATTCCAGGGCTTACCCAAATTTCCTTTCAACTGATGAGGCCAATGATTATATATATCAGTATACTTAATTCTCATGAGGAATACCTTCAAAGTTGGTGGGAAAAAGCTTTGAAAGATCATGTCCAAATTTCATAATGCTTTCTGTTTCATTTCTGTTACTTGGGTTTTTTACATATTAGTAAATACAAACAAATTTTTAACATGTACTGGAAAAAACAGATAAATATTCAGGCACAGTCTGGAGTGACAAATGTTTCCAGGGAAATTTGCAAGGTAGTGGAAATGGAAACAAAAGTCTTACCTGGCAAAAAGCCAGCTAATTTTCTGCAATAGAAAAGCACACTAATTCCAGAACATAACATGAAAAAAGCTCTGATAAACATCCTGAATGCTTCATCCCCAGAAGAATTCCCTTCTACATAATGACTGCTGTTGCTGTGTGATCATTTCCTTCTGCATATCCCTGTGAAGAACTAGTACTCCAGGGATATTTTTGCCTTTGATGACTGATCGGTCTCAGCGGCCAGTGGGAGTTTGCCCTTGCCTTCTGCAGAAGCTGGGTCAAGATCCAGAACAAACAATGACAGTGCTATCTGAATTTGTACAAACTTGGTGAAAAAAACCCCACCAAGTGTAAGAGAAGGGGCAATGAAATGAAGTTATATTCTTTACCTGCGACATCAAACAACACATTTTTGATCGATACTGTAAGCCAACTTTTCTCATATCAAAGCAGAAGCATTCAAATTAAGCTGGTATGTCCAACTTGGCAAACTTATCTGTTGTTTTAGTGAACAGGCCAGGGATTGACTAGACACTAGATCAGAGCTGGCAAAAATCCTCTTGGTTATACTAGATTGATTTATGCTGACTGAGGATCTAATAATATATCATCCTCTAATAAAGTAAGGTATACAAGAGGCAATGTGTTAAAACTTCTGATGGTTTTCTCTGCACTGAATCTATATTACTAACAGAAGACTTCAGAATTAATTCTGGCAACACCTAAAAACATCTCCTGTGGTTTGACACTGGTCCAATGCCAGGCACCTACGAGAGTCGCTGGCTCACCCTCCCTTACCCCAGCTGGGCAAAAGGAGGGAACAGAAGAAAAAGGGTTAATGGAGGCTTCGTGAGTGAGATAAGGAGAGCGGGAGAAAATATTTCAAGGGCAAAACAGGCTCAACCTTAATTACTAAGTGAAATTTATTACTAACAGAATCAGAGGTGGGTAATGAGAAGTAAAATAAGCCCTTAAAACACCTTCCCCTTGCCAAGCCCTCCCTCCTTCCCACCGACAGCACAGGGAGGCAGGGCAGGGGGGTTTTGGTCAGTCCATCACCAAGATTTTCTTCCGCCGCGCCGGGAGAAGAGTCCTTCCCTGTGAGGCCGTGAGGTCCCTCCCACGGGAGACAGTTCTCCGTGAACTTCCCGCCGTGGCTCCACTCTCACGAGCAGCAGCCGAACCGCACCTGCTGCAGCGTGAGTCCCTCCCACGGGCACACAGTCCTCCCAAAACTGCTGTGCCGTGGGTCTCTCTTCCCACGGGGTGCAGCCCTCCAAGGCCAGGCTGCTCCAGCCTGGGAGCAGGGCCCTCTCTCTCCACTGGGTCTCCCACTGGATCACAGCCTCCTCCAGGCATCCACCCGCTCCGGCGTGGGCACCTCCCCCACGGGCTGCGGGTGGATCTCTGCTTTCCCCGTGGACCCACGGGCTGCAGGGGCACAGCTGCTTCACCATGGTCTTCACCATGGCCCACAGAGGAATCTCGGCTCCGGCGCCTGGAGCACCTCCTCCCCCTCCTTCTCCACTGACCTTGGTGTTGCCGTGTTGTTTTCTCCACATGTTCTCACCTCCTCCTCTTCTCTGACTAGAAGCAAAAAACCCTGTGACTTTGCTTTGATTTTCTTCTTAAATATGTCATCACAGAGGCGTTACCAGCCTCTCTCACTGGCCCAGCTCTGGCCAGCAGCATGTCCATCTTCAGAGCCATCAGCCCTTGGCTCTGCTGGACCTGGTGGGAAGCTTTCAGCAGCTTCCTCACAGGAGCCACCTTTGTGGCGCCCCTGCTACCCAAAACCAGGCTGTGCCAAACCAATACAACATACACTTGCAAAAGTTTTCGAACCAAGCCATTCTGGCAGCGAATATTCAGAACAGATTTTAAAAGTATTCTACATGGAAATCTTTTATTAAAAAAAAAGTCTATGAAATTATTACTCTGTAGACCAGAAGAAATGCAAGGCTATTTCAATAGGTTTAAACTCTATTTTAGCAATTAGACATTAAAAGAAAAGACTTTTCAGAGTAGCACAACCATAAATTCAAGGGATTGCTACTAATTACATCTATGTATCATTTCAGTGAGATTCTTTCTGGTTTGAATTTAACACATCTAAAACTGATCCCAAAATATTTAACTTTTCATCCATTATAAAAACACTGTATAATGCCAGAGGAAGTAGGTGCTTCACAGTTTCTCTTCTGATATTTCTAAGACATTTGCCACCTTCCCATTTATGAAGGAACATATTGTTATTGCAAATACACCAGTGTAATTTTGTGAATGTAAATGGTGTGCCCCCTTCATCTCTAAAATTTGTTAATTTTAAAATCCCAATTGCAGTGATTCAACTAAAAGTTTTGGAAATCAAACAAGTAAGAAGAAAAATAGCACATGGTCAACAATCTGAAAATATGCAGATACCTTTGTTTCACGGTCCTTTAGGTCATTACATTATCAGCAAATCTCTGCTGCTGGTTTTACAGTTTCCCCAGTTCTTAATTTGACCTCATACTGAAGAAACAGCATTTAAGAACAGTTGCCTCATAAAATCAGGGAGTAGAATCTATATAAAAATAATTTATAAGTGTAGTATATAAGGGGGAAGAAATAAAACTATTCTTTTCACAGATTACAGGTTTTTTTCTAATTAACTATTTACTGTATTCACATGTTGATTTATAGCTAATGTAACAGAAATGCAACTATGCAGAAATCCCAAGGGTAGGAATAGTCAAAATTGTCCAGTTTGTATTGGCCCACTGTCAGGCTGATTTCTGCTTTTCTCCTGAACCAAACCTGTGATTCTCTGCCAAGATTGAAAGTCTGTCTTCGGAAGCAATTCTTACAAGTAATATAGCCCTTTATCCTTCATAGTTCCTTAATGTTATCTCTGCTAGACCTGCATATAGAGAATGCATTTTACAACCTAAGGTCACAAAAAGTAGCAGAAACCCAATATTTAAAATATATGGTTTGGATCTTCAGCTGGTACAAACTTTACCTCACTGCAAATATTGATGTAAGAACCTGGTTGGAATGCTCTTTAGTTCTCCACTCCTCGTGTCCAAGAACACGGAAATGGATTTTTTAGCTTATTCTCTTGTCATTGGCTCTGATACATCACAGAGACAGGAAAGCCACCACTTCACACAAGGGAAACATTCCTGAATGCAGCTGTTTGCACAAGCAAAACCACATGGCATCCAGTGAGGATTATGCTAGCGTTCACATTAGACAGAATTATGGAGCCTTACCTGGGGATTCTCCAAGTGTTATTCCTACTTATGTTGCTACTGTGCACAGAGCTGACACAGATGCTGCTCTTCACAGAATAGCATTTTACCTACACAAGGTGTAGAAACCTCTACTTGACTTGGGATGGACTGTTCCTGGGGAACTCTTTCCTTGGTCACAAATGTTTGAGAATGCAACAGCCTTCACGGCTGGTCAACATCATGATAGCACCATAGTAAGCTTGTCTGTATAAAGTTCCCGAGCAAATGATGGGAAAAGAAGTGACTTACTAAATGAAAAGGAAAAAGAAAGTTAGGACATTAAAATTCCTGATAAGAAAGAACTTTAAAAGTCATTTCACATTGATTTCTGTGTGATTATCATTGGGTAACTCCTTTTGCATATTTATGATATTAAACAGCTTATTGCCACACATTATAATTCTCTCTGCTTTGAGATTGGTTTGTATGTTCTTAAAAAATTTTCAAAAATATTTCTTGAAAATGTTATATTTACCAGAATGTGTGATTTTCAGCCTGTTATGGAATGGAAATACTCCAAATAACTTCGGTGTGCATCAGTTTGTAAAGTTTTGCGAATCAATCCAGATTATACCAGGAATCAGCAGGAAATCATACTGTTACATTATATGATTTAGAATTTTGAGAAAAATAATGAATAGGGAAAAGTGTCTGATATGCATTAATAGCCATACAGTGTATTTATTCAGTGAATGCAAATGAATGCAATAGATTTTTGGCAACTAAAATATTGTGAAATAGTCACAGGAACAGATAAACTCTGAAACATATATACTCTCAGGCAGATATACTGGGAAATGCCCCTCAACATTCAGGCTCCTTTTGGTTTAAGGTATTCACATGGACAGTCTTCCACACTCTCAGACTGAGGCCAAGCAAGGCTTTGCTAGAATCCTTTAGCTGCCAGAGGAACAGAGCCCCAGAACTTTCAGAAATTTTTCTTGCATCCTCTTGCAATAAAATGACTGCCAAGGTTAACTGTCAGATACTTGTAAGGAGCAGTAAATCTCACAGTGAGAAAGGTATTTCCCATTGTTTAGTAAAAAAAAAAAATCTTGTTGGAATGTATGTGAGAGGGAAAGACAAACTGTGCTTTGAAGCCTGAGCCTTTTTCAAGACTGAACGTCCTGAGTCTTTGCACCAAAAAACATTTTCAAAGAATTAATATGTGAATGGGAGCTAGCAATTCAGCAGCCATTAGGGAGAGAATTATAGACCGCAGTTTGAGGCTTTCCAGGGCACAGCCAGCTTTATATACTAAATGAACAATTCTATTAGCTTAATTTCTCCTGGTTTGGCTATGAATATAGCTCACAATTATAGTTTCATTTGTGTGGTTTCTCTGATTTTTCTAAATATCTAAATAAAATTCCTCCAGCAGTGTTTTCTGGCACACACCACTCCTGTTCCTGTATGTGGAATACTTCCAAATTGGATTGCTTATGATATTCTCTTCCTGCAAGCTATATTCCATCAGAAACACCTGTGACTTTTAAGTTCTTTCAGCGTCTCGGTATTTAGAGAGTAGGATCTGATATTTACATTGTACAAGCAGCAATCCGGCTGGTCCTCTGGGAAAAGAATTTTAAAAAGTAACCAAAACTGTGCAGAGTACCATTTTTTTAATCAAGATAAAAACGCAATTAAAATACAGAGAGTCTTGAGGATTGCTCCACTGAGCTTACAGAATCAATAGTACCTATTTCTTTTTTTCTACACAATCCTTGTTTCCTCACCCAAGGAATGACAGGCAATTTTTTCTCTTTTAGCTTGAGTGATGGAGCTTTTGGAAAACTTACTCTACTTGCCTGCATTTGGCAGAGAAATCCTCCAGATAAGGTTTTAATTTCTTTCTTAGAAGCAGTTTCAAATGTCATATAGCCTGTGATCGCTACTCTAGATCAGAGAACATCTTATCTGAACTTAGGTAATAATTATTATGGTGATGGACAATGAATGTGTTAACACTCATCTTGTTACTTACTGCAACATGCTGTCAAAAAGATTGTAAATATCAGATTGCGCATGAGCTTTCATTCAGATTCCTCTGTGTTGTCAGCTATTATTTATAGGTAAAAAAATAGCTCCCTTCATCTCTGTTTTCACATATTTTTTAGAATATAGATGACAGAACAGAAAAAATATATGTGGATATTTTCATATCAATAGCACTTAACAACAGTGCTTATAAATAAAAGATTGGGAAGTAGAAAAATTAAAATTAAAAAGGCAAATGAAAAATTATAGAAGCATAGCTGAGCTCTACACCATTTAATAAGGAAGCCCAAATAATTCAACAGACTTATTCAACTTCTCAAAATATACAACCTCGAAATAAGGAATTCTCTTTCCAAATTCATTCTTATGGCAAGTAGAACATCAGCTGTGATCTAAATCCTGTTTTCTTCCCTACCTGAAGTTGGAGTGAATATCTTTGATATGAAATTAAATCATTCATCCAATGACATTAATCTAATCAATTATTAGAATCTTAAGATCAGTATTATATAATAGATATGGAAATCATTGTCTGGGAAACGATTTATGTAGACCAAACATAATCTTAAAGTTTTAAGGATCAATGTGTAGAAGAGAGACTACAAGACAGAATATTGCTTGTTGTGTTTTTGAAAATCTTTGATTCATTCTGTAGAACAGAATGAGCAGTCATGTAAACATCAGCCCAGTGACTAAGTAAATCTTTTATAGGGTGAAAGCAATATGAATGGAGTACAAGAATGTGATACTGACAGTATTTAAACATCCTTGAAATTTCAGCATGCATTACACAGTAATTCTCTTATTCTGTATGAATGTATATGCAAGAAATTGAAATCCCATCGTGAGAGATAAAGTATATTTTTTGTATAAGCACAAATTAAAGACTGTGTAAGTACGGAAACTCAGTTTGATCACTCTTGCTACATTAAGCACGATAAAGTCCAAAGCAGTAATATACATAATTAGTGCTTTGAAAGGAGATATTTCCCAGAACTGAAAAGAATTATGAGCCAAGTCAGCTAGCAGAAAGAATTTAAGCAGAAAAATCATATGTCAATTAGAAATCAATTATGGATATTTTGCTTCATGTCCGAAAGGTAATAAAGCCTATAAACAAACAAACAAACAAAAACAGTAAACAAAATAAGACAGCTACAAAACTAGAGTGATACCTTGAAAATTCAGAAAACTAATACTAAAGAAATATAAATTAGAAGTTGGAAAATGGGAAGGAAAAGAATATAAAACATAATAAGAATAAGGACAATGAGAAAGAATACTTCAGTACATAAGGATTAAAGTTGCATAGGCCTGTTATTCTATGGAAATGGTACATCCATAAAATGACAGAGAAGATGCAAAAGAAGATGGTCAATATTGATTATATGTGGAAGGAATCACAGTAGTGCTTCAGAATGGACAGGCATAATGCCATCAGAATGATAGCTCTAAAAACATAGTGCCATTGTTTGTCTTGGAATTTTAAAATCAAGTAAGATTAGTCAGTATTGATTTTTTCAGTGATTTATCCAATAAAAAATTGTATTTTTAACTGCGCCTCTCATATCGCCTCATCCATCACCTTCACAATCCCTTTGTGTTATTTTTCTCCTATGAGTACTTTAATTTTCTATAGAGATTATCTTTTGCTATTGGTGTCTCAAGTGTCATTTTAAGTGTCTAGAAGAAAAGGCTTTTAGCTACTTCTGTGCTAACAAATCAAGCACTGCCAGGGAACATTCCTGGGCACTGGAACTTGAATATGTTAAACCCTTAGAACATTCCCCAGCACCATTTTTCCTGGGCCAGAAAGTGCTCTATCAAACACAGTATGGCCTGAATGTTAATGCAGTCCAGGAACTGATCTCAAAGGATGTACAACCTGCTTTGGTGTCTAAGATGATAATGGATTCTCTTCTCTGCCCCTTGGCCTCAGTGCCAGAGAATAGTCCCAGGTGCATGGTTGCCTTGTAAATATGTAGCTTTTTGTGTCAGATCAAATAAAGACAGATTCAAAATTAATGTCTCAGATTCGTAGCCAATTAATGTCCTTTCACATTTCTGGCCATGAGTTTTAACTGCTCCCAGAGCAAAGTCACTTTATCTGACTATTTTCAAGCTGCATTTTGGGCTTAATTACCATTGTACTATAAACCCCAGTTTTCTGTCTATTTTTCATATTGTGATCCTGATAATATAAGTTTCCTGTAGACAGTTTTATTAGGTATAACATGCCCTTTGTAAAAATAAATAGGTTTAGTTCAGAGTAGGTCTTGAATCTTTCTCAGTCTTTTTGATGTCTGCTTTTATTTTTTTTTCACCTGGCTTTGTAAGTTCCCAGCACTGCAAAACAAATCTAGCAGCTTTCTAGGGGACAGTATGAAAAAAACTTGAAAGCCATAGTTTTGCATGTTGTCTTTCAAGCTTAGAATGGTCCAGGCAGCACTTTTGGCAGATGAAGTCTCACATTTCCTAGGTATGAAACAAGCATTTAAAGAACTCATGACAGCTTACCTGAATAACATTTAAAGTGTAATCTTTATGAACAGGAACTATGACTGCTTAAAAGCAGTGCCTGATTTCCCTGTTTAGAGAATGGAGACACCTCTGTAAACCAGAAAAGGGACAGCCATTCTGCCCAGCAGAAGCACCTTCTGCAGCTCCAGTGGCATAAATCAAGCCCACCTCCCTCTTCAGGCTCTGGATAATTTAGAAATCTACATTTGTCTTTAAAAGTTCACAGAACAAGGATGCAGCCTATCCTTGGCTTTTTCTTGATAAGACCATGTATTCACTGGGCTTATTTTTCTTTGGCCTAACAGATTCATGATTAGAGAACTCCAGCAGCAAAGAAGAAATTTTAACTCTTCTCAATTTTATTTCAAAGAGAAATGTTTAAGCACACAAATATGGAGTAGCTTGATGGAAGCTCCTTGCCTTCATTCTCTTTTGAAGGCAAAATGCTTAGCACAGAAGTAACCCAGAAGTAAGAACAGCCCCCCTGCAGATGAATGGAATGAAAAATATCTGTAAAAGGGTCTTGGAAACTCCCAAGCGATGTTAGAATATGCCTAGTTAATACTGATGCCCAGAATTTTAGGACATTTTGAAGTTAAGACTTTAGATTCCAGTCTGAAACAGAGATGAATTTTAGGCATTCAAATTCTTACTTTGGAAGGAAGGGACTTTAGGACTACAGCTATAGTACTAAATTAAAAATGCCCAGGAATCACTTTCAGCACTGAGGCGACCAGTTTGTATCATTAATAATAAATGGTTTTACCCCGTTAAAGTAGGATGGCTTCATCCAAACTGGATTTTTTTATAGCACTATTTAATTTATTGCTACAGATGTTTTAGGTGACATGGATCTCACCCAAAATTAGCACAGTTCCGTATCTGAAACAGTCTTCAGCAAAGTACTGTACTTTATCAGCTGTTTTTCTTTTCTGTTTTCCTCCACAAATGCCTAGATTTTTCTATGTGTCTGTTGCTGTAGAGATGGGTCACGACACATAAATACACTGACAACTCCAGACAATGTAAAATGCAAGTGCAAGTTTATTTCTATAAGGCCTCTTTTGTACAGTGGTTAGACACTCGTGCTAAGTCTCTATTGGCTTCTAAGTTAATACTCCATAAAACTACTGGTTGCTTGCTACCACAACCCATTAGAAAACAATTCTAAGCTAATAACAGCCTCCCTAAGACAGCTGTGCATTCTTCATCAGTTGTTTATGGTTTCTTGCTCCTTGTTGACACTAGACTTCTCACAGGTACAAGTCCAGTTCTCAAGGGTAAATAGCGATTGTATCCAAATCGATGTCTGCAAGACTTTCTGAACAGCTGCCAGCTTCCACACGTGTGATTAGTGGAGTCTGCATTCATTACCTGGTTCTATGGTTATTTGATCACTCTTGTTAGAACAAATAAGGTTTACATTATCCACAGTGCATATTTTTTCCAGTTTTCCAAGAAGCAGTTGTCTTAACACACCTACAACCTTCTATTACCGTGGATCATCATTTGCAGCTATTATTGATATAAGATGAAGTTGGATATGGGGATTAAAACAAGTTATTTGCTTTGGAGACTGATGTCACTACTTCTGTTTAACAACATTATGTTTGCTCCAATGCTATTCATTTACTGTCTGCTAAACTGAAAAATCCAGATCTTCCTTCCATTCCAGCTCAGAATTTATCAGAATTTCTATCTTCTCTAAACATTGTGTTTTGTTCTGTTTAATTTCTGCAGGTATTTTGTTAAGAGACATTCCCATATGTTTTATGGGTTGTGAAGAGTGAACACATTTTACAAGATTCAAATATGACATTACTGAAGCCAAATAGCTTAGCTGTTTTGCAACATATTGGACCTTTTTATGAATAATAAAATTATCCAGAGGATAGAAAATATTCACAGTTTTCTTTAAGTCCTAGGTTTTAGGTATGGACCAGCTTCCAACTGCTGAAGGAGAAAGAACTTCCCCATAGGTAGCAGCCTGTTACACCAGCCTGAAACATCTGCTTCCAACCACTGCTGGACAGAAATATGCACATAGTTCTCTGACAATAATTAACATCTTTTATTGCTTTCACCATTAGTAGCATTCTTTGCAAACATTTCCCACAATTACTTACAGTCCTAATGTAGTGGATTTGCCAGTGTCATGCCCATGGTTTATTATAATCTTTTGTCAGGTATGCCTGTACAAATGAATGCATATAGAAAAAAGGTGGGAAACAAATTGGTTTATGCATCCAAGTCAGAAACTCAATTATAAGAAATCCATTCAGCCAACAAGGGAAAGAAAAAAATCCAGATAAATCGTACAAACTTTGCAAGTAAAGCGATAGTGCCTGAATTTGGGTCTCTCTGTCTGACTGCCAAATGAAACAGTAGAGTCAAAGAGTAAGATATCCTGTCCTGTCAAAACTTACTGAGAATACATCAAAGCTCAAACAGTAAAACTTTCCAGGAAAACTGGAATCCCACTGTATGTTTTCCTCAGAGAGGCAAAGCAGATTGGACTCATGCATGTGATTAATTACAATGACCTGCCAGGAGTCCACACCACCATGATCCAAAAATGAATGCATAAAGGATAGCAATGTTATAAAACAGGCAGTGAAAAAAGTCTGAAGGAAGGCAGAATTTAATAGGGAGCCAGTAAATTAGCTGTCAGGCTGGAGAAAACAAGACAGGAAAAAGAGTAACTCAATGGGAGACAGAATGTTCAGGGGCTCAAGCTGTCATAATAGAACAGCTGGAACAGAGGAGCTTTTTCCTATGGTGGCTATTTCTTCCCATTTCTATTTTATGCTGGGTTTTTGGGAGAAAAAGCAGACTCCATGTATGACTTCCCTTTACTTTGTTCAGGAATTCACTGGAACATCAGGACTCATTACATTAATGTCATTTAAGACAAATAAATTAGAAGTTACATCAGCAGAGATCCTTGCCGATGAAGTGCTCTCTAACATGACCTAGCAAGCTGGCCATGTTTTGTCCAAGTGTGAACATGCACAGCATTCACCTAGTTTTGAATATCCATTAAAACAGCAGTTTAAAAAAGAGCTCTCCTAACAGGAAACAGGCAAAATTGTCTAAAGCTTTGAACACTGGAAGAGCACATTTTGTTTCTGGTTCTGCCAGTGAACTGCTGTTCTTTCTCCATCTGTCAAGTTTCTCGGGTCATGGCTGACAGTAATGAAGTGTCATGTAAGAAATAAATACACCATAAACTTGATAAAGAGGCTTGATAAAAAAATGCTATTAATTTTAATTAAGGGTGCTGAATTAACTAAATGGCAGTTGTTGCCATGAACTTCTGGGTTTTTGTCAATTAAAGAAACCAAATAGCTTCAATTACTTCCTATCCTTCTCTTTTTTCTTCTGTCTCTTTATTGCCTAATTAAATGTGATGTGAATGCAACAGTAAAGAAATTACAGTAACATTGCATGCTGTTTAGAATAAAAAATAGTTGGTTGGTAGGTATCTCTGGAGGATGTCTAGTCTAACCCCTGTCTCAGGGCCAGCTACCAAAGCAGGTCAGGCTGTTCAGGGCCTTGCCAGGTTGAGTTTCTACTGTTTCAAAGATGGAGATCCCATAGCCTTTCTTCTCCAGTGCTTAACCAGTGTCACAATGAAATCTTTATCCCCATATCCAGCTGGAATTGCTCTTGCTGTAGCTTATGGCTGTTGCCTCCTTTCACTCACCATCACAAAATCACAGAATATTTGGAGTTGTAAGTGGCCTCTGGAGATTAACCTATATTAATTGTGTATGGGTTGATTCCATCTATCAGAGGGATCCTGTACCATTTGAAATGCCCTTTTGAAAGGATCTCCTTTTTGACACCCTGCTGCCATCCAGCAGGGCCCAGATGTCCCCACGTTCCTGTACGGCCTCTGTCATTCTGCTGCGGATGTCTGAGCCAGGCTGGGGCGTCTCAAATGACACTCAGGAATCACTGTACTGATGGCTGATTAAGTAAATAATCCTCAAATATTTGTAAGTCACACTGAACCGTATTTTCATTGCCTGCAGTGGAAGTTTAAGTGCTTAAAATGCCTGTAGATGCTTAACCCAAGGCATCTAAGCGGAGGTGTCTTTCATGCTGTCAGCATCTGGGCTGTTCTAAAGTGGAGTGACAGAACTGGCACTGCAAACATTACCTGTGATAATCTGGCATCAGTGACAGTGGCTTTAGCCACCTTCTGCTAACAAAAGTGGTTCTAAAAATAGGCTTTCAACAGAATCACTGAGCAATATTGTTGTCAGGGAAAGAATACAAAGCAATTCATCAGGAATGAATGTCAAATTCTGTACATAAGAGCGATCAGCTGTATAATGACAGGCTGAATAATTATGTTCTCTGGTACTGTAGAAAGGGGTCTCTAAAACACAATGAATAATGAAAATGTTTCAGTGTTAGGCTGCTACAAAAAAACAGAATATACCATACTGGGATAGATAAACAATAGTTTTGTTCGCAAAACATGTGAAGTAACTTGTCAGCAGCATGACCTCAGGGGGAGCACCCTGTCCATTTTTGGGCAGTGCAGATCAAGAAGAATGTGAGTCAGTTCAGACAAGCAACAGAAATGACTGAAGGTCTTAAAAACATGGCCCATAAATGTTGAAGGAATTAAGACTGGGTAATCTGGATAGGGCTGAGGGAAGAAAACTTGGCATGACTTAATCTCTTCTGACTTTAAAAGTGACAAAGAGAACAAGGAGGACATAAAGACACAAGGCCATTTCTGGTGCTGATTGGTACTAAAGATGTTTGGCCACTATGATATATTTCTCCCATGCATGTGTATCAGGAGCAGGGTGAATGCAGCCAGTTCATCCATCACTACTGCTTAGCTCACCCTCATGAGCTAGGCTTTTGGCAGCAGAAGGCTCTCAGGAAATATGGAGCTACTGCCAAACACTGAGGACTGTCCAGTCCTGTAGCCTTTTTTTCCCTATACTGTGCATCAGCTTGTATTTGTACAAAGCGTGTTTACACCACATAAAGAGCTGAGTCAGAAACAGAGGCAAGCTACACCAATCATTTCATGACGAAGTTTGACCATATTTCTGTTTCTTTAAAGGCAGAATCCAAGTGTAACTATCAGCTGAGAGTTAAGTAGTGCTGTGGAGCTGTGCACAAAAAATGTACTTCTGTTAAAAAAAAAAGAAGAGAAAGAAATCCATTGATTAGAATCTGATGCCAGGAAGTAGCAAGGGCCAGCTGCTGCCTAAGGGCAATGAAGGTGAAGGTGATCCAAGGCAAGTCATGCCCTCACCATCAGGCGCAGTCCTACAGGGCTGAGCAAGGAGGGCAGAACTGTGGGCTGGTAGCAGGGTCCGTCAACAGCCCCAGATCCAGGTCCACAACTGATGCCAAGGATCCTGTCGGGGCAAAAGAAGATGGAAATAGCTGCAAAGAGACACAGAACAGTTTGGACAGAGACAGAGAGGCTGTGGCCAACCTTAAATAGCGTCCTGGCCCTACAGGCAGGGGTGTGGAAGGCCAAGCAGGATTAGCAAGGTCTACCAATTCTCTCATGGCTCTGGAAGGTTTCAAAGGAACGAAAAAATTATATATTCTTGATTTAACAGACATTGGACTGATTTTAAGGGTAGCTGTACTTAAATTGATGCTACACTTTAAAGTCCAAAGGAAGATAGATTAAGTTCAATAAATACAACGATTTGTTCACTACTGTTGAATTCAAATATAGACATTTCTACCAAGAGAAAAACATATGATATGTTTTCTAGTAAATACGGGCTGAAAGAAAGATTTTTAGTCTTGACTTATACTTGGAGTTTAAGTTTACCAAAATTACATCTTGGGTTGATGGCAGAACCAACTGTGCCAAAATCTTTCCTGATCCTTATGTGGTTTTGGAGAAAAATCTCATTAAATCTCCTGAGAACTGTTGTTTTTAGAGAATTTTGGCTGCACCTCAAATGGGAAACAGGCTCTCCCACCTTTGGGATTTTACTGGAAACCATAAGCAAAGGAATGATGTTGAAGCTGGGAATTCAAATGTTTCCCCGCCCTTTTTGGCCAGAGATTAGATGAGCTGGATGTGACATACTAGTTTCAATCCATCTGTTCTTTCAGGCACTATCAGATACATAGCTCATTTCACTGACAGCAAATGCTCTGAATAATTTGTATTACTTGCATTCTGCAATATCCTTGGTGATCTGTTCTCCTTCCCCACTTCCCCCACAGACACAGGCTTCGCTATTCATCATGCGCTCCTCACCTCATTGTACTATGAGACAGCTGGGCTCTCATGGATTGCTTTCGACCATTTGGCTGCAAAAGCTGGCTGGCAATCCTGTACAGCTGTAACCTTGGCCCACTAACTTTCTAATGAAAGCCATGCCACAGTGGGTACCAAGGGGAAAACAAATACCCTTTTGTCCATGGAAAGTCTGGCAGGGAAGCAGATCCACTTTGGTTTCAATAACAAATTTCCTTTGACTGCAGCCCTCCCTTTGATTTTTTTTGCAGTTAGTCACATTGGCAGAATAGCCAAGGGCAGGAGGAGACCTACAGTACTTTGAGCTACAGCTGCCAATTATTTGAAACAAAGAATCTATGGACAATTAGCAAAGAAACTGCTAAATCAATTCTTAGAGTGCTGCCTTAATGGGAGGTGGTTTCATCCTCAAACTGGTTTCTTTTTCGGATGCACACACATTCAGTAGAAAAGCCTGGAGCAGCGAGGAATGTCTGGCATTTCTGCTGTCAGTGTGCATGTACATTGGAGTTCGTTATTTTTAGAAGCCCATCACATCCAAGTATGCATGAATTCTCACGTAACCTCATAGCATGAACAGCTCACGGCAGTCAGGGATATGAGGCTTTATCAGATGAAGCACGCAACTTGGTTGCTGCTGAGTGTTTTTCACACAAACACTTGCTGCATATTCCAATCCAGGGGCAAATGGTACTGTAAAATTAAAATGGAGAAGAGAAGCAGGAAAGGCTGTGGTAGCTGGGGTATAGCATAGCTCTGCAGGGCAGAGCAAAAATTCCTTAACCTGGAGATGGCATGGGGAAAGCTGCATGTTCAGTGCATTTTAGACAGCCATGTGTCTTTTGCATGCAGCTCTAAGAAAATGTTTCTTTCTTAGGGGAAATTTTCTGTAAATATGAGATTTCTGCCCAGTCTACTGTAGTTTTCTGACCCATGGTCAGAAATGAAGCTTTATTTCTTCTCTCTTGGCCAGACCATTGGACAAGAAGCCTTCAAGTGCCTTCACAGTAGAAGTAAAACAGAGTCAGCTTTACAAAGAAAGCCCAGGGAAGGTCATCTTTTGGGAATGTCTGGTTTGAGACATAGTTATTCATGTAAGAGAAAGGGGCAAATTTGAACAGGAACTTTCTAGAGCTTTTTCAATTTCCCTTTATTTCCAAAAAGAAGAAGGATACTATTTCTCACAATGCCAAAGCCCAGCAAATGTAGGAAAACATTTAAGAAAATATCCCAGTGTTAGGGACTAGAGGTTTTACTGGTTCAGCCACAGAACAATTTTACAAGCTTCCACTTAGAGAGGACACTGTTTTAAAGGTAGGGCAGGGATCTCTAAACTGCTGAGTGGTTTTAGATCCCTTAAATTTTTCAGGCCTGGCAGAGGACAGTTTAAAGTGCTTTGCATCTCTGCTGTAGCACCAAAGCATCCGAAATCACTTAACATGTAAATGATTAGGTGCACTGAAAAGATAAACAGGACAATATTCCACTATGGTACTTCTGAAAAAAATGACTTTTTTCCAGTAAAATAGGACAGCAATAAATGTGAACCGTGGGTCAAGTATTTTTTTTTTTTTTCATTGAAGTGCTTAATCAGACTTCCAGTATTTAATTTAATCACCAAAGCTTGGGTCTAAAGCCCTTTGCTGAGGGAAATCCAAGTTTAGAACATAAATACAACATTCCTGCATAATGTAGCTTTGATCTAATGAATAATAACATGGAAGGATTCTTGTTCTATTACTCCTAGAACACAAATAAAATGGCCTTTGTGTTAACTTTCTCTAGTCTTGATTACATCTGTATGTCATTTAGGTCTAAGAGAGTAAGACAAAAGTAATTATAATTCTGTTGGCTTAAGGGCAATCTCTGCTTTTGGACACAGAGGTTTTAAAAGGGATTGANTTATTTTAAGTTTCTTTTAAAAAACAGAATGAAGAAATGGAAAAAAAATGAGCTAATGAGATGACTAGTGCTACTTGTTTCTTCTTGTGAGCTTGTCCAGAGTTCATAATGCACATTTCCTTAAGAGAGGAGATAAAGTCTTACATAAATAAAGATAGCATGGTGTCGTGCTACTGGAATTGTGCAGGCTTAAGGCAGCCCTTAAAAATACTATGTATAAGTATGCTGAATGTCTTTCTAGTCCCTATGGTAACCAGAAGAACAATCAGTTGCTCTGAGGACAAGTGGAAAAGAAATGCTATGGGAAAAACAGACCCTTTCTGACTAGAGCAAAGAAAAGGCATGATCTCTGCAGCCTCCCAGAAATAACATACACTGTCATTATAACTTCAAGCATGCAAACAAAGATCCAAGCAACACAAAGGGGACAAAAAATAAAGATCTGGCACGAGGCTCTATGGTTTTATGATTGGCCTTGAGGTACAGAGGTAATTTTCTGCCTGTAATTATTATTTCCCTGCTACTGCCAAGGCTTCCATAGACTCATCTCTCCTCTTTCAGGATTTCTAATTGGATATCCTCTGAACAAAGTCCCATGGCTCATTTTGCTCAGGACCCAACATCAGTCATCTTTGGAGGTGCATCCAAGCCACTGGCAGGCATAAGTAGGATTTCCTTACTCCAGGGCAGATCTATTACCACCAGCATAAGATATCTGTAGCATTCCCACCATAACTCACTAAGCTGAGTTTCTTGTCACAGCACAATCTTATGCAAATTTTTGTAGAGAAAAATATTAATTGTTCATAATGTTGAATGTATAAGAGATTGGCTTGGTATACTGAAGATGCATAATCTTGTTTTTGATATAGAGATCTCAGAGAGCAGGAAGGAAACATTCCTGAGGAACACGAGGGAAAGGAAGAGGATCTGGAGCATTAATTTGCAGCAGAGAATTGGAGGAACTAGCTGGGGAAGATGAACACCTGGCATAGTAATTGAAGTTCGTAACATGATTTTACATTTGAACATCAAATCTGCACCGAACATTTAAAACCATGTGTGTTAAATACACTTTCTAAAAACATATCAATGCACCAAAACATATTAAAATGTCACTAAAATACAACTGTATTGATAACTGTAACAGTGAACAGTTCATAACCATAACTGATTATAGTCATTGTCTAAATCACTAACTGAACATCCCACAATGCTCAAAGTAGCAAAACAGCGTTTTGTCCCAAATGATTGCTTGAAAGTATTTTCTTGTATCTCAGTCTAAAGCTTGAAGAGTTCTTTTGGGCAGCACACCAGAGAAATGACTGCCACTGAAAGGGACTCTTTATGCTGTGTCTCTGATCTAGGAAACAATGTCTCTAAATGCAAATTTAGAAATTCTTCGCCTCATCATTCTCATCAGGCATGTGTTTTTAAACCTCTCTCTCCCATTATTTGAAAAGGTAGAAGAAAAAATTCAACACATTTAGTGTACTACATGGACAAAAATGTATTTTTCATTCCTGCACGTTGCTTCCAGAATTTTGGCAACAGATGTAACTGAACTACCAAAGCTTCTGAGACCAGAGAGGATGCAAGATCCCTTCCTCTTGCCCTAGGTAAGGGGAACTGTTTTCTTGGCAGTTTTTGAGTGGCACCTCCTAGGCAGAAATATGTGTACATTTGCTCAGTTTTGGAATTCCATATGGTTAAATTGGAATTCCACCGTATGTGGAATGATCTGGACAGAGTTCCAGGACACATGGAGCCCACTGGATGTGATGCACAGACTGATCTCTCAGAGCCGAAGTGTAACATTTGCACTAGGTCTGGTCCATCCAAAACATGATCTATCAGTGAACCATAAGCACAATGCGGTTAATACAGCAGTCTCAATATACATCATGCATTACTGGCCTCCACTGTAGTAATTATTGTTAGTGGCTAATAAAAGACAAATCATCCTCACAGGTCTCTGTAATCCTTAAATTCATACATGTGCATCTGGAGAAGAAATCTACTTTTAGGGTGTATGGATAGCATGTACCAATTTACTTTCCAAATTTAGAAATTACATTTTTTATCTCTTATATCTTATGAGGCAGAAATTTTTACCATTATTGTTGTCTGTCTTTTCTTGACGCAGGGAGCCCAAATTCCCCCATGCTTTTTTACTGCATTTATTTACTTTCCAACAACCTTCTCTCTCACTGGAGAACACAAGTGTCAGAAAAGTGATGGCCTTGAGAGGATGGTGTTAGCAGCAGCAGGAAGAAGATGGATGCAAGATCCAGGTTGGACAAATCTGCAAAGCAAGAACATTTGTACTCACCCTTTTATCTCCTGTCCCCTTTATCAAGACACATCTCTTGCTGCTCTTAGGTGTATGCTTCAAACATCCTAACAGCATGAGGTCTGTCAGTGTACCTTAAAAAATCAGTGAAAGTGCCTAGGTCTGCAGAGTCCTGGGGAAAAGAATAGTGCCACTTCAATCACATGAGTGCATCATTAATCAAGTAGTAAAAAAGTGCTGGGTTTACAAAGCTGTACTTTTTCTCCAGTCACACTGGGTCTATCATCCAACAAACTGTTTGTAGAGCATGACAAAAGAAGAGAAAGAACAAGATCTTTGGATTTTCAGAGCTCACTGTCAGTCAGTGTGAGGACTGCAAATATTGGTAACATCCTGGGCTGGGCATCTAATTCAGCTATCCAAGTGAAGAGCTGTTTTTTAGTCCTGCATGTGCTGAGGGAGAGCCTTAAGGAAGTTGTACAAAGGCAGACTGAAGACCTTTGTTCTTCCCTGACACATGCTTCTTGGCCAAAAATTAGAGGGGAACTAATGAACAGTACAAATAAGGGAAAATAAATACAAAAAGACAAAAAGAGGTTACAATAAAGCAGAGATTGGAAACATGCATAAGTCAAAAAACAAGCAATAGTCTAAATAGAGACAGGCTGGCATCAGTTCAAGCTATGGGACTTAAAATAATTTAAGGCAGTCACCTTTAAAAAGAAGTCATAAAAATGCCTTTGTTGTATCAACAACTTAAGCCCTTCTACAGAGTAAAATTGCTGTTTGTCTTTCTTTCCCCTGTTTTCTCTGTCTTTTTCACGTATCTTGCATTTGCCTCAGGTCCTGTCCCTCAAAGATAAATTTTCCTCGTGCTCAGAAAGGTATTATTTAGACTACTTAAACCCACGTTTTTTTAAATTATACTGATAATCAATGGTATTTTTCTGGGTTTTTGACAAGGGATAACATTTTAAAATAATACTAAGTTAACGCAACACAAATTTTTGAATGATTTTTTTTACTGTATTATGGCTCAAAATAACAGCAAGGCAGTTAAAAGTAGAAACAGTTCTTAAGAGATAAAAATGCTTTAACTTTGCCATCTATTAAGATGAACAATTAAGAAAAACTAATGTATGAAAATGATGTTACCATCAAACGGCCCGGAATTGTTATGGTGAACATTTTGTGCTGTTTAAATGCAGAAAAAATATTGTTTAAAAGTATTTTTAAAAAACCTTTTATAAAATGCCTTGTCACAGAAAACATAAATGGTACTGTCTATGTCCCAGGTAGAAACAAGCTAAAATGTCCATGGGGTCATAAAGATTTTCCAGAAACTCCTTGAAATTGTGACGTGTGTCACAAGGAGGATTTTCCTGATGAAACAGTGTAAAAATAGCTTCGATAAAGTAAGCAAATTCTGGCAGAAAGGATCTGCTCTGAATTGTTGAGAAGTTGCTCTCTCCTCTTGTATCACTGTCAGTTTAAATCAATGGATACTACAGCTCAAACCACTAGAGGAGAGTAAAACCTGGGAATGGTAACTTATTACCCCTGCCATAGACCTTGGGCTGCCGGGAATGTCCTCTGCCCCTTTGTGGCTCAGTACAGGACACTGTTCAACCCATCTGTCTACCTCACTGCCTTCATAGCCCTTTGCACACACTGAGGAAAATGTAGGTGCAGCTAGCTAGTTTAGAAAGATAATTTGTTCCAAGCTGTTATGTTTCTCAAGTGAATGTCAGATGAATTCCTAATTGTGGGATCTCTTGAAACATTTCCAGCCTTACACAACATGTTTGTTTTAGGGCTCCGCTAACATCTGTAATGTGTGGGTCTGCTGAGATTTGGAACAGATGCATTATTTTCCTCAGCCACCTGGAAGAAAGTAAAAAACTGAAAAAAGCTGGTTTATAAGGACTCCCTGGTGTCCACAAACTGGTCTGGTTAATAAAAGAGAAAATATTTTTGATTTTTTCAACTGCAAAACAAATAGTAAACATATAATTGCTGCTTTCTGTCAAGGACATAAAAATGTCAGGAGGCTTGCAAAGCTTAAAATCAACACACAGTAGCTTGCCTGGTGTCCTGGTTTGGGGGTGCATTAAGGATTTGTGAATGTACTTTTCAGACCTGTCTTGTAAACCTGAAACTGAAGAGAGAAGACCTCAAACCTGTGTGCAATTCAGTGTAAACTAGACAGTTTTAGCAGGAGTTAGAAGAAATTCATAAGGTTGTTTTAAGTTCCTAAATTCTTTTACTAGTGAAAAGACACACTTGAAGTTTACACTTTTGAGAGCAAAAAAGAGAAAGTGTCCAAGGTCAAATGGCAGCTCAAAGAATGGACTTTTCTCAAGATTGAGAGATGTTCAGCTAGTTGCCAATGCCCTTGAAATTAACTGGCAAACTATTTCATATCTACAAATATCACCAGCCGTAACATTTGCTGAAATCCTCCTTTGCTTCCGCTCAATATAATGAAATGTGGCAAAATCCTTTGTAATCCCCGTTCCCTTCTTTGAGAGGTAGGTGCCTGTCTGTCTTTAGGCTGAAAAGAGGAACTTTGTGTGCACAGCCCTGGGCTTGGGAGCAGACTGAACAGATGGACATCATCTACCAACATTGACTGTATAGCTGGAGCAAAGCCTCAGGCAGGGATCAGGAACATGGGAGGAGACCCTGCTAAGCTGCAAGGCTCCATCTGCTGCTCTGCTCGTGTATGGTATCATGGCCTCAGAGGTGGTGGCATCCACAACAAGAAACTCCCAGGCTGGCTCAAGATGGAGCTTCTCTGATGTAGCCATTGGTTCTTAAAGGCAGTGCATAGAGAATCTTCCTGTATGCAGAGGCCATGCGCTGTTACAGACCACTCTACAGAACCTGGATATTGACAGGAGAGATAAGCCTTTAATGCAACTCTATAAGCTTTAATATCCAGGATTTCTCAGGTGGTCTAGGAGAAGCTTTTTACTTTTAAAAAAGTGTTTTAAAATGTTCTCACGGGCTGACCAGAGTTTTCCCACATTCACAAATACAAGGTTTTGCCTGAATTATTTTCGCAAATAGTCCTTGAAATGTCATCAATGTTAGGTAAATGAGGTAAGGTGTTTCTTAACTACTGCTGGGAATAGGTAGGACATAGCATATACAGCAAAAAACACTTGTCAGAGACGAGAGGTTTTGTCCAAGATAGACACATTTCAGCAGCACATGTAAAGACCAGTTGTCTCACCAGACATCCTAAGCTGCTGGCCTAAAAGTAATATTTGGGTAGATAGTATCCTAAAAGAGAGAACTATCTGGCCAGCTGTGTTTGCAGGCTTTACAACTCTGAATATACTTCTCCTTTACATTCTACAACTCAGCTGCAAGACATATACACTGGAATTTCCAAACTAGGTTTCAGATCTATATATTTCATTGAAATTATTTTTTCCACTTTGTTGCAACTCTAAAACTTCAATGAAAACAATCTGCATTTATTGCCAAGAGAATATCAAGTATAAGTGAAGTTATCTTTTGTCTTTGCATTTCAGAGATTGAATGGTAATGATTAAAATATGATTTTGTAACAAATATTTATGCATCACTAACAAAATTCCTGCATTGTTCTCATGTGCTGGCCATTGTATAAGACCAATTCTACCACAGTCAGTTCATCTCATCTTTGAAATACAAATTATGACATTTACATGGCAAAGTGCTGTGTAAAAGGATCAATGTGAGAGAAGTTGTCACTTCTTGAAAAACAATAAACCAAATAAAATGTTTCTTTTTCAAGCCTCTCCTCTGCTAAGTGAGCTACAATATAAGGACATTCAGTTATAATACTAAGAAAATGAAATATGGAATAAATTCCTCTCCCCTCACCCGCCACAAATCTAAATCTTCATTGTCTAACAATTTACAGTGAGCTACATCTGCAAAACTGCATAGCTGCATTTGAAAATCACAAAGGCCTAGTGCAATTCCTAACAGATGTATCACTGCTTTTACACAAAGGGGAATAATGTGGCCCTCTAACCGCAAGAAATACATCGAGTTATATCTCTGTGAATGGCTGTAGCATGTGGTGATGATATCATGTGCCAACTAGTTTTTTCAGCATCTTACACAGACCTAGAAACAGGTCTGTCTGTGAAGCTCAGCAGAGAATTGCACTACAGTTCACTTCTTATTGACTTTTCAGAAATGCTATGGAACATTTCATTGAAATGATAATGCATTTATGAAGTCTATTATTTAATAAGCCATTTGTCATCCTTACATCATGGGTATAATCCAGATATCAGGTTTACAGGCAATGTCTACTTATGTTAGACTCAAAATTGCTCTGCTGGGGCTGGATGATATGCTTGATTTTTCCAACTAAGCCCAATATGGATCCAAAGTGGGAGCGAGACAAGCAAATTTAGATGAAAATCTAATGGGAGTAGAGGGATTAAGATGAGCAGTTAAGGATACAAGGAGGGGAAAAAGAGCAAGCAACCAAGGTGGAAATGCAGTAGAGAAGGCAAGAGGAAGGATGCATCGGAGAAGTAACAGCAGGGCTAGATCCAAATAGGGATTGTCAGCTAATGCAGAAATTACATAGAGCTGTAGTCTTCAAGTGGCTCACATAACTGCCAGTTATCCCAGGCATCATGTAGTCCACTGGTTTTTAGATATCTAAAAATTGCCACACTTTAAAACTGATTGGCCTGTTTGTGCAAACTTTTTGGAAAGTGCTAGTTGGAATGAGATGGAAATGTGCAGGTTCTTTTTAACAAAAAAGCTCGTTCGCGGGTATGAAGCCTGGCATTAATTCATTTACTGTCATACAGAGCTTCATCAGCCCGATCCCTTGGAGTCAGCTGCATGTCTGCACCACTGCCTTGGCCTACAATCAGCTGTTCTTGCATGCAGAACAGCCTAGCCTTCAGATAAAAGTTGTTCTCAAGTCTGTGAATTTTCTCTGTCTTCATTACATGAACATTTAATATTAGACATCTCCTAGTTCTCAGCCTCTCAAGCATAATGAGCTACATCTGCACAACTGCATTGCTGCGTTGTTCCTCTGCCACTTTACGAGCCATCAGATTACTGTCAAAGCACTAAAAAAATTAAAGCTCTCAGTAGAATTTTAAATTAAGTATTATCAAGTAGCTGAAATTTAGCACTAGCATGCCTTTTCCCAGTTACATAAAGGAAAATGTCCCTTCAGGTTAGTGTAGGTTGCTCACTGTTAAGCATATTGTTTTATCATATATCCCATTTTTAGTTTCTTAACTCTCACTTATATTAATAATGCATTATATTAATATCCAACATCACATCTTTCTCTGACCATAATTTTAGTGGTGTTTCTCATAAAGTAGCTATCTTCAGACAGATATCTATTCGCTGGATTGATTGTGTGTCTACCATTGTAGACAGTAATTCCTGTCAACAGCATCTAGATGACCACAAAAGGTTGTTCTTCCTACTAGGAGTATATATAAATACAAATTTAGTTTTTGTGTTACGACATCAAGCAATTAATGGTGATTCATAAATTTGCCACAGGATAACAAGATCACTGCTGATTATCATAGAAATCTTTTAGTAAAAACATCCATGCAAACTAGATAAGGAATTCAAAGACAGAGAGTAAGGGTATATCTAAGAAATACTTTCCTTAATTCTACCTATGCTCAACTTTTTACAGGGAAATCTCTAACTGAACTTCTTAAATGGAGTTAAAGCTCCTCCTTTTTGAGAAAGGGAATGAAAATATAATTCATGCTATAAGGATAAACCTATCTTCAGTCAGAAGAATTTGAATTCAGCTGTGAAATTAGCCCACCTCTTGTCCTTCATTAGGTACATTTATGAAAGAGGCATCTCTACAACTTTATCAAGAAGTCTTGATGAAGAGCTTGGAAGAAACAGACTTGTTATTGAGGATGATTGAACACTGCATGGCTGCAGAAGCTCTAGTGTTTTGAGAAACTAGAAGCATGTCTTGTCTGAGTTCATGTTTGCCTGGGAGATTTTAAGGAAGGGAAAGATGCCAACAGGTGAAGACAACATTTTCCAGATGAATTTAGGATGAAGACTGTATGAGAGAATCAGAAATTCTGATAGAAGATGGAATTTAAGACTCATCCAACATCTCAGAAAATTAAACTGATGAAAACTTATTTCTATCTGCTAGCAGAGACAATATGTTTGTCTGTGCCTTGTCTGATGATGATTTCTAGTTCACTGAGGTTCAGTGAAATTCTGGGATGTTCTATAATTGTTTTCAAACTATAGTAACTGGCATTTTCCCTTCAGTTTGGTTTCAGATGGGTAATCTCATGTTCAAGTGATTTGAGGATTTATTTTTAAGGGCATAGGCTATCTGACAGGAATGAGATACGCACAAGTATGGTCTCACTAATTCTTCACATGCCTAACTCCATCTACATGAGAGGAAGGAAGAAAGGACAGGGAACTCTAAATCTCCACTACAGAGCAGCTGGAAGGAAATGACAGGCACTGCAAGGCCATTATCAGCCACTCCCAGACCTGGAAAACTTCTGTCATAATCAGATCATCTAAGACGCAGCTTCCTCTTCTGGTTAAAAGTTCGTGGAGGTGTTGTACATGGTAGATTTGTCTTCCTTTGATCGACCGATCTCCTATTCAAAATAAAGGCAAAGATCACCAAAATGAAAAACAAACAGGGAAAGGAAATAACACATGAGAAGGAACAACAGTAAGCTTTCTCTGAGACACAACAGGCCACCAGTGAGCTTCAGAGATTTTAAAAGACTTTAAGAGGCCTGCATTATTATGTCTTTCTTACAGATGGGGGACTTAAATGTTGAAGGCTTAATTAATTGCCTGAGCATGCCAAAAGCTAACCCAAGAACAAAACCATCCTGTTTCTTATCTTCAAGGCCATCCTGCCTTCAATTAATTGTTCCAAATCTAGCCAAACAATACCTAGATGTTTTTCCCTCTGTCTGCCTTGATCCAGAATATTTTTTATGATCAAGATGTCAAATAGTATCAATGGAGAATCCAACAACTCTGGAGACAGGAGGGTGAGCAGCTGCATTAGCCAAGTTTCCTTTCCAATGTGTTTAAGAGCAAAACCTCGTCCTAAATTCCATGTAACTGCTTAGGCTAACTCACAGCTTGACTGGTAGAGTTGAAAACATTTTCTTGCTTTTTTATTCTAGTTTGGGCAACTAATTCTACCTCTGACATTTACTTTTTAAAAACCATTTTATTTTAATTCAGTCATGTATATAAAACACATTTAGAAAAGGATATATTGTGCAGACTATAGAGTATGCCCAAACAGTTCATTTCCACTTCTCAGTACACAGGTCTCTGTTGCCTTCAGGAGAACGAAACAGATTTGTAATAGAAAATAGAAACTCCAGTTACTGAAAAGCAACTAATATATGGATAAATACTTAAAAAATAACTATTAATATCAGATACTGATAACAAGACTCCAAATCAGGATAATACTATGTGCTGGTTTTGGCTGGAGTAGAGTTAATTTTCTTCCCAGTGGATGGTATGGGGGTCTGTTTTGGATTTGTGCTGAACACAGGGTTGATAATATGGAGATGTTTTGGTTATTGCTGAGCAGGGCTTACACAGAGCCAAGGCATTCTTTGCTTTTCATACTGCCATGTTGGTGAGGAGGCTGGGGGTGCATGGGAGGTTGGGAGGAGGCACAACCAGGACAGGTGATCCAGACTGACCATAGGTATATTCCAGACCATACAACATCATGCTCAGCATATCAATGTGGGGAGGAACGAAGAAGAGGGAGCATTTGTCTTCCCAAGTCATCGTTGTGTGTGATGGGGCCCTGCTCTCCTGGAGATGGCTGAACACCTGCCTGCCCTTGGGAAGCAGTGAATTAATTCCTTGTTTTGGTTTTCTTTCCCTATTAAACTGTCTTTATCTCAACCCATAAGTTTTCTAGCTTTTTTTTCTAGCTTTCACTCTTCTGACTTTCTCCCCGAACCCCCTGGAGGGCGAGTGAGTAAGAGGCTGAGTAGGGCTTGTTTGCTGGATGGAGTGAAACCATGACATCCTGTCATGTTAAAATCATTATCAAAGGAGTATACAATTTATTAGCACAGTAATTGCAAATTACCACCTAAAAAACACATTTTAAGTACTGCAGATAGTTCTTACACGGTGGTATTCCTTTCACAAAGAATGGAACTTTCTAGATGATGAGGAGTGAATCAGCATATACATAAAAGCAGGTATGTATTTAGATATGCTGCAAACCGTGAAAATGAACAATTCAATATATATTTAATTTTGGGCATCCCGCACTCACTTTTGGGTAAATTTTACCATGGACTGAACAAATTAATGTTTTCAGTTTACTTCAGGGATTATTCCACACTTTGAGGAATTGAATAGGTTAGCTCAATGTTCAATGGTCATTTTTCTCCTCCCAAAATTGCATTCTATTTAAACCACCTCAAAAAACCCTTTCCTTCCATTTTTCCAAACATTTCCTTCAAAATAATTGTGAATTGTTGCCATGTTTGGACACTTCACGATGGTTGTTTGGCAAAAGGTCTGTTAACTCCCTTAGCAAACCAGTCCTCATGGGACCATAAATGCTGGTTTTCTCTTACATCCATCCCCTTTAACAGAACACTTCAGTAAGGATTTTGGATCACTTGTTTAGGTACAGGGTCACCAGTGTCAGTAGGGAGTAATGTGTACTATAGAGGTCACTAGATAGGCATAAGAAATATATGCATCTTAGAAATAAATACACGTAATCACTACAGTCACAGAAGACTTTAACTCATATTAATATATTTCATAATTAAAAGAAAATACATATAATAAAGTAATACCATTTTCAGTGGAAGTTCCCTTCCTGCCTACAGCTGGAAATTCATGTATTCTATAGAGATATTTTAACTAATTGGCTCTCAAGTTTACAAGACAAAAGGGAAGTATGAGTTTTCTGCCTGATTGCCAGAGATTTTATTCAGGGCCCAAGAGAGAAATGTATTCATGTAAGTCATGATCCTGTGCATGCTTCTTTGGTGTGCTGTGCCAAGACCGATGTCACAAGCTCTGGGAATCTTCACTGAGGACTCAAATGTGCTAACTGAGATCTGAGACAGCAGCCATCATCCTGACAGTCTGGCAAGTTGTCTAAAAGAATTCTCTGAATCTGCTGGGAGAGTTTAAGATATCCTCTAAAGAGTGAAGGATTTCCTGATATCTGGCCCAAACCAAAAAAGTTAGTTTTTACATGGATTCCAATTTCATTTGTTGTTAGCACTCACAAGGATGGACCTTGTGTAATAAAAACAACCCAGAAAAAAAAAATTTAAAATATTTTCTAGGATAATACCACCAATGTTTTTATTGGTGTCCTGTAAAAGGAATACATTTAGTGAAATCCTGTCCTTAAATTGTAGTCACATATTATCCCTGGCAATCTTATTAGGGAAGATTTCTAACAAAATTGGTTATGAGTGTTCCTTAGGATACTTCTGTTTTCAGGTGCTGCAACTTCTCTGTTAATTCAATTTACTTGCACTGGGCACTTGTGTCAACAAACAAAAGTTGGGGCAGAGACCTGGGACATTACAGAGAATCGGATTTCTTTACCTAATGAAAATACACTGTTCAGTGCTGTCATACTGAATAGTAGTAAGATGACATTACTGAAACTGATCTCCTGATCTTCTCTCTTAGAACCAAATTCCTTCTTCCTCTTAACACACAAAATCCAGAACTATAGGAATATTATTTGATTATCTGAGTGGAAATCCTGGCCCAACAAGTCTTTCCCAGGACTCACCATGAAGTGTCAATGACATCACCACACTGACTTAGCAGAGACAAGATTCCAGCCCTGTCTTATCTCTTGTTAATAGATTTTTATGGGCTTTCAGAATGAAAAAAAGGCCACCTGTTTGGATGAAGACAGGAAGTAAAACAGAAAAATAATGGTCCACTTGGAAAAGTGTTCTAGAAACTGCATCCCTAAGATCGTACCTTATTAAGAACTAGAATTTTAAGTACTTGAATTTTCTATAGTCCCATAGAAAAATTAAGATGATGATTTTAAAACAGCTGAAATGAGCTGGCACAGCCACTGTCATCAGATCTCTTCAGACTAGACTTGCTACTAGTATCTTGTTTACTTTGCAAGCACCTGTGAAAGTAAAACTATAACATTTTCTGTGAAAGGCTGGGATTAACACTCTAGTTTGTATTTAGTAATTAGCAGTCAACTACTCAAGATTTGGTTCACAAAATAAATGTGTAATTGTTGTGGCATTTCCATTTTCTTCTGTTCTATACCTTTTATATTTACTATTTAAAGTAGTAATTAATTCTAAAAATACCATTTAAGCAACTTTTCTATGTATAAATATTCTAATAGTCCAAATAATAAATATCATGGATTTTAAGATGGTCATAGTTAAATACTGCTAATGTGAAAGCTTCTACAAGACAGGTAAGATGGTTTGCAGTGTTTCTAGTGGAGAAGCAGAATCATGACAAGTAATTCAGCACAGCACAGAGACATACTCCTTTCTAATAGCTTGTAAACAAGTGATGCCACAAGACCCACCAAGACTGGTACTTACTTGCAGTGTTAGTCTCAACAGAGACACCGAGGCTTGAATGAACTCAGGCCTTCATCTGTGTCTGAGTAATTTTCCAGAGCTGTGGTGGAGTTCAGAGGCGCTGGGAAGTTCTCACATCTGCCAGCCACGGCTGTTCTGCAGGCCAAGGCATTTTATTTTCCAGTGGTGCAAATCCAGCACTAAAATATGCAAAATTCCTGACCACAGCTATAGCTTCGTGTAGCCCAAACTCTTTAAACTTCTAATATAAACAGTTTCCTCAGCCATATTTTTCTGCTCTTTCATTAGTGTGGGCTATTCTTGTTTCAGTCTAATTTAAATTAGAGACAGAACTAAGGGCTGCAATACAGGAAAGCTGAAAGGGAAAGGAAGGACAAGATTATCACTAGGAACACAGAACCTGCACCGTGTGTTACTACAATGTAAATCCTGACTTTCTATCAGTGTCTCTCTAAGCTCTTGTACTTTTGAATAGTGCATCAAGAGTGAAGCAAACAGCAGAAGATATGAGGGGGGAAAAAAGCCAGAGACCAACATCAGCTTTTTTTCATTTGTGAACATTTTGTCACCACATAAGGGAAGCAGCAGCTCAGCCTTCATTTGTTTTTCCTTTAGTTTCTTATTCTCTCAAGTGTGGTCAGTCATATTTGGCTAATTATTGCTACAAAGAATCTACAAGATGGATTCACCTGTAGCTGCATCAGAACATCTATACTAGATTAAATAACTTGAAACCTTAAGTAAATTTCTTCCCATAAAGAAAGTTAAAACAATTACTGATAAGTCTGGCTTACTTTCTAGACTGTTTATCTGATTAGAATAACATAATAAAATGCAAAATCATTCATGGGGGAATAAAGAATGTGACTCCTACTAGAAAATTCAGGCCTATAAAATAGCTAAAAGCAGCTCTAAGATCTGGCTGAACATGAATACTTGGTGTCATTTAGTGAACAAGAGCCATCTTAAACTGCAAATGGCACTCATCTAAACCTTGTAGTTTTCAAATTAAAAAAAAAGAAGGCTGATGTATTTTAAAAGGGAAACTATGGGTTAGGGTGAGCAGTTCAGTAGCAGAATATGAAACTATTGCAGGCTGAATTTTTTTTTGTGAGAGTAAGTAACCCCATATTACACTTTAAATCATGGTGATGTGGAAGTAACATTTTAAAATTTTTCATCAAGACTGGAAGTCTTCTTATGACACTATTCAAACACAAGATAGTGTTTTAATATAAGAAACTCTGGACAAATTGAGTTTACTAGACAAGGCTACAGTGACTTCTTGGGGCTTTAAAAGTCTGTTAATCTAAAGCAATAGGTAGGAGCTACACCCCTTTTTATCAACCCCCATGTGCAAAATCCTTGAACTCAGAAAAGTAAGGTGACGTTTTCTGATATATATCTTCAGATCAAATAAAAAATACTAGCTGCTTGTGAGGTAGGATTTGGGGTAACAATAGCATTCGACCACAGAAAAAAACCCAAGAAATATAAGATGAAGGTTTTAAAATCTACATTAACATTTGCCTGTAGCAGAAACAAGCTGTCCTTTTCTGACTGCAAGGCACCTATTTTTTGTTATTGCCTGACTTGACTGTTGATATAAAAGAAAACCAAAATAATCCCACAGCAGTATTTAAATACTCTCAATATAAGAGAATAGCCTGGCAACATGTAACGCTGTATGCAATCATGCCAAGACATTTCAGATGGAAGAAAACATTTATTCCACTTCTACAATGTCTCCAGTCTGCTGCACTGCCTTCAAGAAAGCTATTTCCACAAAGCCTAATTAAAAAAAAAAATCCTTTTCCAGGACAGCATTTGAGTTTTTAAATAAAAATGTAGGTTGCTAAACAACTGATTTTCACCCAGAGGTAGAGAAAATCATTGGTTAAAACAGCTTGAGTATTCCTTCAGCAACTGGAATTGCTCTTTATGTATGAAAGCTGTCACACTTACCTCTCAGATGTAGCAAGAAGATGGCTTTCTACAAAAAGAGTGACCTACGAAAGAGCAAGCCTTCGGCTTGGTGTCTCCCAGCAGAGTTCCATGGAAGTGTGAAATCTGTGTTGTTGAAATCCATAACTAACAGTGCCAAATCTGCCACCCAAGCACAGGAACCCCAGTATTGCCCCAGTACCCCTTTGGGCAATGTTTTTAACTGGTTGACTCTGAATCCTCCTCTGAAGCATTTCATTCAGGCCTCTCTTGTCCTTGTTCACCAGCCAGGACCTGCCATTCTGGGTCAGGCTGATGACTTGCTCCAATAAACACCTTGACCTTCAGTCCTGAGTTCATATTTAAGTCCCTTAGCTGTGAAAGCAGGAAGGACAGAAAAAAAAAAAAAAAAAAAAAAAAAAAAAAAAAAAAAAAAAACCAAACAAACCCAAAAACTTCATTGCAAGAGAGGCAATGCCTCAGAGTGGAGGTAGGGGACTAAAAGCCTGCCTTCCTACCACTAGTAGCTGGCTCAATAAATGGTAAAATTGCTTCCCAGTGCCTCAGGACTCTCTTTTGCAGTCTAGTATATGTGTTGCTTTGGTATAATTAATCTGTTCCTATATTCCTAATGAATTTTTGCATCTGCCTAAACAAATTCAGAGGCCTTGATGAAATCTTTCCTTTTTTTCTCCCTGCCAAAACAAAACAATAGTTTATTTCCTTTTCTCTAGACAATTCCTAATTACTTTTTTTCCTTCCCTCTGGACACCTTTTTCATGCTTATCTCTACAAAAAGAGACATGAAGCACTTTGCCATTTCAATCCTTGGTATGGCTGCACACCAGATTAACCACTTACAGCATCTCATAAAGATATAAGTAGATAAAGAGGTTTGTTTTGGCAACGCAGCAACAGCACGTGACTTGTGGGAATGTAAAATTGTATCACTGAGGGAGGCATCAAAAAGACACAAACATCTTTACTGAATGCAACAAGTAAGTTTATTCCTTTATTGCAGGAATTGCTGTTCTGTTCCATTTCTGAACTAAACAGGTATTCAATTCATAGCTTTTCAGCTAAACACAGCCAGGCAGATCTTCTTGTAACTCAGGCATATCTGATCTGTAGCGTGCTCCATCTGTCAGCAGGCTGGAATGCTTAAGCCCCATGAAAGGACCATTCATAACACTGCCAGCTGGACAGCAAATACATCGGGCCCAAAAGGAAAGGAGCAGCATGCTGGAGGTGCAGAGGTTTCCTTGCCATGTCATAGCAGGCTAAGCAGGGCCAAAAAGGAAAGCAAAGGAACAATGTCGTGAAAGCCGGGACTCAAGGAAATGGCATAAAGCTGAGTCAGGGAGGTTTAGGCTGGGTATCAGAAAAAGGTTCTTCCCCCAGAGGGTGGTTGGGGACTGGAACAGGCTCCCCAGGGAAGTGGTCACAGCACCAAGCCCGATGGAGTTCAAGAAGCATTTGGACAATGCCCTTGGGCACATGGTGTGACCCTCAGGAATGCAGGGCCAGGCATTCCTTGTGGGTGCCTTCTAACTCAGCTGATTCTATGGTTCTATGAACTAAGCAGCCAGGACAATTGCAAAACAACAGTCTGGTATTCCTAGTATGCCTGCTTTAAAATATGCTATTAATCGACAACACTGCCTTTTGTTGACTCAGTACAATCTCCTGATTGGGTACATCATCATAATGCAACAGCTGGTCAGGACACTATTTGTATCCAGCAATTTATCAAAGCCTACACACTGACCTTCAGCAAATAATCTAAAAAATACATGTACAAGAAGAAATCACTTGAGATTCACTTGGAAATGTGGCCCATTTTATTTTAACTGAAAAGCATTCATTATACAGTGCAAACAGTTCTTTGGTAAATTTACTGATTAAAATAACAACAATGACAACTTTGTTTTAGGTAATATTAAAAAAGAAAATAAATATGTAAAATTTGCATCATATTACAGCAATATTCTCACAGTGGATACTGAGGAAATGGTCATCTAGCCATTGGCCACTGTTTCAGAAATGTTAAAATCAACACTGATTCTAGAGACACTGCAATAAAACTGAACTAGTACAATCCATGACAGATTATATTTTAGACTGTGGATAAAGACCTGTTTTTCCTGGTTTATAAACAGATGGATGGCGGAAGATAACTCAAAATTACACTTGTTATACTTGTTTAAGCATATCCAGATTCCTAAGCCCATTTTATATACCATATGAATAAACAGTGAACAACAAAGAAAACCTCCCACTTTACTCTGGAGGCTGGAGAAAAGGAACAATCAGATAAAAGGTACTATTTTATAATGTATAAATGGAAACTCTCTTCTCCTATAAGCGGAAATCTTGAGAAAGTTTATTTAATACAAGATTGAAAAGGAAGAATGCAAGTAGTAACCAGCTTGATGTATTACTGCCTTATTTAACTGTTTGGACAGTTAAATTATATTTGGTTTAGCTCTGCAACCCTTCCTCTTTGAGGAATTTCTGCTATAGGTCAATGGGAGTTCCATCTGAGTTGGAATTACAGGACGAGACATGTGGTTTGGACTCTCAACAAAAGTCAACAAAATACCAGAGTATCAAAGAAACACAGGAATGACAATTTTTAGGAACCATATGATACTCAAACATGCTCGCCACACACAATTTCTAGAAGTATTAACAAAGAATATTACATAAATCAAAACGTTGTATATAAAATCAATTAAAATATTCTTTAAAATATAAATTGCAATTCCATGTGTACCACACACCTTTAACACAGCACTCACATGTACATATTGCTTCTACCATAGCATGAAACAAAGTTTCTGTAGTAAACTTTAAAGTTACAACAAAGTTTGAATGTGTGTCATTGTAACAGTTTATCAAATTAGAAATTATTAATGTTAGTAATCAGAGAAATTATGTGCCAAAATATGATAGTGGATTTCATATTGCTGTGCTAGGTTAGTTATTAGACAGGTATTTGTTCTACCATGCAATTATTAAGTACTCAGTCTGTTTGCATAACCTGAAATGTTTAACATATGAAGGTTTAATTTTGTGCAGATTTATTTGATACCCCAATCTCTGTCCCTTGAATTTGAAAGCTTAAACTCAGAAGTCAGTGAATTATGTAACTAGCTCTGGTTCTAGCTAATCCTGATTTAGGACTAAAGGACAGAGAAATAACCTCCAGCAAATTAAGTATTCAGGGAAAGAATCAATTCTGACTAAACACAAAAAAAAGCTGTAAAATGAGGTATGATAGTTGTCCTTCACTCAATATAATTCCTGGTCAAAATGCAGTTTGCATTTGAAAAAGTACATAACTTTGAAATGCTAATGTAGACATATACTCTATAATGTTAAACATTTAAATGGGAGATGAAGTCCATTGGCAGACCATTTTTAATACGAATGATAAAAATATTGAGGTAAAAATATATATTCATTAGATGAAACTGGAAAACAAAAAAAATAAAAAATCAAATACCTTTTCAGAAAAAGTAGTCAATCCACAATTAATCATGCTGCTTGATTTTGATTTTTCTTTTTTTCAACAGTGCCACAATATAATCAGGAACATATGTCTATTGACAATATGTACAATGAATCAGTAGGAATCTTTGTATACAAAATGGCATGTGACATCTTTTCACATTTTCAAAACAGGGCCATACAATTACATGAGCTGATGTGAGATCAAGAGAAGCATGCTTTAAAACTGACCTGGATGGTTATGTTATACAAATATTTAAAATAAATGAAACAAACAAACAAAAAAATGTTGTCAAGCAATTACATATGTTTTGACAAAAAGGATAATGTTAATTTTTAAGATCAAATGCTACTCTGTCATGCATGTTTCCCTAGAATGAGGAACACTGTCAATTACATCTATAATACACATTCAATTGCTTTTCCTTTCTTCCAATTACAGTTATTTATATTTCCTTACTAATTCTAGCTTTTTTTGCTTTGAAAATTTTGATTAATTTTGCTTCTTGAATTAAGGAAAGGATGTTGAAAGGTGTCAAGTAGCTTGCTTTATTTCCTTGCTGGTCCAGACCCAGCAGTGATAGTGTGATTTAACAGAATTTCCATGCATTGATGTTTGCAGAAACTGGCCTGCTATGGCATTGCTACAGGCACAGTGACCTGTGTTTTCCTTTTCCTGGCATTTCACTAAATAACAGCAAAGAGCTAAGTATCAATACAGACTGGTACTAAAAAGGGACAGTAAACTTTTAATGTTGCTAAGTAAAGACAGGAAACAAAGTGTTTACATTTAGAGTAAATCCTAAACCCAGTCATTTTGGGTACCTAAAACTACCTGACAGTGTTCTTTTAAAGTAGCACCAGTTTGAGGTTACCTAACCTGAGAAGTATAACACACGATTAACTCTGACCTGTTTGCTAATTTCCCTTTCATTAAGTTTTGCATTGTGATTTACCTTCATGGGCAGAAAATAAAATGATACATTATGTTATGCTCTTACAGCACCATTAAAATATTGTAAATCTTGGTTTCTTGCTCTTGTTAAGACTGTAGTTACCTGGTTTTGCCATCAGCAGGCACTGATATGATTTGAGGAGTATGCACCCTAAATTCTTAAAACGTAGACTTATGGCTTCTTTTTATTAGTATGTTGTTGTAAGCAGACTGGACAGCAATCTCCTTTTCCCTTCACAGGTGCTTCGCAGTCAGCTGGCGGGCATGATTCCACGAAACAGGTAACCTGACCAGCCTGTGCCAGGCAAAAAGTAACAGAACAAAAATGTACTTAGCTGCATATTCCAAACAAAAAATCCGTTTTTCATGTTACTGCAGAACATATTCTCATTCATTCTCTGTAAGAACCTGACTAATACGGTAACTCCACATGGTTTATTTCAATATCCACTTACACTGAGAAGGTTAAGGCACTCTCTGTATTATTGCATCTTTGTGATAAAGCAGCATGTACCCTTTTGTCTAACATTCAGGTGCGATTGGGATACCAAGCACTAACATATTTTTTTTTACTACCTTTTAAAATATTTCTCTCTGATGGAAGAAAATTACAATCTAGCACTAAGTCAGATGAGCAGATGAGCTTTTATTGATTTTTATGCATTTTGTTGGACTTTTTCAGTAAGTGTCTCACTTTGCAGTTAATTTTACCCATATAACTATACATAAATGAAAATAGAAATACAATAAAAACAGATAACAGCTGGATTGAAAAACAACGTCCAGGGCAGGGATATGTGAATAATATAATTTTCTGTACAAAATAACTGAAGATCCATAAAAAAATTGGCAAGTATTACCCAGAAATTATCAGGCACAAAACTGGAACTGCTGGTTTAGAAGCAGAATTATAATTTCTAGCTCAAAATTAATTGCCAGATACTTACTTTGCATTCACACACAGTACAAGGGTCCCTTTTCCAGGTTTCATTGCTGGAATATGATTTTCCCTCTTCATCAGTGCAATCAGAATTACTGAGGCGTGATTCAAGTTTTTTTATCTGAAAACATTAAAAGAAGTTAGTAACTGAATCAAAGAAAGGTTTTTACTTGTGTAAAGTACTCTGTCTTTTCTCTTATACTACACACTATATAATCTCTGTTATACCTGTATGGGTTTTTCTTCTCACTACTTAGTTTTTATAATGCTAAAAGACTAAAAACAGGTAATACATATGAAGATAGTCTTTCAAAAGAAAGCTAACAGAAAATATATCTTTCCTTGGATACCATTGGATATTCAGCTAGAGCATACAAAGAGAAAAAATCTACATGTTTCAAATACAGAAAGACAAATTTAAACTGTCAAAAATGTTTTGGAAAGGAGGTGAATTAAAAAAAAAATTTTAAACACCTCAATTTAAAATGTTTACTTGAATTTTTTAATAACTTCTGTATGGTGTACGTTTTAAAAATGGGATTCCCCTATGGCTGAATAGAGTTTACCTGCAAACATTGTAAAGTCTTCTTTAAGTGATCTTAACTATGTTTACAGCTGTAGCCTGGTGTATTACTTCTTATTAAGTCTACATTTTAATAATTGCTTTACACAGATTGTATACATTTCAAATGCTAAAAAAGACTTTATTAACACTAGACACAAACTTTTAAAGAAAGATTGATTCTGTGTTTAGTATACAATGGTTACACAAGGCTTCAGGTTCAAAAGTCAAGAGGGTCCAGCTGTAGAATATTTCAGTATGATTTCGAAAGAACACAGAAACAAAGAATCATAACACACCATGTTCTGTGTTGGTTTTTGTTTGAGATACTATGTGGTGGGTTTTGTCTGCAGGGGATGTCTAAATACTAAAAAGGTAAGACAGATGTTAGGAAAACATTATTAATTAAATCTACAATTAGACATGATAGACTACAATTAGTTCATGATAGCATCTTACCTGATTTCTGAGACTTGAAATAGTTTTTTGCATTTCCAAAACAAATTCTTTGAAGTCATTCACTGCAGGTACATTTCTATTTTCATTAGATGCTGATGTGGCATTACGAAAATATTTACTCTGTTTCACAGAACTGCAACAAATGAATACCAAGTCAGGATATTCATCTAACTCATTTTTATTTGGCTAGATATTTTAGGACACTTAGCAAAAATGTAAAAGAAGAGCAACCAACAAATGTAGGAACGATATGAAGCACAACAGCACACAAGAACAGCTGGTGCTGAAGACAGACTGAGGACAGCTGAGCTCTAGTTTACTGTCAATATCACTAGCAACAGGGAATTTCTTATACTTAGAAAATTTATGTATTTCATGCGGGGCTACACACAAAGTTGTCATCAGTGACACTATAGAGCATCACCTTAAATTCACCCCTGAGCCTCCAATATGAAAGCGGACTTAAAAAGTGTTCCTTCTGATACGAAATTCTTATTTCTCATTCTGAACCATAGATTCTTCTTCTACAGGCTTGTTAGCAGAACACGTATTTTAAGAAATAGGACTTTAAAAAGGAGAAGTTTGGTTTCATAAATAAATGAGAAGTACTTCTAGATATGAACATATTTTTTTTATTAACATTTGACATCAGTACTGCTTATAGTACACAAAATCTAAAGTCTTTTGTCTGTAGTACTTTCCAGCTGATTTCTCATAACAGATATATACCACTAAATTGTGTTAATCAATTCAATCGGTTGATGAGAAGAAGTAACAAAAGGAACTGCCCATAACTAGCAATATATTCTCTGGCACCACTTGAAAAAACATGCATTCAAAAGCATGGACAACACTAAGTTTTAAGTCACTTATTACATTAAGATCCTTGAGTCCATTACTATTTTGCAGATCCTTTAATCCATTAAAAATTACAGGCATTACTATTTTGTTAACATGTCATCTCCAGTGCTAAGGGATACCCAAAGAATGAACTGGCAATGAAATTCTCATATATCAGGGCTCAGGATTTATGATTTTTCTGCATAAATTAAAACAGCACTTACTGGCAGCGGTTCAAACTACTTAGTCCCATAGTTTTTCATCTAAATTAGAGAAAAAGAACTCTAAACAACATAACATGCCAAAGTTCAAGTAAACCAGCTGCTATTGTATAACAAAAGATTTAATCTTCCCCACCTGTTCAAGTTATTGAAAATGAGAAGCTAAAAAAAGGAGGAAAAAACCCTTCTCACTACAAGTGCAATTTAAATACAACACTGAGCATGAAAACTGATGGGAACATTCGATGGCTGAGGTTGTTTTAGCTTTATTTATGCTACAAATGAAATATTGTAAATCTATTATTTTGTATTCCTAATTAGTAATTGGACTGAAACACAGTCAAACAAGCTGGTACTTAGATGTAAGCATTAATTTTTTTCTTGCTTTCATTTTATTAAATTTAACCCCTTTCACAGTTTTAGAACTATGGGACTAGCATCCTTAAAAAGTGAATTGCTGTTTTGTAAATTTTTCTAGCAGTTCACTTGCAAAGACAGAAAAAACATCCTTCTTCAAGGACTGCTTCAAAGAAACCTACCTTTTCACATTATCTATAAGCCAGCTTATACTTAGCTGCAGTATTCTCTTGTCTAAAATCGTAAACACCTAAAGGATCTTTTACTTTGGGACAGATTCCTCTCAAATAAGTGAAATACAATCATGGTGTTTCTTCAAGTACTATAACACCTCTAGAGTATTTGAAATTGCTGAAATTAATTTAGCTCTTTATGTATCTGTCTAGATGCTTTCCTTGCCAGAGTGGGCAGACTCTGCTTGGTCATCATCATCACTCAGTTTTATTTGTTAAAAGAATGCATGCTGAGTAGAAAGAGCTATAATTCAAGTCTCTCAAATTTGTTCATTATGAAGGATCTACACAAGAAATTGTCTGAGCAGAACTCATTTCATGTCACTAATTCATACATAAGTTTTCATTCCCTGGAAAGCGCAGGAACCCTGTGCAGCTGACAATTTGTGACTGAAACTGTGATTTACTTCCTTGCTGCAGTATTTTGAGGATTAGGGAGTTATAGACAATATTATTAGCACTGCTGTTCTCCATTCCTGCTCTGAGTATTTTGGTACCAGAAGCACTCCTTACCATTATCACAAACTTTTATGCGAGTGAAATCAACACTTGGTATCCTCCTATTTTTACAGGAGAACATAGAAGCTCCAAAAACGAAATGAAATAATTTAGATTAATTACTAGATTAATTACTACAGGCACCGTAGGAATGTGGCATTTCAAATCCCCAAATTACACTTCAATAATGATTTTTGTTCATGAAAACTGCAGGAAGAATAGATGTACTATACTTATATTACTCACAAAAAGTCTTACACAAATTTGAGCTCGAAGAAAAATGGCTTATTGTTAGTAGATATGTAGAAGTGTCAGAATAAAATACATCAATCATAAACTTGAGGAAGCAGACACTGGGAAAAAAGTGGCATGCACTTACAAAGAAATCATTCAGTTTCATTCCAATTTGAAAACAAATTGTTTTTTACAATTCTTAAAAAAAAAAAAAGGGTCTCACCTTACTGTTTTGGACATTTTCATTTTCTTCAGGGGCTTGTCCTCCTGAAAGCTGTAGTCAAGAGAACGTCTCCCCCGAAAGTGATACGAAAATGCATTAAACTGTCCTCTGGTTCTACAGTCTGAAAACAGACAAGAAATTACACATAAACTACAGTGTATTTCAGTGGTTACAATATTAGTGTGGTTTTGCAGTGTTTTCTGAATTGGTAAGGGCAAGTCATACATTCAGTCTGATCCCTCTGGAACTGGTTGATGGCAGATGAATATGTCTCAGTGATAGAACATTTAAGCTAGTTAGATGCAGAGAATGTCATTACCCACAGACCAGCTTTTTATTGTGAAACAGAGGAATAAATACTATTTTAACAAACCTATATAGTGCTACTTTAACTATTCTTTTCACTTCTGAAATTTCCACTCTCTTGGCTTTTAATTTTTTTCTGCTTTTCAAAAGGGGCAGCTACATATGAAGAAAAACAATGACAGAAAAACCACTCAGTGGGTTCTTTATCTATCCCAGGCATTATTATTTGTTATTTTTGGCAACTGAAAGAGAATTTTTAATTAAATTCCAAATTTGCAGACAGGCTTTATAGGTTGGCAAGTCCTATTTCCAAATCAGAGGAATTTGAAGGTATCACCAGACCCTAAAACTCTTTCCACCACAGAGAAAAAATCTCAAGCCTGAGAATGATCTATGACAGAAATCTTCTCTTGAGATCCTAAGAGGACATCATGACAGGATGAAGTATGTCTTTCTTCCAAATCACTTCATTTAGCCTACCAAACACAGTGAGTAGTTGGAAAGAGTCCCATTTAAAAAAGAAAAGGAAAACAAAATAAAACTGCAACAGCACTTGATAGAGAAGACAATGAGAAAATAGAAGTTTTCTCATTTCTGTTCGCAGAAGCTTTAAAGCTAGAAGTTATAATGGGGGCCAAGCTGAAGCAGGAACAAACTGCGTGATCAACTGCTAGAAGCTGAGTCTGCTAAAACAGAAGGGAAAAAAGCCTAAACACAGGATGCCATAGACATTTCTCAGCTAAGTCTGGTATTAGCAGAATTAGCAGAATGAGCCATGAAAGCAACTGAACACGGGAAGGAGTCATTTTCCATAATGTTTCTCTTCACTTGCACCAAAAAAATTAAATCAGAAAGTCAGTAACATTTATAAAGTATTATTCTGGAATTTAGATTGAATACATGAAGTATTAACACAAATTATTCCAAAAGTTTCAAGTCTATAAACACTGCTGAAATGAGCAACTAGAGAAACAAATGTATGGTTGCTCTGATTACACAAAATTAGGTATCTTGGACTACTTTTAATTGTGTTGGACTTTTACTTCAATTGCAATATTATAATTTCCCTGTTAAGAAAAACTTATATTAATATATAAATGATATTAAGTCTTAATGGCTTAATATCATTTAAGACACAAAAAAAGAAAAAGATGACTGACCAAAAAAAAAAAAAATTTCAGATCAAAACCAGTATCTACAAGATCATTCTTAAACATGTTATCCACAACTCCCGTTCCCTTTTCTTTCCTTGTGGTTTGTCGCATTCTTTAATAAATGCATTACTTTCCTCCTATAATAACGGCACCCACCAAAGAATTACATCACATTTACTGCCAACATATTGTTCATTTGTCATGTGTGTTCCGCTGTTTCCCACATAAGCTCTTTGCTGTCCACTCAGAAAGTAAACTCTTTCAGATGGGGAACAGACCGATGTGTCTGTAAAAAGCTTAGCATGAAGGCATTTTTGAACACCCTTAGACACTTCTATATTTAGAATGGTGAGAAAAAGGATTGCACTGAAGGGTTCCTGAAGAAAGAACTAATTTTGGTCAGAGGAATTTTTTTCTTAAAGCAACGTGTTGCTTAAAGTTTTCCTGAGTGTCACAAAATCTCTAATAAATCTCTAGGAAGCAATATGTGAAAGGTTTCTGCAATCCTCCTTTGTTTAATAACCGCTATGCTCACCTTGCATAATACAGATTTTTTTTTTTTTTTGGTACAATAACACAATGGCCTATTGTTTTTTTATTCCTAGGTTGTTTCTTAGAAACAAAGGTCTGAAATCTTGGGAAGGTTTTATCACCTTAGACTGGTAAATACAAGAACCATATGTTCAGTGACAGCTTTAAGTACACAGATCTGACTTTCTGTGTTTTTTAAAACTCAAATATGTCAACTTGCCAAATTAACAGCTCTTGTTCTTGGTTTCTGTTTCAGGCACAACAGGGAGGAATGTCACAGCTGAGAGGTGCAGGACAAAATGCTTTAGCTTTCAGAAGGCTTAAACCAGAAATTTCTTAACTTTTTTAAATTTTGAATGAAAAATACCTTAGCAGTGGCAGTAAATAAGAAAAATAAGCCTGAAATTCTGCTTTTTTTCCAGCCTAACTGAAATGTCCCCAGATTAGCTATACTCATTCCAAATAATTTTCTGCAGAAAAAGTGAATGTTAGAAAGCAACCTAAAAATTCTTGTTCTCTATGGACAGTTTTTCCTTACGGAAGTTAGGTGTTGTTACAGTGCCAGTGTCAAGCTGATCAGTTTACAGAATCACACAGAATCACAGAATCATTTATGTTGGAAATGACCCCTGATATCATCAGATCCAACCTCTGACCAAACACCACCTTGTCAACTAGACCATGGCACTAAGTGCCACATCCAGTCATTTCTTGAACATTTCCAGGGATGATGACTCCACCACCACCTCCCTGGGCAGCCTGCTCCAATGTATAACAACCCTTTCCATAAAGGAAGTGGCATTTCCATTTGTATATGGAAGCCATGTCCATATCTTTAGAAAATCCCATGTTTACAACAAGGTTTTAAAAATGCAACTATAATGTAAATTGGATAATAAAAAACCTGACAGAGAATTGTTAAGCACTCTTAATTCTCTATGAATCACTCCTCAAAATCTAGACCATGGAGAATTAATCTAAGAGTAGCTTAAACAAAACAACTTGAAAGGCTGAGGAAATGTGAAGCAAAGCACATTTACCTATTTGATACTAGTTTGGCTCTCCAAGATTTATTGTAGTGAATTAGGTTGCTGTTACTATAAGCATTTGTATTAAGAACTGCCAGTGGGAGCAGTAAAAGGGTGGAGAAAGACTGAAAATATCTGATATAAAAAGATTTTTTTGAGTAGATGTTTTCACAAAGCAGCTACTTAAAAATTGCACAACACAGGAAAATGACTTTTCACACAAAATGAAGCCCTAACTCAAAATAGCTGATTTTCTTATTGCCAAAATGGGCCACAACCCTTCAGGTTGCACTGCATCTCTTCATTTCTTCTATTGAATAAGACTTTCTAACAGAAGACAAATTAAACAGCACCAAAAAGGCAATGTGGTGGTCTAAAATCCAACAGTAATCTGCTCAGATCAGAACAGATGTATTTTGTATAAAGATTACTTAAACATCTGAAAAGAAAAAGGTATAGAAGTTAGAAGATGAAGTAACAACCCAGACTGCCATCTGCCAGCTGATATATTGGGGAATTTTAAGAATAAAGATGTTTCCTGTAGTTGATCTGGAAACTCACAGACTGAGCTTCGAGATCAGTCTGGTACCAGAACTAGAAGGTTCAGATGTTGCTGGGAAAGCAAATGTCCAATTTGTTAATATATAGCTAATGATAGACTAAAGACATTTAAAAACATATCATCCTTTCATGATCTGAATAGGTCTTGGATGGTCTGCAGGTAGATAAAGGAGAAACATAAGGTTATTGACACCAAACTAAAGCAAAGCCAACTTCTCCAGTGGAAATATTATATAGGACTAGTTAGGGGATTTTGAAGATCAATAACATGCAGCTTTTGGAATATAAATTGGTAAGAAAAAGTAATTCAGACAGACTGAAAATCCATGGAAATTTTTAAAATAAAGACCCTAAGAACTGTCCTGCCCACTAGACTGTGGAGTGAACAGTGTCTTAGAAAAAGGCAGCAACAGTCCACAGGAAAGAGGGAAATCCTCCAGCTGCCTAGATTTGTGGAAATTACTGAGATACTTCAATTAGGATGCTTCCTACCCATGTTGATTTTACAGTCAATGAACACTGCCATAAGTCAAGATTGCAGCCTGACTGTCCTCTAGAGACATCTATTGCCAGCAGTTGGACTTCGACAGATCTGGCAACCCATTCAGGAGTTTGAATTTAAACAAAATAATTGAAGCCTATTGTTTCCCTGTTGCTTTTCACCAGGGATGGCAGCTACTGGCATGAAACCCCTGGTAGCAAAGACAAAGCTATGTCATACATTGTCTCCTTATTTTAGGTTTAGGAATGTAAAATTGTATTTCATGGACCACACATACCTGAGAAAGATAAAATATTTTTGGTTCAGATGAAATACAAATACATAAAAATACTGACTCTCTCAGTAAAATTTGTAATCATACAAAAATACTGGGCTACATTAAATGTACTTCCATTCAAAGATATAAAGGATGCAATTCTCAAAATTATAGACCCTAGAACTTTATTTTAATAGCCTGGCATAGACTAAATTGTTATTAAGCTAACAGAAACTGTCTTTAAATGTAAATTTAGATGTAAAAAGATATATTTGAATGTAGAATGCAAAAATATGTAACCTGACCGAAGCAAGCAAGTTCCGTGTAAAGAGAAAACCTTTTCAGGCATAAATCACATCATTTTGGTATTTTGAGTAGTTCTTGGTGAACAATTTCCTTTGTCAAAAAAGAACTTCCAGTCTCACACAGAGAGTTCAGGTAACATTTCAAAATGTTACTTCTGCTATATTCCACAGAATTTAGTGCTTATCCCAGTGCTGTTTAGTATTTCCATTGAAGATTAAAGGGCATAATGAGAAGTGCATAATAAGAGATTAATGTTGTCAGTAGAGAAGCAATAGACAGCATAATTTTCCTCTGGTGTTAAAATACAGTAGTTCACAAATATAGATCTAATCTACTGAAAGACCATGTATAAAAGCATTCAGATTAAGAATGTGTCTTAACTCTTCTAATGAAATTCAGTGGGATTTAAACATGTCTGATCATAATTTGTATAAGGCTGTATTCCTGTATTAAACAAACAACCAACCAAACAGAACAATATCTGACAGAGGAGATATGCTGTTTGCTAACTGAGAAACAGTTAAGAGAAATCTTCCTCAATAAGTTTACACTTATAAGGATGATTTGTGTCTTATCTGAATCACTTCCTCCAGGTTCATTGTCCATTGTCCTCCTGGGTCCATGTGAAAACCTCATGGGTTTTGACATAAAACAACAGGTTAAAGAATTTTTTTTATTTCAACTTACCAAAAAACCTCCAAAACAAAACAAAACCTACAAGTGTGAAACTTTAAAGACTCACATTTGAGTAATCATGAAAGTGTACACTGATTACTTAAAAAAACCAAATTCAAAATACATTTTTTGCAGTGGAGTGCCTGAAATAAAGCACCAAAAGTTTCTTGTTTGGAAAATCTGATGCTTGAGTGCTCTTTGCTCAAATAAAGAGCTGCAGCAAATCCAGCAATAACTCATCATCTCTGACAAGAAAAGAAAGGTAGAAAGTGAAGGAATACAGAAGAAAACTTGTGTGCTTCAGTGAAACCCCTACTTTTTGCCATCATAAATTAGTAATTCTGTTGTATGATTTGCCAACTGAAATTTAAAGTTAAGCTGGTTTTGTTATTATAAAGAGGAATAATGCTTTGCTTTGTAAGAAGTAAATACTAGCTTTACTCAAAAAATCTCCAAGGCAGATTTTTGTAACTAAGGAATTTTTCTATTGTTCATATGGAAAAGCATTTTGAATTTCAACAAAACAGGAAGGACAACAAAACCAGATGTGTTTTTAACTGGGCTGAAACAGCTGAACACATGGGTAACTTATGAAACATACATAAAATGCAATGAGTAGTATTCTGTACTCGAAATTTTAACTTAGGATAATTTTAATTATAAAGTCATTAGAAGCATTTTAAAAGTGGAGAAGGGTTTCAATTTTTTTCTTTTGATAGGAAATTTAAATAAAATTTAACCAATAACAAATTCAAATAAACAAACGCCCACAAAGTATTCAACTCAAAGTAAATGCTGTTCCTGAGTGTGTGTCCCCACTGCAGAGGAGTTGTGGCCACGGAAGGAAAGAAATTTTTTACATCAGTTGCTTGAACTGGATTCCCACAGAAAATGCCACAGTTATTCATGGATGCAAGAAAGTGGTTCAAGCCACGCATGCTTCGCTTCTTCTTCATTAACCCCTGCAAGGCTTCAGGAGTTCAGAAAAAGGGGATACATGTAGGCATTTTTTTTAAAAAACAGTAATTATTTACCCTTTCTTTTGCTTGGCAGTTGTCTAACTGTACTGCATCCAGTGGCACTCTCTGGTAGCAACTTTCTTGAATGAAAATACAAGCTGGGTTGTTGAACACAAGAATACTAAAGACCTTCCAAAGATAACATCTGTTCTAAATGATAACGTAACATTTAGAGAATCAACGCATAATTTCTCAGAACAGCCTTACTATTTTTCCAAATCAATATCAAACATGTATTTGTGAAACTGTCTGTTAAGTTTCATGAACCACAGCAAAGTGAAGTTATTCTGAACTGGCAGAATGTGCTTTATTTATGGTAAAGCATTTAAAGAGTGATAATTGATTTTCTCACAATGTTTCTGGCATATGTCAGGGAATTTTTTAAGAGATTCTGGAAGACTTTGTATTAAAATTACAATGTGTTAATCATATCTAGTTTTTTATATGCTATGATCATTAATTTGGGAATGGCAAACCTGGCAAACATTGTTTTAAAAAACCCAAATAACCTACAGAAAAAAAAAGCTGTAAAAATTAGAGTAAGGCCTGAAAGATATTGTGCAAGACCTTATTGAAATTTAAAGTATTTATTTCTGCTAGTCACACACAGATAACTGACATTTTGAACAGACTCTTCCAAGGAAGAATTTTCTTAGAGAGTGATTTTCTTTAAAGACTTGCTTACTGGACAAGACAATACAGTAATCAGTTTAAAAGCTAAGTTATGCAGTAACTTTGAATAGTAAATCTCTATCTACTTTTTAAATTGTTAATGATATCCGAGTTTGTTCTCATGGTACAATCACACCACTTAAAATCCTTCCTCAGTATTTACTGTATCTGTAGCAGCCTGAAGAGACATCCTCCACCAGTTTAATTTTTACCTTCTGCCTTAAATTCTGAGCCATATCACCAAAGAACTTTGTAATTGTGGACAATTATATCTTACCAAAAGAGTTAAATAGACAAGACACTAGTGGAAGATTGTGACCTCTCTCAAAAATGCAATCCACCAGTTCTTTATTCATGCATATCTTTCAACAGAATATCGAACAGCCTACTCAGCAGTAGTAAACTCAAGAGGATCAGCAGAAGAAAAGATGAAGAACACAGATCTGGATACCTTTCATCAGCAAATCTACAAGATATTAGTATTGAAATATATTAGGGAAATGATAAGGTTCTAATAATTATCAACCAATACTACCATTAGCCTCTCAAATACGGCTTTTCATACTAGTAATTTGTTTGACAGCAATTTCTCAATAGTCAGAGTTCAAGAACAAAGTTCCCAAAATTCCTGAATATACTTTTACAGCCTGGGCATGTCACTTGAATTTTGTCCAAAGAAAATTATAACAACATTGTCAAGGAGATCTCAATAAAGAGAGGTCATTGTCCTCTGAAGGATTTTGTTGTTGATGCTACTGAAAATCATTCTGCATCATCCAGAAGATTCTCTTGGGAATGGATTCTAGCTATGTTACAGCTGCAGTGAATTCTGATGTGCCGATGGTTGAAGAGAGGCTACGCAGAAAATCTGTGAGACAGAAGCCAACGTACAGGCCACCAAGCAGTGTCCTGTGCTTCATGCAGCTAAGTAAGTCCTATTTCGGGAGAAAAATAGCTTATTTTTCAGGAAAAACAAATCACCCCATGCTCCTAACTTTTGAAGGAGATGGCAATGAACAAGAATATTTGTCCACAAAAGAAAGAAAACAAGTAAACAATTATCTACACTGTGCAATGCTCAAATCTGTGCTATTTTTATATGGTGTTCATTTAATATAAAATATGGAATGATTTCACACTTAACGGGGGCTATGCTTCAGATTAGAATTTGTAACATCTTAACCTAAAATATGGTAAAATATCTTCTTAAAAAAATAGACACTTAACAAACTGCACACACATCAGTGCCCCCAAATCCACCTCTGTACAGACCTTCACAGCAATCTTGCCACATCCTGAGGTCCAGTTTAGGAATATCTTCACAGCTACTGTATCCATGTGGGAATTCAGCCACCTTAAAGACATCATGTTGTACCCTGGTTATGTTGTCACCATTGTCACACAAAACTCTGGCAAGAGATGTCTGCTTGATCTGAGTGAGCTGAGCAGGCGTGAACACACCCGGGTTTTCATACCATAACCTGTAATCTCACAGAAAAGACAAGTTTGCTAGTGAAAAAAACAAGAGATAGTTTCTCAAAGATATTTCAATACTGTGTTCAGAATGAAATGAATTATCTCATAAATCCTGTTCTCAGCTTTACATTGTATCAAGGGACTGATCCAAATACAAAAATGTAAGTTCCTGGTATCACTTCAGCATTAGCTGGTGTAATGCTGACACTCTGAAAGGGATGAAATCTTCCAAGAAATTATTTGATTTCTCTTCTAGTCTCATTTTGATGTCTTGGGTATCTCTGGACATCTAAAATGGCACCAGACTACCAAGTTAAGGGTTCTTTCAAGGAAGAAACTTAAACGACCATAATTTCTTTCTGTAGGCAACTTTCCTGTGGTTATGAAAACATTTGGATGGAATTGCTGAGATTAGAAGAATGGTTAATCTCTACCTAGTTTACTATCAAGATAAGTGAGATGGTTTAATTTACTAATGAATTTTTTTCTTTTAGACTGTTTTCATGACTGTACTGATTCAGGGACTTTCTAATACATGCTCAGTTTATTCATTATATTCAAGAAGGAAAGACTATGGTTTCAAATAGTTCATTCTTCATACATAAAGGGCTAAAACTCTGTTATCAATAGCAAATAAATAATACATCACTATAAAAAGCAAGCTCACATGGAAAAGAAAGTTTCTTAAGTTATCGTCCTGAATTTGAAAACATTTTACACCATTCTAACACATAAGAACTGCTCACTGTGACATTGTTTCTGTCTCCCAAAGCTGTAATCAATACTGATACTTTTTCCGCACCTATTTTAAACAAAACAAAAAAACCCCAAAACAACAACAAACAAATAGGAGGCTCTTTAAAGTTTATGAGAAATCAAAACCAGTCTTATAGTTAACTTAGAAGAATGGTCAACAAATTTCATTTTACCTATTTAGTGTATCATTTTCATAAAGTATTGGACAGTGGCCAGTGAATTTCCAAGTACTAGAATCAGATACTCAAATTTCCATCTTGACATGAAGTTAGGCTCCCTTCAAATATCACTCCTTTTTCATGCACAGACACATTTGCTTTGCATGGTGTTATCAGCTTTGATCCTCTGCCCACTGAAAACGCTTTTCAAAGAAGTGAGAGTTGCTTTCATAATGTCTAATAATATTTTACTATTTGCTGGCGTGTTGCTTCCAAATATTTGTATTTCTTGGACAGCCAAATCCCATTTCCTAAATATTCAATGTTTTCCTATAGTTTTTAAATGTTGTTTCAGAAAACAAAACAAACAGGAAAAAGTGCTTTTGCTGAAAAAATGCAAACAGATACAAACAAAAAGCAGTATAGATTGTTGTGACACAAATAGGTACATGTCACCAGTTAGCTGGAACTCATACTGCATATATTTCTTCTCCTTTTACTCTCTCTGCCTCCAGGCACTAGAGTTCTATGCTTCACAGATTCATTTTTAAACATATTTTATGTAAAAAAGTTTGGGGGTTCTTTCAAAAAGCATACAAAAAGGTTTTAGTTATTGACTACAAAAATAAAAAAGCCTTTATAATATCTTTAGTAGCAATTTAATAGCTTAATTCAAGAAAATAACATTAAATAAAGTGAATCAAATCTAATTTCCTAATTCTTCCTCTGTTTTCCTTTCATTAGGATGGAATTAATCAGCCTAAGTCTTTGTACTCTCACGCCATATAAAGAACAGGATTCTAGGCCACAAATTATGTTAAAATGAGGGAAACATTGATTTTCAGATGCTGAACAAGTGTGCTGGAAGTGTGCAAAGGAGATCTGGCTGCTGTGACAAGAGAAGTGACTATTCTCTTCTTTCAAGTACTCTAAAAACTGAAAATGAGTAATTGCTGACAATGTGCATATAAAATAATTTAAAAACAATTATCAGATTGTGTCCTTTGGATTAATCCGTCTGCTTTTAACACTTTTTTGGTGCACAGACTAATTCTATTGTAGTATGGATAGGTGTTATATATACAGAGTGATGTTATTACAACCTATGCTTAAGTAACAACCACAATTTCTTTGCCAGTAAAGTAATTAAATAAAAATAGTATCATGCACTTTTCAAAAAGGTAAGTGACTTGAATATGTGGCAAAAGGAAACTCAGCATGTGTTGGCTGTTGTGTTTTTGGGGGCCAGTATGACATTCACCATAAAAAGTAACCGAATTAATAAAGAATCATGGCTTCTAACAATGTTTTAAACGTGTATTCTTCTTCTTTTCAATTATATTTTAAAATCATAAATGAACAAAAATGGAGGTTTTTTTTGGAAACATGACATTGCAACTCTGATTGAGCATCTGTAATTTAAAATTCATTTTGATATCCACGGTAATTTAATGTACCTGTCTCCATCCCGAATACGCCTGAACTGTGTGCTTAACAGACACATCAAGGTTGGCCCCAGTCGACTCCCTGGAACTAAGTCTTCCACCATTAGAGCAGGAAATAGGTCGATGTTCAGTGGGGAGCCATACAACCTATAAATTGAAAAACACAAATACTGAATAACAAATATTTTATACTTACAAAACAATCAGTACATGGCGAAGCTAAGAGCAAGAGATACAAATAACTCACAGGAAAAAATGCAGTGATAGCGCTACATCTTTTGTGAACAAGCTGTGGGTGTATATGCAAGAAATCCTGCAACACAGGGTGTATACACCACGTGGGTCTGCATGTCTACCCTGCAATTTTTTTTCTCCTAGAAGCTTTCTTCTGATTTCCTGAAATTGATTCTTTTTTATAGCTTCTCTTTCCTGTCCCTCTGTACACACTTTTTCTATTACTGTAGCTGAGACTAATTCTCTGTCTTTGGTTTTGGGCAGATAAGGTAGTAGGGGTGGCAGGTAGATGTGGACTTAATTTCAAACACTGTATCTCTAAAGAAGAATTTATTACTGGTAGTTAAGGATGTCCACATGACAGTACAGTGGACGATACTGACGTTTGTTTCACTGTATGGAATTAATGGAACTGAACATCTAAATACTTGCATGAAGCTGGCATTTAATATGACCTTACACTGAAATAGCACTCATATTTAACAGCATTTACAAAACTAGGCACTTCAAATTAATAATTTCATGAACACATACAGTATATATTAACTTACTGTTCACAGAGATGTAGAAGTAGAGAAATTTTCTGCACATGGAAATTGTTAACATCTATTTTCTGGTACTGATGGAAGTTTCTTAAAATAGCTCTTTAAGTCTTTCTTAGCAAGTATCTTTTTCTAGATAAGACATTTAGCTATGGTTTTTGCATGCACATTTAGATAATTGACTTTTTCTTCACCTCAGGCTCACCTGCTAAGTTTCTCCCTGATTTCAGGATTCTTAATTTCATTTTTCAGATCTTCAAAAGTCTGAGCTGAAGAAAGATTACAGTAAACTCTAAAATCATGGTAGGGAGGAATTCCATGATCTCTGCCTCTCTGAATATTCATAGCTGCCAGATCTAAAGCCACAGTACGTGCCATGGAGAAGAGTCTTTCTGTTAATTCTGTATTGAGTAATTGTGACGGGACACGCATCTTACCAGCAACACCAAAAAATCCCCTTAGAAGCGGATCAATGCCTCCTTCATTTACAATCCGAAATGGAGAGAAGAATGCCTTATGAAGAGGTAGATGGCCTTGTGGAATAGGTTCAAAGTTTTCATCCAGTCGATACAGAAAAGGATTAATGAGTGTGTGACCAAACCTAAAAGCGGCAGTTGCAAACTCATTAGTTATGCCAGAATTAACACTGGGATCATAACCCTTATATTCGCCAAGCATCTTCATGCCTACCTCTCCAAAGATCTTAGGGAGCCAGTGGCTAAATGTTATGTGTTGCATTTCTGCACCAACAATTTTACGTGTTTCATGATATATTGTGTCACCGTCCCAGTGCGGATTAAGTTTCAGTAGCTCTGTGGCAATTCTGTTGTGCTCTCTAAACCACAATGTGTGGATGCTGGTAAGACCCAGCTGTTCGTTAGAGCGCTGATCACCAGCTAAAAAGCAGGGTATTGGGCTCTCATTTTCATCTCTCATACATTCTGTTGGTGGGCCAGTGGCAAATGGAAGAAGGGGCTTGCCAGATCTCTGTACAATGCCCTGCCTCAGAAGACCCCTTTGACTCGCCAAGTCTCTGATTTCTAGTGCTTCATGGTCCGAACTGCCGTACACATTGGACGCATCAATGTATGAAGTCAACTGGTTGATCTGTTCTCGTGGGTACACAGAATTCATCAGGAGAGATGTCATGCCACTTCCACAAACTGGACTGGAGCGTACGAAAAACATGCAGCGTGCACCATTTCGAACTCTGGGATCGTTTGGTGGTATCATGATTGAAAAGCATGGAGGATCATTTGTACAAACGGAACTGCAATGCTGACCATCTGAAAACCTGGCCTCGCTTAGAGCAGCCACGGTGAGGTCAAGGTCATGGTCAAGAAACTGACCCCACTGCATGAGCATGTGCGTGTACTGGTCGTCAGGAGTTACGGTTTCCGTCCCGATCAGAGTAGTTGAAACCAAGCGAGGCATTGGGAGTGCGTAGCCATTAGAGAGTCTTCTGGGTTCAATCCCTCGAGGCAAATTAAATCCATTTTCGTAGACTGACTTTAACAGACGTTCAAAAGCTGTCAGAGAAGCGCCCCACATGGGATGCTGAAGGTTGTTGCATGTTCCGTCGTGTGTCCTATACTTCTGGTGGAAGCACATGTCTGAGCAGTTGTTCACTCGTCGATGGGCTGTACAGCCTGAGAGATTGGCTATCAGATTCAAGTACTGTGGGGATACCAGGTCATTATAGTGATAACCTGAAACACAAAAGAGAGAAAGAGACCAATCAGAGAATTCATAGACTCATGGTCCCCTCCCAGATCATGCACGTATTAGAAGTGCTATTTTATTTTTTATTTTATTTTACATTTCCCACCATATTAAACATCCCTATTTTTAGAAAAGAACAGTAATAATCATGCATGTATATTTGAGCATTAGGTCATTTGAACAACTTGACCACCACTAGGTCAGGAGGAAATGTTCTAAAATGCCAATTCAAGTGCAACTTTCACAAACTGATCACAAAAGGAGCTCATTACTTATTTGGTCACCTAGGATAGCAGAGATATTTTCAGAAATAAAAGCCTCATATTGAGACAAATAGAACATTTTCCTCATGTTAGTAAAAGCATTTTAAAAAATGTCAGTAACACTTAAAGACATCAAGACTTTAATTTTTGAGACTTGCTCATTCACTGAACATTACTATTTTGTTTTGCTTTATTACAGTGAAAGTTGCAAATTTTAAGGAAAAAAAACAATGAAAAAAGAAATAAAAAACACTGGCAACAGAGACAAACGTGGAATGATCTCTCTAGGACAAACGTTGTGGAGTAACTCATATTCACATTACCCTGGACAAGTTTCTATAGAAAAGTAGCGTTTGTGTAGCATTTGGCACAGATTTCCTCTGCAATCCACACCATTCACCTCTAGGACTAAAGCATTCTTATCATTTGCCTGCGGTTTTTTCTCAGTTCACAGAAAAATAATACATACAAAATATATACTGTAATTCATTAGAATTATGTTTTTAGAACCTCAAACTAAGGTTATGTGCTGCATGGTCTCTGCTGTGGTATGATGGTGTGTAGAAGGACTGAAAACCATAAGGCCTCCCAGTACAGTGTTGGGTGACTGCAAAAAGCAGAAGAGTCAGCCTGTGCCTTGTCCTTGCTGCCTATTAGGAGTCATTGTAAAAGTGATTTTTACTTAGTAACATTTGGATTTAATTTCAAGGGGAAAAAATTCTGGCCTACATCTACAATATCAACTTGTGTAGACCAACAGAAATGTGTCAGTAAAGCGAAATTTTTGCTGCTGAGTAAGACATGCCTACTGTACCCAGGACTAAGTTTCTTTCAGAAAATCTTTACTTTGTACTCCTGAAGTGAATGTGGGCCTGGACCCAATTTTTCATTTACATTGAAAAGAATTCACATTGTTCAAGTCCATATCACAAATCGCGCTAAAGCACAGCAAGTGGGGACAACTTCAAATAGGAGCTGCTCATCCAAAGCAAAAGGCACACCATGAGTGACTAATGGATATAGAGTGTGGATGAACGAGGTTCCAAGATCCAGGAAAAAGTCCAGGAGGTGGAGTATTTGGTAGTGTAGATGTATGTTTAGCTAACTAGAAATCATCATACACCACCATAGATCTCGACCTGGAAAGCCTGCAGTCAGAAATAAAACCAAACAAGCAGTATAAAGGCAAAAGGAAAAAAGGAAATGAGCGAGTGTAGAGTGGTACTGTGTTCCCACAGGCTTGAGGGGTTCCCAGCATGATGGCAAACACTCAAGAATATGAACTGAATGCAGTTCTGCAGCAGGTTGGTACCGGTTTTTTGCGCACAGTTAGAAAATGTTACCTTTAGTCCTGAGCTCCCAGTGTGCCTGCAAAGACAATGGTCTTCATCTAAATTCAACACATAAATATGTGCTAGGCACAACTGGCTCTCTGCCAACTTCCACAGTGCAAGGCAATTGCAAACAAACCACCTAAAGCCCAGCTTTATCTCTGCCTGGAAAGGAACTGGGCTGCTCACAGTTGCCCAGCTGGGACAGAACTTGTGCTCAGCCAGGGAAGCTGTTTTCTCAGCCTCAGGCTATGAGTACTCCACATGGTTTACAAGTCAAAGCAAAGATATCAGAAACTTAATGCTTGCATTAGGCAAAGCTAACATGCTCATGGAGTCATACAGAAATTCTTTAATGGAATATTCCATACTAGGAAAAGGAAAAACAAACCACAGAGCAAAACCTGTAAGTGCCACTGGGTAATGCAGTAGAATACACTCTTCGAGGATATTATTGATAGCATATTAAAATATCCTGGCTAACAGGGCAGTTTAATTCTAGAACTACGCCCAGAAAACTTCATTATAATAACACTCCTGTTTAAATGATTTTCATTCATTATGGAGTTCGTTGCTTATGATCATTATTCATTCAAACAAACATTTGTGGTTATCCCGGTTGCCATCCCCATTTCTGAAATCAAGTTATGAGCAACATTCAGCGGTGGATCTTTTGGGTGGAATGACCTTCAGTACTAATTTAAAATAAAAGGCTCAGGTTCTCTCTTTAGAATTTCAAGTGGGATGTAATATTTCATTATGGATTAGATTTTGGCTTTCTGATGCCAGTTGGTAATCCTTAATTACCCCTCACATTGTAGGCACTAACTTTGCCTCTGCTCTCTAAATGGCTGGGTGCTGAGCATTTCCAGGGCTTAGAAGCTGGCTAGCTCAATTCACATATTACCTTTTTTTCCTCTTTGAATTGCAAAGAAGATATTTCATGCAGTCATAGAAATACTGATTATAAAGGACTTCTTATCCAGACCAAGCTCCTCCTTGAAGGAGAGCTGTTTCCAGCTCTAGATAGCTGTATACCTGATCTAGCAGGCTTGAAAACCTTCAAAGTCTGAGACATCTTCACCTTTTTGGATTAGTTGTTCCAGTCCTGCACTGGCCTTCTGGTGAGAAACTGCTTCATAACATCTAATCTGAACCTTCAAAGCAGCAACTTGTGGCCATTCCCTTGCTATACAGTCTGGCATGGCAGAGGAGAATTTTGCTCCGTAGTCTTTCCTTGGGATATTCAAAGGTTTTACAACAAAAAAAAGTCTCTGTCTGGGAAATTGTCACATTTTTCAATCGTTCCCAATGCAAAAGTGCTATATAACACCTTTCATTTGGCTCTGCATTTTGAAATAACATGAAATAAGGACAAAAATCACTATTAAAAATCAGAATATTGGGCAATTTAAATGAAAACAGATTTATTTTACTATTCAAGTTTCCCTAAAATCTAGGTTTCTTTGGATTCTGTAGGTCTGAAAAGCAAGCTCTGGTTGCAAACATAATTTCCAGTATCACAGAAAGTTGCCTGATTTTGTGTTTATTAACTAGCATGCATAGGCATTAATGCCAGGTTTTGGTAAACTTTAGGTGTTTCACTATAATAAATCCTAGCAAAAAGCAGCCAACCAGTTCTCACACATCACATTTTATACGTTGCTAGTATTATATATTCATAACATATATATTCAATATTCTTGCATATGCATCTAATCAGACAACCAAATCAAACCAGGTTGCTCTCATAAAACATCAGCCTTCAAAGAATTTTGAGTAAATTTTTGTGGTAATCAATTCATCAAAATTATCTACTCAGCTCTAATAATGAGCAACAAGCTTCTTTTACCAGCAAATGTGACACTACTCCACAAAAGCTTGCTGTCTTTTGTCTTATAAATACTTGCTAGTTCATGGTCAGAGTTACAGTTTTCTGAAGTTACAATAAATACTCGATTATAAACATAAAAAAGAATATAACGAGTAGAAGTATTTCCTCTAGATGGTCAGTGTAGTTTTTGGCTATGTCTCAAGTCTCAAAAGCTCTCCTAAAACTCTATCATTATTTCCAAATGCTTCAGTCCTATGCTTCAAGCCTATCCACACATATATCTACACATATTAGCTGTATGTACTCCAGCTGGACTCCAAACATGGGTTTGATTGGAATCCAACCCATTTAAGCTAAATACCTAAAAGGCAGAAATTAAACCTCACACTTTTTTTTGCTAGTTATAAAAAGCAACAAGAACTGTATTTCTCATTACATCAGGTCAGTGTTAAACAAAGCAATTAGCTTAGTCTGACACTAATTTATAAAGTAGCAAATAATTCTCTGAATACTACTGTGGCACATGCAGAAACCTTGGTTTGTGAGGTATACAAATCCTTCTTGTTATGTCTTCTTTCCTCCTTGCCAAGGCACGCTGATTTAAATGGTTTTTCTTACAGAAACAGGAATAAAACACTGCTTATTTTTAACACACAACAGAAAAGTCTGTTCTGCTATGAGACAACGGTCCTAGTAAATTAACACACAGGGAATTAACAAACAGGATGTGTTATGCACTTCCATTATACTGATTTTGACCTGCAGAAGAATCTGAATCTGAACTTTTTCCTAATATGCCAACGTGAGAAAAAACATTCCACTTGGAGAGCTCAGAGTTATATAGTGAACAATGTGCAAACCAAGGACGGAATTTGGTAAAGTTTTGCAAAGTCAAACACGTCACTGATTTCAATGTAATGGTTCTGCAACTGGGACTAAGCCTCAGAAAATTAATTTCTCCTGAAGTGTAATTACTTAAAAAGTAATTAAAAGGCAAAGACACATCAAAACAGAAAAATAAGGAAAAAATACTGACTTGTTCCATTCAGGTCAACCATTAGACCATCTTGTACATGATCTTGAATAAGCTGTAATGTCCTTTCAAATATTTCCCCAGCTCTTGCTTGCTCAACAGTGTATGGGTCCCTTGGGTATCGAAATAAGGCTAGCAAATCATTTGGAGAACGAGGACGACTGATAGATAATTTGGAAAAAAAAAGTAAGTGTACACAGGAGTTACAGAACAACAATACTTCATAAATCATGTAAATGCTCAGCAACATGATTAGTACATACCTTGGTTACTCATCTCAAAATGGAAGGCAAACCAAGAAGAAAAAAATTCAATAAAATAATAAAAAATTAAATATTTAGTAGTTATTAAATATTTAGTAGCATTTTAATACACATTATCTCAGCAGAATTGCTGCAGTGAACAGAGTCAGCAGGAGTGTATAAACAATAGGAATCCTTACATGTTAAACTGTTAGTATTCTCAGAACCAACCAGACACTAACAATGTCTTTTAAGTAATAAAATGGTTTCTTGTTTTATAAATCTCCCAGTATTTCTAGTATATACAAAATTAATTCTGACTTCTCAATACAAAAAAAAAGGAGATACCTGTCAAACAGATGTGTACGTGTTGAATTTATTGCTCTGTCTACAGTTGCAATTGCTTCCACAATTGATGTTTGTACAAAAGGATCTCCATTGCGGCTGACATTAGGAACTAGAGAAAAAGGAATTCACATTTTATTGCAAAAATGGCCACACACAAAAAGCTACTTCCATAAAACAGAGTCTAGACACGACATCATTTCAGCTCTACAAAGTAAACCCCTGTTCTTTAAGCGTTAGTTCATCCAAATATAAAATTCTTAACCATTTTGGAATTTTATCAAGGCATATTAAAGTAGAACAAAATTCATTTAAAACAGAAGTTAACCTCTTTATATCTAGCTTATAACTCAAAACCAAGTTAGAGTTAAGATAAGTGCATACAGTGTTTAGCTGTCCATTAATTAGACCTACAATTTCAAGTGTGGATGATCAAAGCAAAAAGTGAATTATTATTATTATTAAGGGTTTTTTCTGGTGTGTGTGTTGTCAGGTTTCAGGTGTTGGTATCAAAAGCCTGTCCTACATCCACTGAAGTCAATGCAGATTTCTCCTTTGATTTCAATGTAAGAATTTAAAGGGCTTACCAGAATGTGCTGCAAGTGGTACATAATGAACATAATAAACATAACTGAATGAACATAAATTAACATTGTTCTTCTCCTGATCTTAGTATAGTAAGCTACACAGATTAACTTAAAAGGGCAGTAAATATTTTTTAAATTTAGATCCCTACTTTGTTTCTTACTTTAAAATTATCTTTTTAATACTAGGTAAAAAATCACACGCTTAAACACTATTTAACAACTGTACACAGCACTGAAAACTCAGTAATGCATAGGCCTTTTTATGCAGTGCTTAGTTGCAGCTGGATGTTTGTATCTAGGACTAATAACCTTCCTTTCAGTCTAAACTAAGAACTACCAGATCCAGGGGCAACAGCTAACTATTTCCAGAGTATGTTTAGATTGGAGAAGTCACACAGGAAGAAGGGTAAAGCAGGGAAAAAGTCCAAAGCAAATATACTTGAATAAAATCAGCAGATGTACAAAACCATCTGACATAAAAACTGTTGTTTACAAGCTTTTCATGACCTCTTTTTTTTTTTCCTAGGCAACTTTTTATTATTCCTTCCTAAGTGGCAGCTTAAATTGTGTCTACATGAGTTTCATAGTCTAGACCCACTTAATCAAACTTAACCATCTATACCATCAAATAAAACAGTCCCTAGAACTCTATAGCTGTAGATGAAGCCCCTCTCTGTGCCCTGAGGACAGTCTCAGGCTTTTGGCAATATATTCCCAGCATCCAAAATGAGCTGACCCTTTCCACAGTGCCTGAGGGCAATAGTCCCTAATCTCTCCTAATTACCAACTGTCCTTGCTTGACAGCTTCATTTTCAATAGCAGCCATACAGAAACACTATCAGATAAGCTACTTATTTTAGGAAGAAATGTCATTTACAGGTTTAAATTTTACATTTTAGTTGTTTCAGAGTGTTTGTGTGCCTTGAATGACCTGAACAGTGCAAAATTGCAGTCTGTAAAAATCCAGTGACTGGTTACCTTCCTTAGTGCTGTCTACATTAGATGTAAACTTGGTGTTTACTTGCAGGGTTATCTTTCTGATTAATGGTATACATGGGCTGAATTATAAACCTTGGTCAGATGTTAACTACACTGTACTTGATTTTTGTTTAGACTATTTATTGCTAGCAGTTCTTTTTTAGACTGATAAATATTAAAAGTTAAAGCTCCTTGTAAGAGTCTCCCACAATATTTTTTTTTAAATTTGGGCAAGGAGGGGGAATGACTTTTATAAAACAATGGAAAAGGACAGAAGAAAATGGCTAAAGAAAAGCATCTTTAAAATATTATCCAACACAGCCAGCAAAACCTGTCCCCAGTTTCTACATACTGGCCTTTTCTCCGTCTCGATCTTAGGAAACATTCATAAAACATTGCCCTGTTTAAAAGAAATTTTGACATGCAAGTTTTTAGGCCTTTCTGGCTATGCCATTATTAATACTACTCACACAGCAATTAATCAATACTTATAATCTGTCCACTTGTCCTCCTTGTTCCTCTGACAGCTTCAGTTTTTAAAGCAGCCATAGTAAAACAGCATCTCATATCCCACTAGTTTGAAGGAGAAACTTCATTCACAGTTTCAGATGGAATGCAGATTAATTAAGTGTAGTTTCACTAATTTTAGGTTTATTTATGCTACAGTTTAGAATAAATTAACCTCTTAGTGACTTGAGAACTAGATAATCTTTCCTAAACAAAAACTTTTTTTTGCTATGCATCTCCAGAGTAGCCAGATTAAGTGATTTTCATGGACTTTCTCTCCTTTGCTGGCTTCATACATGTATGATGGAAACTTATTACTGAATGATTCCCAGCCCTTCAATTTTTCTCTCCTGAATAATCTTTACAGATTAAAGAAATATTTTTCATAGAAGAAAGTATAGATTAATAGTCTAATAAAAGCAACATAAGGCAGGTAACATCATAGTTTTATTGATACCATGTGATTGATACCATGGCGAACAGTACATTAGAAAAATCACTGATATGTCTGTATCAATTTAGTAAACAAAATACAGAACATCCCAAATAACTCTGGGAAACACTATCCAATATATTGAAGAAATCTTCACACCAATCCTCAAAATACCGAAGAAATCACTGTTGTATACCAATTTTTCAAAGATACAAAAATATCATCTTATATTCCCTACTGAGAGACAGAAATCATAGAGTTTTCTTTTATTTTCCATCAAAATTAAACTGAAAAAATCAGCAGTTTTAGTCAGTAAGTCAGAAAAGCACTATGGTCAATCTTTGTAGCAAAGTTATTTCCTTAGCCTCTTTTGCTGCTTTATTACTATTTATTACATAGTAATAATTGATAACTATTATTTGCCATTATTACTTTCAAATAATTAGAACAAGATGAAATATTCTCCTTTTCTTTCTGTTTTCTCTTTTAACTTCTTATTGTCTGCATGACTTTCCTGAACTGTTTTGCAATAGTTGCAGCCTAATTTTCAACGAAGTGCTGTAAGTGTCCCTTTGAGGGACAGAAGAGTTTTTGCCAAGTTATCCCTAAAAATTAGACTGGGTATTTGACTAGCAAATTCTAATAGCTCTAAATAATATCTCAAGAAGAGAGTTGAAAGATTAACTTGAGCCCAAATCATAGCTGGTTTTGGGGCTTAACTCCTAGAGATATTGCTATTACGAAATTACCATCTTATTCATGTATGGAAAAAAAAAAGAAAGAAAGAATCATGGGAGAAAAATAAAAATATGAATAAAATAAGTAATTTAGTATTTTGACAACTTTTTTTCATCTTATAGATTAGTCAATTAGAACAAAACTAATAGCCACACTTATACCTCTCAATCATGTATCTTACCATTTACACTAAGCACCATACTGACAGAGGAGTAGCCTATGGTATTGCGGGCAACACATTCATAGCGACCTTCATCGGCTGTTCCAACATCGCGGATGGTGAGGAATCCCTCTGGACTAACATGAAATTTTCCACTCTCAGTTACCTGTACCCCATCCTGCAGGAAAGCCCAAAGTTTACTTATTCAAAACACACTTGTTTTCATACATGAATTTTTGTCATCTTTTTCTCTTCTGTTTTTCATGTTACATTTCTATTTTGTATGCCAAGTTCACAGTCAGATAGATTTAGATAAGCGTATATAGAAAAAATCACATGTACTTCTAAAATTTACGGTGTATTTCTTTACTTCTAAAATTACTCATTCCTATAAATCAAAGTATTTTAATAGGCTTTCACCACACAAAACCTATGACCCAAAAATAAGATAGCACTTCTTGAGAACATCTATATTTTATTTTTCTCAAAATTAACCAACTGAAATACATCTCAAGAGCTTTATGTGTATCAGTTCTTCATGTGCTATGCATTTAGAAGCTATTTAAGGTTCATTGAAGTACATTTCTAATATTCACTAATTGAAGAGAAGCATATAATCAGAAAAATTTAATAGCAATATTAGCAACTCATTCATTCATTGGTAACTCTGCTAATGCTGTATAGTTTGATATAGCAATTATTACACCAATGGAAATCAAAGCTACAAAGAGGTTACCGGAAAGTTAACAAAGCCTGTCCTGGTTGGTCTCAACCTAACAGTGAAAAATGGCTCCAATACAGCATTTCTTATGGTTTTATACCTATAATATCTTTGAAAGTGTGAATAGTAGTAGGACATTCACACAGAACTGTCACCAAATAAACAGATGTTTTAAGGCATACATTATAAATTTTAGCTAGTATGCATAATAATTTGCATGATTACATATATATATTTATCTATATAAAATTCAGGTTTAGTATCTATATACATGCTCTGTATTAAATACCTACTGATTGAACTTCAGGTAACATTGTCAGACACCATAGGAAGAAATAATTTGACAATGAGAATACACAATATTTCAATAATAACTTTCAATAGTTAGTTATGAAGAGATGGAAAGGCCACTGCCTTTCTGTAATAACTGAATATGTAGTACCTTATTCCATGTAATGACTGGCTCCGGCTCTCCTTGAGCACTGCATGGGATCTGCACATTTGTACCAACCTCCACTGTCATGTCACTGGGAACACTGGCAAATACGGGAGTCACTAAAAAAGCCAAATGATACACTGATAAAGTATGAAATACAGCTTGTGCAAAAGATGATCAAAAAATTGGTCAGCACTGTTTTTGTCAGTTACTGAACACTTCTTAATCTATTATATTATTCTATCTGCATGCTTCTAGTTGCTTATAACTTTGTTGTAGAGATTAAATTCCTTTTTCCTTGAGGAAACTAGCTTCCCATGGTGTGGATGTGTATTCTTTGCTGGATAAAAAAACTGGCTAGATGGTCAGGCCCAGAGATGGTAGTCAATGGAGTTAGACATAGTTGGTGGCGGGTCACAAGCGGTGTTCCCCAGGGCTTGGTACTGGGGCCAGCCATTTTTAGTATTTTCATCGATAACCTGGATGAGGGGATCAAGTGCACCCTAAGCAAATTTACAGACAACACCAAGTTGGGTGGGAGTGTTGATCTACTGGTGAGTAGAAAGACTTGGCAGAGGGAGCTGGACAGGTTGAATAGACGGGCTGAGGCCAATTGTACGAGGTACAACAAGGCCAAGAGCCAGGAGCCTTGGGATCACAACAACCCTCTGCAGTGCTGCAGGCTGGGGACAGAGTGTCTGGAAAGCTGCCCAGTGGAAAAGGACCTGGGGGTGCTGGTTGACAGCAGCTGAACATGAGCTAGCAGTGAGCCCAGGTGGCCAAGAAGGCCAGTGGCATCCTGGCCTGTGTCAGCAATAGTGTGGCCAGCAGGATGAGGGCAGTGATTGTCCCCCTGTAGTCGGCACTGCTGAGGCCACAGCTCAAGTCCGGTGTCCAGTTCTGGGCCCCTCACTATATAAAGGACATTGAGGTGCTGGAGCATGTCCTGAAAAGGGCTGGTAACAAGTGATAGCACAAGTGGAAATGCCCTTAAGTTGCACCAGAGGAGGTTTAGATTAGATATAAAAAAATATTTTTGCATAGAAAGGGTTGTCAAGCACTGGAACAGACTGTCCAGGGAAGTGTTAGAGTGACTATCCCTGTAATTGTTCATAAAATGTATCGATATGACACTTAAAGACATGGTTCAATGGTAAACATGGCGGTAATGCTACACTGACAGTAGGACTTGATAATCTTAAACGTCCTTAACAATTCTATGACGTTATTCCTGATGTCTGCTTCAGGGTGATTTTAAAGTACTCTTAACTTATAACATAATAGGCTAATAGTTGTCAAAACCACTTAAGTACCATGAATTTAGAGCTCTGAAAAAAATTCTGTTAATAGTTAAATCTGTACAAAGTCATTAGAATGAATATTGCATTAACTTCTGTCATTTTAAAAAATATTTTAGGTACCAACAACTGCAATTTCTTAGATGAAAAAAGCAAAACCTTCCACAACTCATTCAACTGAGTCTCTCAGCCTGACTTGTTGAGGCACAGAGTCTTGACAGAGCTCCTACCTTTACGACACTTACAAGCCCCAGCCCTTTAAAACATCGAAAAATCACCTTCAGTTCTAAGGACAGAGTGCACTGTTACCTAAATCCAATGTGAATAAAATGGACATATTTTTAAACTTTATTTTCTTCGAATCTAGATTAATGCCTGACACTCAGATATCATCATGAAAATCACATACAAGATTATGAAGGCATTAAGAATTCTATTTCTGCTGTAACACAAACTGATATGTTACTGATGTCATGATACTGATATTTAGGGGGAGTGGGAGAGTGGGAGGGCTGTGCTTTGACAGAGAAGTATTTGGCTCCACTGCACACATTTATACTACCAAACAAATCTGGCCCTGCTGCTGGAACACAAAGGGCTGACAAGGACCAGAAACCAGCTCAAATAAGGCATCCAGGCAGGTGTCCAGCACTGCGAGGTAAGAGAGTCTGGCTCTGTGGATGCGAGCTGTGTCATGTCAACAAACAGACCTGGACCATTCATCTGTATTCATTAACACTGATTTAACCACAGTGACCAATGACTAGACATTCCTCAGATGAACAGTCCTTTTGTTAGAAGCCCAGAAGAAAAAAATTTCTCATCTTGCACAATTGAAAAGAGCATTGCAAATAATCTGTGGAGACCTCCAATTTCAGGCTGCATATTCAGCCTTCAATCTTGTATTTACTATCTTTTGGTGATTGAATTTTGCAACCTGAGTTGCACAAAAATCGTTTTATTAAACTTTACTCAAGTCCAGTAAAATTTAACACAGCTGGAAAGGTATAAATTTTTTTTAAACTGATACTTGTTTTATATCATTTTGATCAACATTTTATATAGGTTTTAAAAAAATCATCTCAACTGTGACAAATTAATCTCCTAATACTACTCTTCACTAAGAAAAATCAATCGAATTTTTTTCTGAAAAACTTCTAAACTCATTTGAGCTCCTTTCACTAATACACATTTTAAAATTAGGTCAGTAAAAAGAAATGCTTTGAGTTACATGTTTTATCTCCTTGAATTCAGTTAAATATCCAAGTACTTAAATAAATTATGAATGTTAATATGATTATAATTTATCCTAGAAGTAAATTACTTAGAATTTAATTGAACAAAAGCATAAAAAATTGAGTTTGGGGTTGGTTTTTTAGGACATTTTTTGTGTCAGTTTATTTTCAGTATAAGGAATGACTTTTCTTTGAGAAGTTCATTTTGCTTCTGTAAAATAAAGTGTTCTGTTTCTGGACATAAAACATTATGTTAATAACACTATTTAACAGCATAGAGCCTTACTGGAAACCAGACTTCTCACAAAATAAAATATTTTCCCAAGCATAGGAATACTGTCATCCTCAAAGCAAACCTCCACTTCTTACCAAAAATACCAGTAAATCAGATAAACCTCCTTCCCAGAAGACAGACTGTGTTAAAGGAATGATACCCTGTACAAATACTGGTAAGTATCCAGACATGGTATTTATTGGAAACCACCTGGGATCTAAAAAGACTTAGAAACAATCCCACATGGTACTGTGCATTTTAGTGTAAGCTTAAATACTTTTTTTTTTTCCCCTTCCCAGCAGCTGTACATGGAGAACATACCTCTAGGCTGTACAGTCAGGTATACAACAATTCGCTGAGATCCAATAATGTTGACAGCTTGGCATTCATACTGCCCCTGGTCATGCAGAGCAACCCTGGAAATCCTCAGGGTTCCAGAGGATAGAACTAAGTGTCTTCTGTCAACAGACAACTGGCCTCCTGAAACACACAACAGCATCATTCACTCTTTACAGCATCAAAGTCCCTTTGTGTCAGAAAAAAGGAAAACCAGGAAGTTTTAACTTTGATAAAACACTGGAAAAAATTAAAGTTTCTTAAAAAAAACCCCCAAAAATACCCAAGAAAAAAAGTTTGAAACCTTTACTTCTAAGAAGATAAACATGAAAAGAAAACAAATTGTACATATGCACACAATCATAATCCCGATCTTTTCTCTGTTTGTGGTAGAAATAAATATTTTCATTTAAGGAGCATGCTAAAGCATCCGAATGAGAAGGCATAAAAACGCCAACATGTGTTACTGTTCATTTCATACTATTGCCATGTGTGTAAGACACAATTCATCTCATGTGCCTAGGCCTAGAGAATCCACAGAAAAAGACACACGGCCCTGAAAAAAATGGAATATAAGAAAAGTGAATGCACATCAGTGTCTGTACCCTATCCACCCTTTCTGGACATTTCATTTGATTGGAGCAGTCTAAGTAGAGGGAGAAACACAGACATTATCAGCATCAAAATGTTCAACAGTTTGTTAAGAATCTGCTTTATGTACCATAGTTTAGTATTTCCTAAGAGTTATTTTGCCTGCTAGAGCTATTTCACTTGAATCAACCGGAAATTTTGCTTACCGATAAAACATCCACTACAATATTTCTTCCTGCTGGATTTGGCTTAATGACTTTAGAGCCATAACTTAATGAAACAGTCAGCAGAGTGCACCCTGTTGTTTCTGTCAGTGTGCATTAAGTGACAGTGATGCTGGTACACTGATGCCAGTTACAGGCTGGACTGCTCTGGTTTCTGAAGAGAGCACATCCCACCTAATTTCAGACCTCCAGTTAATGACAGCCATCTCCATTTCTTCTGCAGTACAACAGCAGGGATTCATATTGCTACATGTAATTTGCCTCATATTTCCTAAACATTCATTATTAGGAATCTGTTCTGGACACGTACATTTTGGTGACTCTTTTTTACTTAATAATGAAAAATGCGTGGGCAGCTAGCTTCTGTGGGACACCTTGCCTTTCTCAGCTAAAGCAGAAAGAGAACTCTGCTTCCTTCAGAGACTGAAGAATCTGAACAAATACACGCAGTTCCTTTCAATAAAGGAGTGATTCCAATATGACTGCTAAACCATCCTAGTAGTTTAAAAGTAAGAATGGAACACACTTACCTCCTTTAGTCCAGGCAATAACAGGCTGGGGATAACCTTGTGCTTCACAAGGGAAGTCAACGGTTTGTCCCTCAATCACTGTTTTGTCTTGGGGAGTGACAGTAAACTGAGGTAGAGCTACCAAAGAGACAATAAAGCTGTTTAAAAAAAAAACAACTGAAAAATGCATGACTAAATTACATACTACTTCCTGTGTAAGTAAGAGAGATGCTAATGGAATTCTTTTATATTGTGACCCCTAGAGAGAAGAGAGTTCGGGCAGCCACTCGTGCAAAAGGAACATCTCCCTCACAACCTGGCCCTGATGTCAGTGAAGACATGTGGGATCTACTGTCACAGATACAAAATAAAAGATAGAGTAAGACTTGTAGAATCAAACTAGAGTGTTCCCTGGATTAAAAATACCTTCTTCTCTTTCTCTCAGAACTTCCCAGCTAAATTGTGAAGAAAATGTAATGTAATCAAAACCTTCCTGAGCTGCTCATTTTCTTCCATGAACGCAATGAGTGGAGTGTGGGCCAGATTCCGCAGTAACACTGTGGACTACCAATGCGAGAAGTGATTTGTTCAGCTCTCAAAGCACAATTATCCATTAGTAAATAATAAATGAACGAATCACACAGACAAGTTGCTTTGTACAGCTTTAGAACTCATCAACAAGGCATTTGCAATCTTAACAGTTTGCCAACTAAAGATTTTAACGTGAGAACAGAAGCAAACCAAAATTTAAAGGTTACTCAAAGTATTTTGGAAATAAAAGTTCCAGCATGAAAGTGTTTGTAAAAAATACTATTTATATATGCAGGAGACTTTTGATAGATGTTCTCAAACACTTTAAAATCACACTAGTGACATACAATATCAAAACTATTGCAATCACAAGTTAGAATACTTTGACTTTTGCTTTGCAGAAAAGCTATGTTAATGCCACTGCTAGCAGAATGATAGTTTCTATCAAACTCAGCAGAAAGTGTTTCCACATTCACTGAAGTGTCTACAAAAGAAAAGTAGCACAGATCCGTATTCAAAACTCCATTTCTAGTTCTCCAGGCACCAGTTCCAATCTCTAGCATTGCTGCCTCTTACAGAAAATATTTAATAATTCAAAAATTTGACACTGCTTGTTTGTTCCTCCATGCAAACAAAACACAATGAATTAACATTTGAAAACATTGAACTTCTGACAGTAATCAATGAAACTTAATTTTCAGAGAAATAGTATATGATATCTTACTCTGTGTGAAGTGTATAGCAACATCCCTATGGACTACAATAGTGCAATTCAAAGTAAAAACTCTTATGTTTTTAGTTTGGCTTTGTCAGCTCAGAAGAAAAGACAAACTCACACAACTTCAAGTAATATGTCACTCCTAGTTTAACATCATTTACCTTGGACTATGATGTAGGCAGTCGCATGGATGTTATCTACACTGTTAGTTGCAAAACAGGTGTACTCGCCACTGTCCTCCTGCTTGACATTTTGTATATAAAGTCCTCCTGACGGAGTTATTGTGATGCGAGGGTCATTTGGTAGAGGGGTTCTGTCACCCTTGGTCCAGGTAATTCGTGGCTGAGGGTGCCCGGTTGCACTACACTCCAAGGTAACGCTCTCTCCAACCAGCACTTCGGTATTTTGTGGGTGAATCACAAAACTTGGCCGGGCTGTGAGAAAACAGCAATGCCTAAATGCAGCTTTTAGCTTGCACAGCTCTAATTTAGACAAATACAGTCTATAACTGGGGACACCTAGGGGGGGTTTTAATAGCAGTGTTCCAACATACTTCTAATCTCGGTGCAAACTCTGCCTTGCTTTAAGCCTAATCTGACTGCAGACGTCAATAGATAAAAACAAAAGCTCACAATGGCACTGATGTTTTTTCTCAACTCCCATTAAAACCATTTCCAAACATTTTGCTCTCCTGTGCTGATCTTTATAAAGGTCTCTTCAGAGGCACGGACACTGAGACCCAGAAAACAAACAGGCTAAAAATTACTGTAAGCGCACAAAGGCCAAAACTGATTAAGCGACATTTTAAGTAACTTTTCTCAAGTATATGAGTAATTTGCAGTGACATTTTAAGTTTACCTGATGCAATGTGTCAAAACAACATGTTCTCACAGCTAAGTCTGTGTTTTAAAAACATTACAGTCCTGGACAGGAATTTAGTCCTTGCAAACATGAGGCCTTGGCTAGACAGAGCTGAAAGGTTCTTGAGCAAGGATGGCTGCACAGACTGTGCCGAAGCTCCCATGGGAGGCCTGTTCAGCAGCTTGTGGTTTTCAGGTATCCAGAGAGAACGTTATTGCACTGAGCAATGTTGCAATGCAACAATCTCTTTTCCTAACCCTTCTAAAGCCTACAAGACAATTATCAAAACTGGATCTACAATAAACATATTAATTAACCAGCTGAGTTGCATTTTTTTTTCTAGGGATATTAAAGCTTCGTGATCTAGTTCTTAAGATGCCCAAGCCCAACAAATCTACATGTCAAGCACCAAAGCATTTCAGTTTTTAACGATTTTATTATCAAAACAACTCTCTATCTGAATGCAAAATTCAGACGGAATGTTCTTTACCTGGTGACTCAAAGTATCTAAGAGTAACTTCCTGAGTTTTCACTTCTCCAGCCACATTTTTTGCCATGCACTGGTAAATGCCTTGGTCTGTTTCTTGAGTATTCTGTATCATCAATGTGCCATCATCTAGCAAGTTTAGACGGGAATCTTCTTTCATACTGAGCTCATTACTGAGAAGAAAAGGATCTGCTAGAGTTAAACCTTTAAATCACAAGTGCAGAAAACTGCCAAATAATAAAACCCAGGAGATAAATTACCCAAAATAACTTGCAGGGGAAAAAAAGTTTTACTTTGTTATAAAATACTAGAACTTTAAATTTTCTCCAAAAGAGAAGAAGAGGGAAAACAAAACATAAAACAATTTTGCTTATGCATGTATTACATCTTCAAAAAGAAAAGCCAAAATAATTTTTTGAGGAAAAGCTTACAGTGAAAAAAGTGAACAAAATACACATACCTGGTCTTTAAAAGCTGTTCTAGTTGGCAAAACAGTTTAAACTTTTCCCACTGGAAGTATGTCATGCAAGTTCAATGTTCAAGATACTTTCTACTAGGAGAGGTTAGGTGCTATAAAGCCATCTTTGTGCCAAGCTCTGCCTGGATTAGGAGCACTAATGAACCTGATTCTAATTTGTACTGGTTTAAAATATAAGTTAAGATCAAGTCTATGTCATGGATGCGTTTCTGTGACATTCACTAAGTCTTAGTGGGTTTTATTAAAGGAACTGTTTCTCAGTCCACCCCTCACTACATGATAAAGAAAGCACAGAAGGATGAGATCACACCTCCTATGTACAAAACCCAGCCTACTGATCTATTCAACATACTGCTCAAAAAGGTTGATGGGTTTTGACTGAAATCTTGCCATATTCAACTACTTTGCAAAGAGCTTTGCTCTCATTCATGCAGCCAGGAAACAAGCCAGAGTCAATAATCCCTCACCCCAAGCTCCAATTCCTTCTTAAAACTCATGTGTATTCTGAATAAGTTTTCTTTGTGTATTATAAAAAATACATGAGCCAGAGAAAAATTTAATGAAATAATTATATCATTCATGTTCATATTCTTGACATACTTCATAAATGCTGTACCTCTGCTGCACATGGGGTTCTCACTAATATCAGCAGAAAGATACAGAACCAGGACTCTACACCATGCCATTCTATCAGCAACTAACAAACTAAAATGCGTTATATAAACCGCAAGGGAATTTATGTTCCAGGTCAGGTTCTTCATTTGTGTAAGAGCATTATTAAGCCAAAGTCTGATTTGCTGATGGTAAACTCACAGTTTATGTGTCCATTCTAAGTTCACACCAGTTTAAGGGGGCGATGTGCCAGCAGCAAGGCTGGTTCAGCTGTGCTGTGCCCAGTGCTGCTGGAGGGAGCCAGGCTCTGGGCACAGCCTGAGCAGCCCCTCTGCAGCAGGCTGGCCCTTGGGCTGTTGAAAAATAGTCATCTTTATAGAACCTTTCCCCCATCTTCTAAGTGGGGAGGAAAAGATACACAGCAGGTTGCCCAGACAACTTGAGCTATCTCCACCCTTAGAGGCTTTTAAGACCCATCTGGATAAAGTGACCTGCTATAATCTTGCTTTGAGCAGAAGGCTGCAATGGAGACCTCCTCCAACCTTGGAGACCTCCTCCAACCTGAATTACACTATAATCTTATGATATAAGGACTTGCCTGCCCTTCATGTACCAGTTTGAGGAGCCTGAAAACTGATGTCTCCCTCTTCTCCTAGGACAGAGCTACACCTTGGAGGGAAGCTACCTCTGAGAAGCTAGGGCTCCAGAAAGACATTCTCTGAAACTTTAATTGTATCCAGCTGGAGTCCTTAAAAAAAAGTACCTTTTGCTCTGCCCCAAAACATATGCAAACACTAAGTAATCCACAGACTGTATATGCAACATATCCACAGTGGATTGCCTGGTACTTACATATAAATGATTTAGTATTACAGGTGTGAGTAAATTTGCAGGTATACTGCAGCTGAACATCTTACAAATAGCATTACAGTAATAATATTTTCTAGTTACCAGCTCTTAAGTGTTTAGAAATACTAATAAAAAAGATATGGGCCATTATTACTTCATATGCTTATTTTAATTATAGCATGTTTTTGCTGTAACTATTTCATGTATTAGCATATACAGCACGTGGACATGCATTCAAATGTACACACACACAGGCAAGTGTACTTACATCAAGTTTCTCTCTTCCTCTTTTAAACTTACTTGTTTCGAAGCCATATAATTTCTGGTTTAGGATTGCCTTCAGCCCTGCAAGTGAAGTACACTGTATTCCCTGAGGTAACGTCCACATCCTGAGGCTCTGATGTAATTCTTGGCCTCTCTATATCAACAATAAAATGTACAAAGAACTCTTACTTATTTTAAAACTACTAAAACCTGGTAAATGAAAATATTTCCAAATATCTTGTAAAAAATATTTTTCACAAATGTTTCAACTTAAAATATGTATATGGTTATGATTAAATGCACTTTTCCTTGTGCAAAAGTGACTGTGGGATTTCTGACCTCCTTCATTGTTCCTTAGGACCTTTTAGCAGACTGGAAATAGATTGTGCAAATTTGTATCAGGTTCTAAAGAGGCTGTTCTATTTATTTGAACAGAGACTCAAATTGCCTATGAAGGAAAAGCTTTAAAGCAGCAAGCACAAGTGCCATTTAAAATAACTTCCCCTAGATAAGTATCAGTCCACAACCTGCCTCACAGAATAATTTGTACAGCTTGCTTCCTGTCATTTCCATATCCAGGCTCCTTAGATGTGCAAAGAGCTGCTAGGATGCCATGTGCATTATTCTTGCACCAAATTCCCTTTGTACCATCTTTTTCAAGAACCTTGTAGATGCTTATGGTCATAGTTCTCATGATCAGAGTTATATCCAACACATAACCAAAAGGACAATTTACTTATTTTATACCTTGCCTTCATTATGTGGGAGGGCAGGCAAACGCCCATAGCTTGATGAGAAATCTGCATTTTGATTTCAGAACACAAGAAGTGTCGGGCCAAGACCCAGGGTGCCCATGGGGCCAAGCTTTTGCACCTCTAGGGTGAAGGAATACAGGCAAACATAACTATTACACAGGTGTTTGTCCATTAATCCTCAGTGATAGAGGATTTCAGTTCCTGTGTGGGGCACTCCTTGTAATTATAGCTGAGTAAAAAAAAAATCAGTGGCCCAATCCCAATTCCTACAACATCAACAAAAATTTTAAAGGCAAGAACTGTGTCATCAGGAGCAATTCAGTAAAGCTTCTTTCTTTCCTTTCCATTGTATAGAAGGGAATAAAGGACACCAAATAATATTAATGCAACACCATAGATCCTAGCTGACAATCCTGTTATGATCAGAACGGAAATATAAAAGGGAAAAATAAACTCCTTCAGGATAATCATCTTTAGTTCTTCAAGGGGAAATTTCAAACATGGTTATTATTTGTTTCCTTAAAGATAGGTTGAAGGGTAAAAGCAATCGATTCTGTCAGAAGCACACAAAAACAGAGAAGGAACACAGAGAGATTTCTGGAAATAACCAACATTAACCAGAGGTGGTCAGTGTTATCAAATAGAACAATAAATTCTAACCCTCCAAAAAAATACAGTTTAGGTACATTGAACCCTTTAAAGAAGCCATCAGGAAATGGCAAACTCACCACAGTTCAGTTCTTCTGGTGTTATCGTGGCCACTGATCTCCCCTGGATCCTCCGTGGATACTCACAGGTAGCTGCTGCTTGAGCATTACCCGACTCCGCGTACGTCTTGAGCAGCTCCGCCAGCCACAGGATTTCACAGTCGCAGTGAAGAGCGTTTGAATCCAAACGCCTGCACAAAACAAGGAGCAGCCACAGCTCTGTTAGCAAGCCTCAACTATTTTGCATGGTTCTGTAAATGGAGCAACACCTTTATCTGTGAATACAGACAATGGCCAACATGCCATGGTGGTTACTTGCTTACAGGCATTCTGGTAGTTTTTATTAGAAGAACGTGTATTATTTTTACTGCACAAAGAACAATCCATATATATTATTTAATCATAAAACAATGATTACAAATAATCCCAGTATGGGAAATAAACTTTAGTCAGGAACGAAAGAAAATAGATACTAGGCAATGTTCTCAATCTATGCACAACAACTGGAGCACAGTTAAAAAAACATTAAATATTTAAAACAATTACACCATAAAAGGCATTTTAAGGAAGATAAATATTGCAAGAGGAGACACAGTCTAATTGGGTTATTTAAGATTTCATTAGTTCAATAATAATTCAATTTACTTACAGTCTCTTCATAGATTCTAAGTGACTAAATGTTCCAGGAATCAAATGAGCTATTCTGTTGTTATGCAAAAACCTGTTAAAAACACAGAAATATGCATGTAATAATTCAGATTTTGTGATGCACTCATTTCATTTAAATTCTTCTGGAAGGTTTTCAAGAGAAAGTAATCTAAGAAAATTTAAGAAAAAAAAAATTGAACCTGTTCAGCAACTCACTGTCTGCTATTTTTTAAGTGGCCTCCAAGGTGTACTTGGGTGTGTCCATGTGGGGAAAAAGAAGCCATAAGTAACCACAAGGAAGGGAGTTCATAAACATTCAAATGAGAAATTTTTAAAAAAAGGGTCCTAAATAAACGGTCTAGTTCTTCATTCATAACATTTATTTTAGGCCAAACATTGATCACAGATCTTTGGGAAATAGTTTTGCAAAAGAAAAATATACCACAGGCAGTGCTCACTTCTGCATGCCTCTACGGTCAGCCTCACCAAAGTGTTCTTGGAAAGACTACGTAGTAGTTACAGTAAAAAAAACTGGATTAAAAACAATCTATGGCAATGATAAAAATATTATTTTTTAGTTTCAAATGCTTGATTTAATTCAAACAAGGAAGCAAACTGTCTTCTGAATCTTACCCCAAGAAAAACAAACTTACAGCCTTTCAAGTTTTGGAAGATGAGTAAAGGATTCAGGTTCCAACGTTTCTATTTGATTAAAGTGCAGATACCTGAAAATACGTTAAACAAAAAGAAAAATACTGAAACAATTTTCTTAATGAAGATGAAATATTTTAAAGAATTTATTGTTTCCATGCTGTTTACAGATCTGAATGGCCATAGTGATGTAGCAGCATTTCTCTGTTACCATCTGAATCTCATACTTGAATCTGAGAAATAAAAGACATGACAAACAAAGAAGGGTTTGCAGATCACTACACTGAGTGTGTGTATGTCTACATATTCAAGCAAAGAATCCCAAACATTGCTTTGGAGATTTTGGAGATAATACTTTGAACACTATCTTGCCAAGTCTGATGTTCATTGTATGCAGGTTTGAAAAAAATTATCGAAAGAAGAAAATTATTGTTTTCTTTTAGGAAAAATGTTACAGGTTATTTAGAAAACATTTACAGTTTCCAGCAGAATAACATTTTTCGTGGACAAATATTTTCATTTCAGAGAGTGAAAATTTCAAAAGATGCTGAGAAGTAACCTCTAGTCCATCAACACCGGCATTTAAAGCTGTGAATGCTCTCAAAACCAAACTCGTAATAGAAACCCAAGTTTGACTAATTTGACTTTAGACAAAGGGCTTCCCAGCAACTGGTGCTGTTTGATGCTCTGTTGATGCTTATGCAAGCTATTAATATTACACAACAATAAATCTACACAGCTGTTAATCCTGTAAAATGAGAAAGTTAACACAAGACAATTAGCCAGACTATAAATCTGTAACTGTTGTGAAAATGGACTGCAAAGGCAGGATCATTCCAGCATCAACTATTTTGTGGAGATACTCTTTAACCTTGTAGATGAGGAAACAAGATGTAATAGATAAGACTGGCACAAGGAAGTGTGAAAATGATTTATAGACTTTGGATCCTGGTTATATCCAATGTATTCAAAACTCCTTAGGTTTCCTATTTGACCTCTGACAAACTCAGGAACCTCTGGAGAACGTGCATATACAGAAATCACTGTGGTCTGAAGAACAAAAAAGCCCGTCATTTAAAACCGGTGAGAACAACTGAGAGCTCAGTATCTCCTGAAAAATCAATCCCTCAGCATGAAAAGGGCAAGAACATGGGGATTCGTCTGTGCTGAGCCAAATGGTGGCTGCGCTGAGAGGAGAGCGGGAAGAAGCGATGATTCTGGCCAAGCCCTTGCAGGGAGCCCTGGAAGGCGCACGCAGAGGGAAGCCAGGCACGTGCCTGGCAGCCTCCCAGGCCAAGCGCGAGCCAGCGAGCGATGCCAGGGAGCAGTGAATGGGGACCACAGAAAAAGCCAATAAATCAGCACGGGCGTGATCAAGCACATCAGAGTGTCAAGTCTGCCTACTGCCAGTGTAACGTGGCCACAGAGCATACTGAGCATAAAGTAGGGTCTTGTTAGCATAAGGAATCAAGAACTGCACGACCATGCTGTGACTGCCAGTTTTCATCTCCTCTTTGAAAACACAGGGTGATTTCTTCTAAATTAAAAAGAGAGATCTCAAAGGCAGATATCTCCTGCAAGGTTCATTTGATTTGCCAGCAGAGAGAAGAGAGACTTCAGTGAGAGAAGACTGGCAGGACAAGGACTGGGCATGGCCCAGCCATGAGGTGGGCAGGCACAGCTTGTCAGGAGCCAGGGCTCTGCTCATCCATCTTCCAGCATCAGCAGCATTTGGGAGGGAGCAAGGCAAGGTGGAGATCACTGCAATGAAAGAGGATGAAGGGAAAAAAACAGGCACAACTATAGGGTTTGTTACATCTGAAGCAGCTTTCATTTTGGAAAAAATCACATGCACTACTTCTTTTGCAGGCAGCAGGGATTTTTTTCCTTTTCAGCTTTCTTAATTCTATTTGCAATTTTTGCCTCATGAGCACCTTGCAAACACATCTCTTTATGTTCCCAATAAATTAATCTCTTGTACTTTTTTGGCATTGACAAGGCAAGATTTGTAGGCACCTCTTATTAGAATAACAAATAACACTGGTAAAAGCAGACACATTGAGGCATACAATTCAGGGTCATGAATCAGAGGTGAAATTAGAAAGAGAAAAAGAACACCTCTCTCAAATGGTTTAAGTAGTGTATACATTGCTAAACTCAAAGCAGCAGCCCATAGTGTCTGTTTAGTACTCAAGACTATTAAAATTACAGATGTAATGAATACTTTATGTGCCTGAAAACACACCTTGTTTTTCCAAACAAATTGAAAAACATTTCTGTTATAAACCTTGCCTTGTTTACTAGCTCACATCATCACAGATACAAGTACAATAATTCAGATGCTGAAGAACATTGTAACAGTTAACTTTACCTCATCAGATATCAGGCTGTCTAAAGTAGCTCAAAAAATCAAATCATGAAATCCAGCTGAAAAATACTCTTAACTGCTTCATAGTAGTTGGGCTTCACAAGTTAGTTGGGTTTTGCAGGTCTTAAATTATGACCTAAAAAAGTCCTGAGCAACTTAGCATGCAATTTATGAATAGAACAAGGTGCTAAATATCTGGCCAAAATAATTACCAAGTGTAATTCAAAATAAATAGATGCAGAAACCAGACTGCATTGTAAGTCTACAATAAAGAGAATAAAAAATGCTTGGCATTATGACCCACACTTTAATCCTGTTTTATCACTTGGGTTTATCACTTCTATTATTTTCTTCTATGTAGCACATTAATGTTTTGTAAAAGTATATTTTAATATTTTAATTAATATGATAATTTCTTGGATTTGAAATTCACTTTAAAGGTAATCATATTCAGGAAATAATCTCACACTGGCATTTCTTTATAGGCATCTTTTATGTTCAGAGTACAAAACACTCTAAAAATAGTAGTATCGTGTAATAAATTAGATATTAAAAAGACTTTCAAAATGAAAATTGAAAGAAAAAGCATGCAAGAATGATTTTTAAATACCTACGTGGCTTTCTGTTTCAGTTCTAAACTCACTATCAAGAATTAAACAGAATGAAAGGAAATACTTATAGCGGAAACAAGTCCAAATGAAACACACGGAGAGGAAAATAAAGATTTTTATCAAATAAGCATGGTATAAATTTTCTTTTTTATTATTAATCTTGCAGGATAAAAAGTTACAGTAAAATTCATTCCCAGTGGTATTTTTCACAGCACTAAATTTAGTATTGTAACTTATGTAGATTTGTATTTTTTTTGGGGAAGGACTTTTATCATATATGCCAACTGTTCTTTTTCTAGTAGTACCATCACATCTTTGGGGAAGTACTTACTAACACATTAACTGAGTATAATCTACATTCTGCATATTCAAACAGCATGTTTGCACTTTGATTATTTGAATGAAAATGAACAAACATATATTTTTACATTTATCAAAGAGCTTTCCCTGCTCAGGCACAAGAAGTGGCAGCCTTAAACCACACAGAAGATTTAAATGTATGTTGTGGTAATGACACAAAATATTGGAGCAGGATACTTCAGGAGATTACGGAATCCTCTCTGAAAACTTTTAAAATAAGGATAGATGAGTATCTGTTTCCAGTTTGTTTTCCCTAGCTGATCTTATTGTAGAATAATAAGGATATACTTCTCAAGGCCCCTGTCATACCTTTTGGGTCTGTTTGTTTGTTTATTAATTAATTCTCTTTCATTATTCCTTCCCATAGATAGTTTTAGCAGCAACTTTACACAGACTCCACAGTGTTAAATGTGCATAACTGATGACATACAATTCTGCAAAGATCAGGAACTTGTAGTATAAAACAAGACAAAAAATAGCAACATTTCAAAAATACTGAAAACTAAATTGAGGGAAATAATATAATAAACTGCATCACTATATGTTAGTTAATGTTTTTGTCTATTAATTCCCCCTAAATATGTGTATATGTTTATAAACTACATCATAACTAATAACAGCTTATAAGGAGCAAAATTAGTATGTTAATATGAAAGTTAAAAGAAAATGCATAACTAGCATTAGGTAAGCAGATTTAAATAATTCCATTAGTATTTGGGGATCCCACTAGTTAAATACCGGAGAGTACACTTTTTGTCCCTGATAAACACAACTCATAAGCTGAGATCTCAAAAATACGCCAGATATTTGGAAGAAAAGCAATGTATACACATCTGGAAATGGACTCCATTTACAGCTAGATCTTGGGATCCAAACTCATGACCTCCCAAGCAGGGTATTTGTGACATTTCTGGTGGGATTCAGTTGTCAAGTACAGGCACACAGAGGCACGGAGCAGTTGTCTAAGCCCAAGCATACAGAGGCAGCCTTCCTTGCCTTTTGGGTGTTCTGTCTGTCTTCCGGCTCTGAAAAAATGTAAGTTTCCTGTAGCTTTCTGCTGCCTCTGCCAGACCCACACATATGTCTTGCAGATTTAACGGTGTCTAAACTGGTACTAAGAGGCTACTTTTCATCAGCTGACTCTCTCCCTTCATGCCCAGCCACAGGTCAAAAGTTAGGTGACGAAATATGTATGGCTCAGCATGTTCAAGTATCTAAGACTGCCAATTTTTCTTCAGAATTTACCCTAGCACAAACAGGTTTCAAGATCTGATTCAAAGATCTTATTCCCCTGACAGAAATTTCCAAAGGAAAAGCTATTTTGACTACATCAGCAGCTAAGAATTCTGCCGCAGAGGTTTAAGGAGGAACCTGCCAGCTGCAGTAAATACTTGGGTTTTGGTCCCTTATATATGCAACAGGCCTCCTAAATCTAACTACATTTAGTTTCTGTTAACAACAACAATCACCAGAAATGTGCTTGCTCTGCTGTTCAGGTGAGTTTTAAAAAGCAACTATCAGCTGAATTCTGCTTCAGTGGAGTAGAAGAAATTGCTATGAAACAAGTCTTTCCCTGAAATGTGGTCCACAGTGTCTACTTCTGAGAACTCTGCTGAGCACTGAGAAGAGCATTTGGCTGAGTTAACACAACCAGTAGCAAAATGTGTTTGATAACTTAAGGCCACAGAGAACTCAAATGCAGAAACATCGACTTAGTAGTCAATACAGTTTAAAACTGAAATTAGCACACTTGGGAACTTGTTTGCCAAGAGTAACTCTTGTCTTGTCAGCAGTTTTTCTCCAAAGATAACATGATAAAACAGACTCTGTAGAGTCAGAACATATTTTTATGCTAAAGATGCATAATTGCCAAATCTCTTATAAACTAAAAATCTCAAAGAGTACTCTCCATTAAATTTATTTCCATGCCTGCCACTGGCTTCATGTGCTCCCATTCTCCCTCCTGGCAAACTCTGTTTAGGAGAGAAGAGGAGCTCTAAAAAGCAGTGAGCTCTGCTGCAGGCAGTGGGGAAGTACCTGTCTCTCGGCAGCTGCAGGTGCTGCAATGACACACAGGCAGGCAATGAGCAGTGACTGTCCCAGGCTCCATTTCCATACTTCCTACCTAGAGATGAGATTCAAATCCTGAGTTTGAAACTTAATTTCATACTGAATAATGTTGTTGTCTCAGAAGTTTGAGCTTAAGCTCATACAGTGTGATATCACCACAGGCAGAGAGGCTTAACTGCCACATAGTGGAAAAGTGCATTCAGAAGTGTTAATATTTCAAAGTGATTTATGTTTTTCAGTCATAACACAGATCAACAGGAAAAAAGAACAAAAGAAAAAAGGACAAATGTTGCCACTTGCAGTATATGAGGCTTGTGGCATGGGGAAGAACACTATTTTGGAAACATCAGTAATTCAATAAATGGGCCTCAGTATTCCAAATTCTACACAGAAATTAAGTATTGCTATTAGCATGCAAGTAAGCCCTACCAGTTGGTGTAGTATGGTGCAGTAATAATTTCTAGAGTAAAAGAATGAGGAAGAGAAAGGCATTAAGGCAAAAAATTACATATTTATATATTGTTTATTATTAGCACTTCTGTTTTATACAGAAACTCTTCCTTCAAAAGGCATCTGTTGCACTATAAAATGAGCATGTATGTACCCATATGAAGTGTCATTTTATTTCATATATACTCTTTGCCTACTAATATCCATTAGATGTTTGTAGTAACAAGAAAACTGGTACATGCAGAAAACTTGTAATACACTGATACATTTCAAGAGTTTAAAAATTTATATTCAGCCCCCCATTTATACACTACAAAACTCATTGGTTTTACTATTGTTATTTGGTAGTCAAACTGTGAAACAACTACACATTTACAGCTTTTTCCTTTTTCTAAACATTACCACAATGAGTGTAGAGCAATGCTTTCTGATCTTAGAACCATATAATTGTTAAGGCTGGAAAAGACGTTTAGGATTTTCAAGTCTAACCACCATGGATAGCACCACTATCACGCTCATCACTAAACCATGACCTCGAAGTCTGGTCCTTTCTTGAACACTTCCAGGAAGAGTGACTCCACTGCTTCCCTGAGCAGCCTGTTTCAATGCTTTACCACCCGTTCCATAAAATTTTTTTTCCTAATATCCAATCTAAACCTCCCCAAGTGCAACTTGAGGCCATTTCCTCTTGTCCTGTCACTTATTACCTGGGAGAAGTGACCACTCCCCAACTCACTACAACCTCCTTCCAGGTAGTGGTAGAGAGCAATAAGGTCTCCACTGAGCCTCTGTTTCTCCAGACTAAACAACCCCAGCTCCCCCAGCTGCTCCTCACAGGATTTGTGCTCCAGCCCCTTCACCAGCTTCACCGCCCCTCTTTGGACTCACGCCAGCACTTCAATGTCTCTCCTACAGTGATTATAAAACAAAATATTGTTGAACTCAATGGAATCAATACAACTGGGTTTTGTCATGCTTAGGACTGCATTCTTCATTCTTTTTCACTAGAAATTATTCTTCATTATACAGGAAAAGAAGTTTGATTCTAATGAGTCTTTCTGGCAGACATTACTGAAACATCTACATTGCAAATGATGAACTTCCTTACTTTTAAAACATCTGCATATGGAAATGACTAACACATATAAATAATAGCAAGGTTTTTATTTAAAAATCTATTCTTGTTTCAAAGTATAACAAAACTGGGTTGAACTTCAAGAGGCTAGTTCATCTTTAGTTATGCTGCATAAAACAAAGTAACTACTGTAGTCAAAAGAATTGTGATATTATAAAAACCTACAGAAATGAAAGCAGAATCTATCTCTAAGGAATACACATTAGTTTTCAACATTTTCCACAATAATTCTCCTTTGTCAAAGCTATGTAACAATGTATAGGGACATCAGGAATGCAAATCACAAATAAAAGACAAACACAGAAATGAGGAATTTGACACAGAGATCAATTGTGGTTTTTTCACATGCAAATGATTACGGGGCTCTCTGCCCAACCCAGGGAGTGCAGACATGCAGAGCATGCAGGTAGGATGTACGGATCAAGGCGTGCACTTTTCCTCTGCAGGGGAACCATGGAGATGACAGCACAGAAGAGAAAAGGCACTTACAGTTGTTCTAGAGAGGCAAGTCCTTTAAATGCTTGCCTGTCAATTGACTGGATTTCATTCTTGTACAAATAGCTGAAACAAGAAACAATCAGTAATATTAGTACACAAACAAGAGCTACATGAAGGTGGAAAAGAAGAATTAAGTTGACACGTGAAGACAGTTTTTTCAACTACATATTAGAAAAAAAAATACAAATCAAAAACTAAAAACATAAAAAATATTCTGTCCTTGAGATTTCATCCCATATGACTACTAGGAAAGACAAAAGTCTGGGGCCTTGAAGGCCCTGAGGCTGATACCCGGATGGTCTTGGGCTTCCCAGTGCTCATGGTATTACTTACTGGATTTTTGTCCCTTGTTTTCTTGATTGGTTTGCCAAAAGTCAAAATAAATTCAACTCAGTGGGACAGAACAGCATTAGAAGTGCATTTACCAGAACACAGCAGGGATGCCACTGGCCTCTTGTTTTCTTTAAAATATCTTATCTGAATACTGGTACAAAAACTTAAATTATGATAGAGCGAGTCTTCTACTGGACTTGGAGAACAAACAGTTCTGTAACTATTTGTAACTCTGTTAATTTCTGTAACTCCACCTGTGTCACCTTTTGAACACTTACAAAAAAATACAGTTTAGAGTATTGGTATCACATCCATAAGGCAGCATTGTATATTTGTTTTATCACTGTGTAGATGATGGACATTAGGTCCCCATTGATACTCTACAATATAAACGGAATAAACATGCAGAGTATCAGTATGATCACATGTGTTGTCTACACCTTTTTTATAGAAATAAAATAAATCAGGAAGGATCAGTGTATGTGCTCATGTTCATCATGCTCTTAGCAGCAAGGATGGTTTAGTGAAGGGTATTGGAGAAAAATCACAGTTTAGCTGATGACAACAGTTTCTGCATGGAGGCAGCAAATGAAAATACTTCGGGGGCTCAGTGTCAGTCACTCTTCTTGTGTTAGGATGGGAACAGGTTTGCAGTTAAGAACTTTTTCACAATTATTTGACAAATGACTTGAAACTCAGTTAATCAGGCATGGGTTTCTATGAAAAGGGGATGAAGAGACTTTGCACCAGAAATTACTTCATTAGCAGGCATCTTATTAGTAGTGGGTTTGGGTTTTATATCACTACAGTTTTCAGTAACTTACTGGAAATACTGCAAACTCCTTTTGATGCCACAGAAAAAATACTGCCTCTGCCGGAGCTGGTGGCAGTTTTTACACTGATGTGACAATGGGCCACACTCCACAATAGGCCCTAACAAGGAGAGAAGTTGTAGGTATTTGATGTTCAACTAATGACAACTTTGGGGAACAATAAGGAGTAGTATCCTTCCTTTGAGTCTAAATTAACTTTTCCAATGCACTGCTTGCTGAGAATCCAACACATTAATATACAGAGACTCCTGTGCACTTTATTAATGTAGATATGCATCTGAATAAAAAGCAGAGTTCCTCAAAGAACAGGTGACATGGAACTAAAAATTTCTGAGGTTTTTAAAATACTCAAAACCCGAAAAAAATTACTGTCATGTGAAATTACTGCAAAAACTTTAAAAATATTTTTTAAAGAGTGAGTATAAATTCATTACACATTTTATATGTGGAACTGGTTTTTATTCTATTTGAAAAAAATTATTTCATGAGTATTAAAATATTTGTTTTGACTCAGATTTACCAATTCATTTGAGGATCACAGTCATTACAATTTTATGTCTCCTTAATTTTGCTCTCTGTTTGATATTAAATTCCTATCTTGTTTTCCGGTGAGAATTCTAAACACACGTTTTCACTCCTTAGAAAATTTCAAGGAGTGAACAGCTGAAGTGTTACTTATCTTTCTTAATACACTTAATTCCACTTGGCAGTGTGGAAATCCCTCTTATTTCTGAGTACTAAACTTCTGGTCAGACCAGAGAACAAAAGTGGGTTTAGACAGTTTTGATAACCACGCTCAGTTAACTATCTCTTGTGGGCATTTCAATAATTTTATTCAAAAAATCTGAATTAATCCAATTTTTAAAAAAGTTTTACCACAATCATTCATATAACTTTTATTTACTCTCTGCAGACAAAATAAAGCAGACAGTGAAAATCAGAGGTAAGACTTGGATAATGACTGTAGTATTGCAGGCTTTTACCACCACACTGCAGGGAAGGGAGCAGCCTTTAGGAGCTCTTACCAAGCCACTGCAGTCAGCCTTTATTTGGGATTCAGCTTTAAACCAGAGCTTTTTCCATTCTGACCAGAAAACCCTCAGCTGCAGGAACCTCAACCAACCTCAGTCTACCATATCCTCCCCTGCTGAGAAATCCCAGCAACTTCAGGGCTACATGTCCTGTGTGTTAACCAGGCTTCCATTTAATTGTGTAGCTGTTTCACTAAGGATATTAACAGAAAGAAAAAATATAACTATTTGCCTAATGGAGAGAGACATGACAGAATACAAAGCACAAATAAGTACCGCTGACAAAAAATATTCGTCCCTCTAAAATGTTGCTGTGCGCATACCATGTCATACAAGTAAAACTTTGTAAATACTGCTAAATTTTAACATCAACATTCTCAAAATTTATCTCAGTTACATTATCAGAAAACAAATTTAGTACAATTAGGGAAAAAATAATTTATCATTTAATTTACCTAAAAGCTCTCTTACAGAACTTAATATTATAATTTTACAGAAGATGAATAAACAGTGGAGTAAGATGAAAAAGGGAAAAATTCTATTAAGACATTAAATTATTTCTGGACAGTTACTAATACCTATTTTTAGAAACATTGGGTTTTTGTTTGTTTGGTTTTTTTTAAAAAAGAGCATTTTTTCCAGAAATGCAAGCAAGGATGATACAGATCAGACATACTAGTTATATACTTAGGAAATGAACAAATAGGTCACCAGTTTCCAGAAAATTAGGGGGAAAAAGTAGCTTTAATTAAAAAACCTTCTAGATTCCTTATGGGGATATTATTGGGGGTTTTTCTTTTTTTAATGGGCCAATTAAAAATCATGTGATTCAAGGAAAATGAGATCCAGATATATTTGTTTGGAACTGGAGGGAAAAACAGACAAAAAGTAACAGCACTATCAGGCATTGTAGAGTTAAATCTCACAAGTAAATAAACACCCAAAGACAGGTTTACCTAGAAACATGAAGCAGACAGTGGAACCAGCAACATGAATTGCAAAGAAAAGAAATCTGGAATCACTGGAGGTGCCCAGAGGACAGACTAACATGACCAAGACAGCAAGAGCAGCAGAAGGCACAGAAGGAAATGTGACTTAATCTCATTCTGGAAGGGTGAGGTCGGAAACTCCGCATTTTGGCCAATCTATACCACATCATCTACCACTATTACTTCATTCACCAGACACAAAACAAAACTTGCATGCTCCCTGTTAGCATTTCTGGAACCGATACATTTCATACAGTCTTAATTACCATTTACCATATGCTTATGGCAATACTTTCACATCTGCTTCCTCATCTATCCATTTCATACCAAGTGAACATACAGTGTTGCTGATAAAGTTAATTTCATTCCCAGTTTTATTTCTTTCACTTCGTTCATGCTATCTTCTAGCTCACTGCTCTGTAAATGTCTAATACCTTTTCTCTTTTTCTGGAAAGGTTTTTTTAATAGCTAATCTATATTATATATTTTTCCATATCTCCTCCTGAAGTCTTTCTTTTTTAACTTACCTTCATTTTTTCCACTTCTGATTCCAAATCTTCTAGTATTCTACATGTTGAAATAGTAATAATGTGTCTACCTTCAATTCCCAACTCTTCTCTCTTGGAGAATAAACTGTTGACTTTTAGGCTTAGGAAGGATTATCCTATCAAGTTTCCACAAATTTACCTGCATCTATAGTATAAGGTTGGGAAGCTTATTAAAGAGCCTTATTGCCAAAACTAAGGTATATGAGATAAAGATTGACAGACAGAAAGGCAGAGAAGCAGAAAAAAAAAGGAAAAAAAAGCACCCTCTTAATTTCATAGCAAAACAGTAATTTCTTTCTTTTCAGCCTTTAGTATATTAATACAAAACCAAATTATTACCACAAACAGCACAGCAAAATCACACAAAACTGCTTTTATAATTGTCAAAATTTCAATTACATAAAGAACAAGATAATAAAAAATTCCTTAAAAAAGGTTAAAAAATTGTGTGTATACGATTTTCTTTTTATGATGTAAAGACCACCTTTACAGTGATTAATATTTTTAATGCACAGAAAATTGAGAAAATATCATTACTATTTGTCAAAATGTGTTCTTCAGAGAGATAATTCTGGTAATATATTCCTAATAAAGCTCTAAACTCATCTTCAGAAAGGAATAATACAAAGAAGCATTTGAAAATCCTGATTTAGATCCTGCTGAAAAAAATTTCAACCGAAAAAAGCTGATCTTTAGCAGCCATACAGAAATGAATCATAACATCTATCTCTCAGAGACTGGCTTTTAAAAAACAAATATGCTGTGTTATACTTTATATATTTTATATATAAATATATAATGGTGAATATTTTTACTTAGTTTTATATGCCCATGTTTACTAATTGTTACAGATTTCACATTTAAATATACTCACATTTTGCTAAATCAGGGGCACTGAGAAATGACAGGTTTTTCTAAATTAGTCAGTGAATTATACATTTTCAGAAGCACATGCAATCCAGTACAAGTTCTCACAAGAACAGAAGTAACATCATGGATCAATGATCTAGTTTTATGAAACATGACAGTACAAGTTAGGTTTGCAAATATCCACAGGACCAGATGATACTAAACCTCAATTTTTTCCATATGATTTGACTTTATAATAGTACATTCTGAGCAGTATTTCTAATTTTTGTACAATCTCTCCCCCCTAATTTCTGCTTCAGTGGATCCTATTGGAAAGAAATGTTCTGGTTTGTCCCCTTCGTTTCACAGAATACAGTTAGCATTCAGTTACTCAGCTGAAACTATCACTGCTGAACGGTATTGATTTGTTACATTTAAGCCTTCTGTATTGATAACCTGACTAGTACCAGAAATTTTGTTACTTTTAAGCTGTACAATTTAAACACTTCTATCACAGCCACTGAAACAGGCAAAAAACCCCTTAAAGTTTATTTTTGCAAAACAAACAATAGCTTTAAAGAGCTCTGTGCAGTTGGATAAATTACCACACTGAACTTTATATTTAAATTTTCCAGAGAACAACAGGAAAACAAAAAGATCTTCCTCTTAACAGTACAGATACTGACAACCATTACTACGTGTAAACGAAAACAAATCAGAGTTCAGTTATTTCTTTTCGCTCTTTCATTGAACTGAACACACTGAATAGTTGAGCTTTATTTCAGATTTGCTACAACTAGGCAAAGGCAAGCATGTGAAAATAAAGAACCAATAAGAATCAAGAAAAATCTTTGCACAGTTGCTGACTATGGAAAGAAGTTTAGCAAACCTCACCTAGTAAAACCTTATGTACTACACTGCCAGAACCATCATACAAACATATATTGTAACAAATACAATCATCATGGACTTTAATCATTCACTGGCAACAGTCTGCTCAATATTCTTTTCCCTCCTATTGTGTATAGGTTAAACCATTTCATTACTGAAAGACAACACACATAAAAATGAGAGCAGGAAACGTAATCAAGCACAACTTGGAAAAACAGGTAACATGTGTCTGCACAAGTGTATGTAATTTTCTCCCTTCTCCCACTTCCTTACAGCTCTTCAGGCTGCATGCTTGAAAACTACATGGAAAATGCACCTTCTGAATTGTTTCCAAAGCAATGAAATCTCAATGTGACTTTTTTTCCTGTACAGTCATTCAAGTAACCATCAATCAATACTCCAAGACAATGCAGTGAAACTTTTCTAAATGATACTCCGTAAGGTCGACTCCAGATAGCAGAGCTGAGAATCCATGACAACTTACTATGCAGCTTTAGTCTATTATACAGACAAAAATAACATTTTTGATGCCTTTTGTTTATTCATATAATTAATACCCTTGGTATGTTTGTTAAAAACGGGAGAAGTTAGGCTTAAAATATACAGTTTGACTGAAGACCTAGAACTAACAGCAAATCATATACATGCTCTGGTATTTTGGGTCTGACTGAATTTTTCACTTATGAATTCAGTGAAAAATTTAGGGATAGCTAATAAACTTACATAAGTTACAAGCTTCTGCAGACACAACCCTTGGACTAGCTACTTCTAAACCACTTTTCAAAACACAAAAAAGAACCTGTGCAAAGATTTCAGTGAACCATTGAAGAGGTGGTTTCCTACATCTTTCAATGTATCCCTTTCTAAATTATAAGTTGCATATAATAAGCAGCAACTACTAAGTCCTTTAAAATGTATTGTCGACAGATATCAGTCTTTTATTAGTAACTACTTAGAGAAACACAGTTGCCCCCACCCCAGAATTAATTTCACAGATTTTCAGTGCAGTTTACCTCTTGATATAGTGAGTCAGATAGAAATCACCATCTCATATCCCACTGAGAAAGCTGTTACACAGTGATGAAGAAAGTGACACTCATTTAACTTACAGATATTTCAGATTTTCAAGATCTTCAAATGCCCCACTAGGAATTCTTTTGATTTGATTGTTGTTTAGTAGCCTACAAAAAGAAATAAACAACCATTTATTTTGCAATAAATAAACACTAGGGAAAAAAGTGCAAAAGCAGGTGCAACATAGCAATAAATAGAAAATGCTTTTCCCCCTAAGAGTAACTGTTAGAGAAAAAAGGTTGTGTGCTTACAGCTGCTCAGTCACTACCTCACAGGTGAAAACCTGAAAAAATTAGACAGGTTTTATTTTTTTTTTATTATTTTAAAAAAATAAGGAAAAAAACCCCAATATAAAAACAGCAACAAAGATAGACAAACAAAAACCCAAACCAAAACAAAAAACCAAAAAAACCACCCCAGAAGTGGAATGTGGTTTTTAGCAGGTGTCTGAGATGTAGATGGGGGGAAAAAATCTTCCACATCAAGTCTACGCATCAGTTTGAAACTGATAAAAATGATATTGACAAAGATTTGTCACTAGCAGGTGCATTAAAGTGATTTTTCCTAGCTGTTTCTTAGCAATATCTTGTGTACTGGGTCCTTTACATCGTACAGGAACACAGCTGTCTGTATGCACAGATTTCCACTCATCCCTCATACACTAGTTTTACAAAGAGAAGGGAATTCAAACTTAATGCATCCTGGTTTATTTGGGACTTGTGGATGTCAGATCAGTGATTTGGACAGTTAAAACTTGAGCTGGATATCTAGCAGAAATTGTAACTCAAAACTGTGGATCAACTGCAAACAGAGTTATGATCAAAGGAGACTGGAAATAGGGACAGTTCGTAAGAATATCTTGGCAGCACAGATCGGGACAATATACTTTTGGAGGAAGGTCTTATTTCTTCTGGTGTGACTATAGAGTACAAGATGTGTCAGTATATTTGTCATGATGTGTCTACAGACAAAGAGTGATCCAAAGCTCACTGATATCACTACTGTATTTCAGTTCATTCACTACTTGTGTTCTGGGAAATAGTCACATTTGCAATCATAAGTTGTGAAAATTTAAAAGTCAGAATAACTTTCTATCTTAATTCCTCCTCATGCCTGCTAATACATGAAAGAAGAGAAACATACGTTTGTTTTAAAAGTGATGCCTAAGAAATGATAGAGGAGATACAAAGTTAAAATAATACTCATACTAATTGTATTATTGGTTGTAAAAGGTCTTTTAGAAAGACTTTTCTTCACAATCATATATGATAACAAAGACCTCCAGGAAAGGCAGCGCAGTAGGAACAAAACCTTCCAATTCGTGCCAGTCCTGGTAAGCACATTAGAATAGGAAGGTTCAAAACATTAGAGTTTGTCAAATTTTTTATAACTGTAACACATTTGCACATCTGAGCCTTTGAACAGCTTTCTTGTAACTCCATGGTTTATGTGATATTCCACCAAAGCAATATAGCACTATGTCAAAACAAATTATACAGTAATGGTCTGCATTTTTCATTAAATAAAATGAAACTATATTAATAAAATACTAGTATGCAAATAATTTTCTTTCTTATTTTGATAGACATACGCCTGGTTTTGCCTTCAAGTATTTTGATCCTCACCCCCACTTCTCTCACCTATGTCAATGCTACACCTCAAACTTATGAGACTACTTACCTGTGAAAAGTGAGCAAATATGACTCATTATCAAATTAATCATATTAAGTCAAAAGGGAAAGGGTCTTAGGGTTGAAAAAGAACTTACAGTGTGTTCAGGTTTTTAAGCCGTCTAAACTCTCCAGGCTGGATTTCTTTAATCCTATTAAATCTTAGGTCTCTGTGGAATAAAAGAAAAAAAAGAAGGATCATGTTATTTAAAAAGCTATGTGTTTTTTAATATGAAAAACTGATGTAAGCACAAGTCTTTTGTGATGACTGACCAGCCTCTGCCCATAAACCACAGCTTTTGACCAAAGCAAAACAAATCCAAATGCTGTTTGACAAGTTTAAGCAGAGGATTCACCAAATCCCACCTCAGTGGTCAGCTGAAGGCCTTATCTAAGTTAAAGCCTGTGGTCATGAAGTTTGTTCTCTTCCACAGTGAAGCAATTTGTAATGGGTTGTTGAGTGTTTCACTAAATTGAATTGTCTCTGTATTTTAAAAGCTGTTTGTAAAGAATATCACAGAACAAAAATACCTATTATAAATAAACAGATATAGAAACATTTGGATCAGAAAAAACTCAGGAAAAAGAAGAGACAGGTTTCAAGACTTTTAAGCTACTCAATTCTTTAGTTCTAAGTAAGGAGGCTTAAGTGCCCTATGTTATTTTGCTCTTAAAACATATAAATCCAGCTGCCTGAAGCTAGACATCTCCTTATTTAATTTTACTTTCTCTTAGTTTTCGTATGTTTCTACCATCTTCAGTTTCCCGTTAGCTCTACAGTTAAAAGAGAACTTCTCCAAGAGGAAGGAAACCAATTTCTCAAGCTAAGTGTTACAGAGAGAGCAGAGACAGGGAGCAAGGTGGCAAGTGGAGCAGGGATGTGGAGAAACACCACGGCTGTGCCAGTCTCAGCTCTGCCACCTCCTGTTCTCCCCTGCTCCATGTCTGGCTATTGTATTACAGCAGCTCAAAATTGATTTAACCAACAGGTCAGAACCAGCAATAAACCCATGCAAAAGAATCTCCAAAAAACAGGAAGTAATTTTCTGCCTGATCCAAAATGGACAGGCTTCCTGGGAGAGCACCCAGGTGAGAGAGGGGACTACAGGACCAGGGGAAAGGAAGCAGGGCAATAGGTCTGTCCTCTTCCCTAGCAACAGACCAAGGACACCAGGGCCTTATAGTGCTTGGTAAGCAAAAAGAAGGGAAGCAAATGGAAAGTAAAATCTGAAAGACTGTAATCATACGTCTTAGAACACACACTTACCAATTTCTTTCAAAATGTAGGATATCAAAACATCACAACTGCAATCTTTGAACCAAACCTGGTCTCAATCAAAACATAAATATGCTCTGCATTTTATCAAGTAATATGTTAATAAAAGTCTCTCTGCTATTTGGTGTTTGGTCAAAGGAGATACAGAAAAGCAGATAAAACATCAGCTGCATCCTAATGCCATACAAACCCCACCGGCTGAGGCTGTATTAATGAGAGGTATAGTTGTCTGAAGTCTTTTTATAAAGAGCATACTTAAGCATCATTCCTCATGAATCCACCTATCAGGGCTTATTCAGCTCTGGAATAATGGCCTCAGAAGGACTTTTTCAACATAAGTGGTTTAGGATGTGGCCTACTCTTCACTGCAAGGAAAGAATTAGACATGGTTCTGTTTGCATTATGCTCCACCGAAATACTTGATCAGTGACTGGAGTAAATGAGGGATGCAAACTGCTATCTCTTATTTAGATGTGTGGTTAAACTGCCTGTAGATGTGCTGGACAGCCCACTTACTCAACACTCAGCAAACTGAAGATTTCCAGATTTAGAAGCACAAATCCTCAGAGCTCTAACTTGCTCTTCACAAAAGCACCTTCTTTAGTTCTACCTTAACAGAATTATGTTTTGCTCATCACTCACATGTTTCATGTGCTATACATATATGTCCCTGATGAGAATGAGATGCTGCCCCTGAGTCACCGAACCTCAGGTACCAAGATATTCTAAACAACCATGGAATGTCATATCCTGCACTGAGAGAAGATACAGCAGATCCCTCTGTAAGAATCATTGGACATGACACAGAACTTTACTTTTCTAGCTTTTTCTAGATTATCTGAAACTTTATTGTGTTCCAAAGCGGCATTTTAGTTTTGATTAAAATAGTCAAAAGTGCAAAAAATTCAATATTGATTAATGGAATACCGGAAACTGGGTATTTTTCAAAAGCCTCAAACTACCATTACAACTAGCAATTTTTAGCTCCTAAAAAACTCTTTTTGAGATTATAAAATAAGATACATTCATCCATATGAAAAGCAAGCCTATTCCCTACAGTGATGTAAAGACAATAAATAAAAATTTAACTTTCATGAACGCTAGGAAGGAGCCAGCCCGCTGAGTCAACAACAAAATGAACCCCCTTTTGATGTGTCCAATCTACTCTGCAGTAACTCATGAGGATAACGGGGGATTAGGAACACCAAACAAAGTAATTCATATTATTTTACTATCACCGCATGTAATACCATATATAGTGGTATTTATTTCAACTCCTAACATTATTGTCCTTCTCATATGAAGTTGTTAAAGCTAAAGAACACATCAAGTTTGAAATTCTACCTATTCATTTTCATTCTCCATGAAAGTATGAGAAAAAGATGCTGCAATAAAACATAGCACACAAGTTTTCTCTAGAACACAATACATTTGGTATCTGTAAGTAAAATTATAAAAAAATATATGTTTTGTTTAAAGTTAGTACTACAATTTCATTAAAAATTGGAGGTAAAAACCAATTTTAATCTTACTAAAAAGCAGGATTACAATTTTGGTCCATTCTTTCAGAGAGGATTTTCTTCTTCAAAGGATGTAACATTTCTCAGTGTTCATTAGAAGTATTTTCATTAATTTTCAGGACAAAATCCCCCAAAATAAAGAGTCAAGCTGCTCACAAATAAAGAAGATAAAAGTTAAATCATAACCACTGTAGATTTCCAAAGAAGAAACTCTGTCAAACTGTCATAATTTCCCTATACAACAAGATAATAAAGAAGTGGATAAAGGAAATACAATTTACATTGCATACATTAGTTTAAGGGGTGTGGTATAGGCCATTCACATAAACAATACAGGAAATCTCTGTAAACCAAGTGTTCAACTGCTAGGGGAGAAGATATGCGAGACTAGTTATTGAAGTGAAAGATTGCGTCAAACAGAATTGGCAGAAATCAGATTCAGTAGAAGAAGAAAAAATGGAAAAAAACCTCAGTCAGCAATGTCATACCATCATAGAAAAAAAAAAACCCCAAAACATTCCATACTGAACAGAAGCACCATTGCTCAGGCTTGAAGCATCATGCCCCCATAGCATACAGACACCATATCCAGCTTAGGACGACAGAATGATTTCAGGGAACACAAGAGCTCAGAGCAAAAGCCAACAGCAACCAGAAACATGCCCTTGGCAAGTGAATGGCAGGAATGAGGGCTGTGTTAAGACTGAAAATTGAGTATGGGTAGAACAAGCAGGCCAGTATGGAGCAGATCTTCAAAGGCATTTTGTGTTACTGAAATAATGTGTGGTCAATCAGCACGATGAGGTTTCTTGACCCTTTTTTTCTGACTAGTTCCGGCCCAACGGTGCCACATGGTTTTCCTTCACAAAAGCCTGTTTCCTGCCCATTCATTTCTCTTTCACCTTTTTCATTGCTCCCCATTTCGCTCTTACAAACTGACATATCCTGGCTGGATGCTGTGCTTTGGGGCTCACAGAGCCTGACTCCCACTGATCAGCCAGAGTGCACCAGGAGGTTAAAACAGCAGACTGGGGGAGGCCACCCAGTTGCTGACTGTCATTTTCTCCCCTCCTAACCTCTAAACTGTAAATGAAACAACCAGTTGAAGAAATGCAAACATCTGTGATGATGGCATTGGATTTTAGGGTATATAACAACTTTTGCATAACAATCCAAAGCTAAATGTCATGCATTTCATTTTTAAAATAAAGATCTAATACATTTAACTCCTAATTCAGATTGCCTCTTTTATTATGTGTTTCAAAGTGAAAATATTTACTTCTTAAAATTGCAGCTAGACAACATAATTCAAGTTGAAAAACCCATTTCAGCTACACAGGCTTCCACAGAAGCTAAGCCCATCAATTTGAAGCATTATGTCCTGCCTGAATAACACAAACAAAACGTGTCCATGATAGCCAGTAAACTGAATACTCTCAGGGTTATTTTCCTGGCTCCACTCAGGAGCTCTGCTCTGTGCTAATCCATGGAGCATGACCAGGAAATGTTCGGCAGAGCGCGAGGCTGCGTGGGCCAAGAACGTGCCAGGGAGCAGGCGGTCAATTTAGCAATTGGATGCCCTTGAGATTCACATTCCAGTGCCTCGGAATGGCTGTGGTCCCACAGCCCTGCAAACAGCCATGGGTCAGGACATGTGCCAAGCAGAGTGTGCATACACACTTGCTTTGCAGGCTTCCTATGTGCTGTTACCTGAACAGGGTTGTACGAAGATCTGTAAGACCCAGATGTATGCCATATAAGTAAATACAGTATTTGTATATGTTTTCTTTTCTGTCACAAAACAAATGAGAAATTTCCTGCAGACACTTTTAGTCCAGATGAAAATGAATCCTGTTCTTAATAAATTCTTTATTGGAACTAACTGCATCCATTTGTCTCCCCTCCTTAGACTGCATGTTCTTAACTATTTTCAATTCAGCACTGAAAATTAACTTTTAACAGTATTTTTATCTACTTAAACACAGTGAAAATTTCTAAATATATAAATATTAAAAAACATTACTGTCCCATAAGATCCAATGTTCCTGTGGTACCTCCTGGCACTGCAGGACACCCTCTTTAAAGCTTGCACTGACAGTGTGCAGTAATGAAAGATAGGGTTTCTCTGTTAATAAATCCTGATGGGTTATGGCACTATTTGGGCATATGAATTCATTGCAAGTTTACAAAATAACACTTTATAATAACTAAAGACCTTAATAAATATTTATAACATGACAGTCACACATGGTACACAGCAAACAGTAAAACATTGACCTTAAACATCAGGCAACTTACAAGAAAAAATAATTAAAGAAGTTTCATATCCCTCTGTTTGAAATACAGGAATCTCTTTGAGAGAAGGGATTGTTTTTACTTAGATCAAACCAAAGAATGTAAAACTCTAACTTTTTATATAAAATGCCTGAAGTGCCATTTTCCTTTATTCTTTTCTCTTTCTAACTATTGCAAAGCAACATACAGGATGAAAGGTAAGGATTTTAATTTCAGTTACTTTCATAAAAGGTAAGAATTCACATATTTTAATAACATTCTTTCAGATCCCTTTTTGTATATACTTGACTTCTAAAGATTCTGTTGCTTCATCAAATTCAGAAAAATCATTAACTGTTCTAAATCAAATGGATTTAAAGTAGGGTCGTGAAGAACATAGCATGTGCTCTCATCATGCACCTCAAAAGGCAGCCACCTTCGGATCAGATTGTGGATACTCAACACCAAGACTGGTCACCCCCAGTTGGCACTCCACTGATGATAACCTATTGATCTCAGTTAATAAGCATTCACTAGTCAGCAGCTACTACAAAAGGTGTTGTCCTAAGCAGGGCAAATGTGAAAATTCCTTATAAAAAACTACTGGAGCAGCAGCAAGGAAGACACCAAGGCTTCTCCTCTGCTTGCTCCACCCCAGACATGTACTTCTCATCTCTGCCTGAGGACTGGGCACCCTGTGACTTACTAGGGCTTGGAGGATGTCCCCAAGATCCCTCCACTGCTAGAGAGAGTATATTAAAAATGGCTTCAATTTTTTCAATTTCAATCTTTGTCAAAAAAAAAATCATCATGACACAATATTAAGGTCTTTAACAAATAAATTAAAATCAATATTTAACATGTTATGCTACTGCTTCTTCCATAGTCATCTTTCTCTATACATACACATTTAATTAGCCAATTGTAACATGGATACAGAAACACTGTATTAAGTGATGATGTAATTAAAAGCATTTATCTTGAGAGATACTGTATGTACGCAAAGCATAACATCAGGACATTCACAAAAAAACTCTCTGCATGTCACAGAAATGAGGCAATTAAAGAGATTTAAAATCCAGTACCACAACTACAAGCATCCTTGGTTATCCATTTCCATCTTCCTAGCTACACGACAGGAATGAAAACAAAAATGTAACTCATTTTATTTAAGGCTCATTTGCTTGGGTGTAACCATAAAATTTACAAAATGTAGTACAAGGAGAGAGTTTCTAACTTTAGCTGCTGGAATCACAAACATAGCCCCAAAATCTTATACTAAAGTAAGGCAGATAACTTAGTTTGCTTTGGACACTTTTTTCCTATTATTAAAAAATGCTTGACAGGAGAACTCTATATGCAAAAGGAAGATTTTAAGCATAGTGTGTAATTTCATCTTCTGTTTACACCTCTCCTGATACTGAAAAAGAGAAACGCAAAAATAGACTTTTGATCCTTCTCACATTAAAGAATAAATTTGTTATTGTTTTCACTGTTGAGGCTGAGGAGGACACACAGCTGGTCTAACCACATATTCATTAATTGTACTAACACCAACCAGTTCTGCAGCATGAAGCTAATATCTTAGTACTTTTTGGTTAGACCTACTATTTCATATCACCTGGACTTCACAACTTTAGAAGATCCCTTTAATAATCTGTTAATCTTCCAGCATCTGTTACAAGTTTTTCAAGTCCAAAAATGAAAATATCCTCTTAGTTTGCTTAATAACATTAGATGCAAACAGAACAACCTTAACACCAAGTTGCACTTACACTTGTTATATTTGCTCTAGGCAAATACACTGACCACCATATTGCTCCCATATATCATAGATTAAAAATCACATTCACACATTTGTGCTAAGAAACACTACATGAAAAGGAGAGCAAGTGAAACAAAAATAATTTTAAAACCCCTCATACCCTAGGAGTGTCTCCAAAACCAGTATCTGTCAATACAGAATAAAGCAAACGCATCAGATTTACCACTGGTAAACTAGAATAATGTATTTAAACTCAAGTTTAGGAGACCTGCATTTTTATTAGCCTGTCCTATTGAAAGCATCTGATTTCATACTTCAAATTGAAAATATTTGTGTATCTGTTAGCTTTGGACAAGACAAAGGCAATTTGGATGAAATCAGCTTAGTCATACAATACACTGTTTCAAGTGTGATGCTGAGGCATTGATGACTTTTATTATCAGTCTTCATTTAAAAGCAAAATACTAAAACATTTACCAATGAAACCAAATCCTGATTTTTATTAGTAGTGAAGGTAAGTATCTCATTACCTTGTTTCAAGGGTTAACCAGTACTTCAGCATTGATTTAGGATATGAATGAACTTTAAACTTAGAGATATTTCCTCAGCTAAGCAAAACCACTACAGCAGCAAAATGGAAATATTGGAAAGTACACTACTGTTTTAAGTATTTTACAAATGGACAGGTTCTCAAATGTCCAACCTCTGCTGCAAAGGTAGATGCTTTTAAAAGGTCCAGTGAAAACTATTCAAAGCTAAACCTCTTCCTCTATAAGTGACTGTAAAGTGTATGTTAATATAATATTCATTACTTTAATCTGACAAATTAAAAGGAGGCAGTGGCAGAAATAATGCAAGCTACTTTAAATTACGGATTTCTCACTGTCATAACTTTCTGATATTGAGAGATATAAATAGTCTGAAAAAGATGCTTATGTGAAATACAGTGCACTCATTCATCTGTAAGGCTAGTTATGAAATGCTGACTGGCAACAAGAAGTGACAAAATGGAAAAATATCAATTCCTTCAGCTGTATGATATATACTGAATCTGGAAAAAAGGTGCAAACTAGCTAATCTCATTTTCCTCTAAAAATAAAAAAAAAGAAGGGAGCAATTTAATAGATAAACACTAGATTCGTAGATCTATTAGATTTAATAAGTTAAATTAATCATTTAAGTTAGAGAATTGCCATGATGTGTTTAGCACTTTTCTGACGTGTTCATAAGGTAGGAATTGTCATAACCAGATGACTTTACCATTGCTAAATCCAAAAGAACAAAATAAGACAATTTTTTTTTTCTAACCATTGCAGATTAATTACTACCCAGCAGAAATAACCTACACCTTGAACACCAAACTGCTGTTTCTCAATACAGAACAAAAGATCTGCAAATGCCAGCAAGACTACATTGCTTATGTCTACTTTATTCTTATTCTTTTTTTATTCAAGGTCATCCCAGCAGGAAATGAAAAACAGCCATCAGCATAGTAAAAACATTCAAACAGAGCAGAGCATGAAAATTGCACAAAAGAGGTTATATAATCAAGTCAGTGGAGTAACTGGATGATGTCAATGACACTTTAATGCTGCTTTAACTACTGCCCTGTAAAAAAATGTGTCACTTTGTTGAACAAACAAAGACACAGCCACCACTTAAAAAAAAATAAAACCAAACCCTACTTGCAGCTATAGCACAACTTACAATAATCCTCTCTGTTAGCAGTGTAACATTTGCTAGAATACCAGAGAAACCAAGATTTTTTTTTTGCCTCCTTTTCAGATTTAGCCCTAGAGCTTCTTTTACAAACAAAATTATATCATTCTCCTTTTTCTTGGCAATTCATTTTCTGGATTAATTCTTCCCCAGTCTAATTATTACACACAATATGTAATTTTCTCTGATTTATATTGCAATATTTTATTGCCTGTACATTAGCATGCAGCACATAAAAAAAAACATTGCATTTTGAGACGGGAAATTAAAACATTATTCTTACATGGTGAGGGGGTATTGCAGTCAATAATGCTTAGTATACTGTAATTTCAGAGGCAAAAGTAAATGGTAAGACCACAAAAACACTGAAATCTGTAGAAGAGGATGCAGAACATTTGGCAGTACTAGCCTTGATCATAAAACCATCTTTCAGAAAATATAAATGAAGTGTAGATGATCTATCAATTATTTAATTAAAATAACATCTGATTTGCACAAATATGTAAGATTTGTTGACAGGAACTTTGAGTTCACATGTCTTAAAAACTATTTTATCAGCTACAGCTTTGGTGAATGGAGAGCTTATGATATATCCTTCTCCAAGAGCTAAGGATTTGTTTTAAATAACAATAATTTTGCCATTACAGTTGAAAGGAAAACATTTAAATGTTAACTCAATGAAATGCAATACAGTATTGTCTTACTAAGTCTTTAGATCCCTTTGCTGCCCTTGTTGCCAATTTTTCCAACCAGCCATTAAAAGTGCCATTAAAAGGACTCAAGTGGGATTTGCTGGTCCAAAGTTTTAAGTCTGTAGGCTCAATTGTCAAAAATTATACATGGAAATTTTACCCTGGTGTGATTGTGGCTCTTTGTCTCATTCACTTTCAGAGTCTTCCAAAATCCATCCACTACAGAAATTATTTTGAAATTAGAAATTTTATTTTATAATGTTTTCTAATTTTCANGCATAAATAAAATTCAAAGAGATGCAATTGCTGTTTCTGCAGACTGAGAAATACCAAGAAAAGGCAAAATCTGTCTTTATTCCTCTCAGGGGGATCTATTGCTAAAACCAAACAATGAAAAGGCTGTTGACAGCACACCCACATGTTTCATTACTGATTATTTTTCACAGAAATAACCTTGGGAAAGGGCTGATTTTTTGTCCCGTGTTTGTGCTATGCCCAATAAAATAGAGCACAACAGTTGTGTCTGAGTGCTGTCCCAACACAAATCCGCGATAGTAAAGGTCTTGGATCAAGCTAATGGTTGGCACAGTCTGTGTATAGAGCTATGATACACTGAAATATTTTAGAGGATTAGTGACAGTTGGAGATGTAACCTTTTCTTGGTTTCCTTTTTAATATTTAAGAATATCCAGTTTCAACTGGACTTTTGAATAATGAAACAAATGCACGAGTTTTGTTTGCTTTTAAAGTTAGCAGTCCTGTTAATCACTACTGTGAAAAGCCCACAGAAATTCTGCTTTTAAGCTACAGTCATAAATTAGTCTTTTTTCCTCCCATGTACCATTCTGTAAAATAAATACTGTTTCTGCATTTCTCTGTCTCACAGGGATGCTTAATTCTAAACTCTATATCCATGAAATACTGATATTCTCAGAGGAAAGAACTGAAAGCCAGAAAGAAACATTATCACCCCTGACCTCTCACACAAGACAAATCACACAGTAATAGAGAAGTTCCTGTCTTAAGGCAATTATTGCTGTCAGAGCTGAGCCATGCCTTTGAGAAATATACTAAACTGTGATTCAAGACCACGAAAAACCTAATGATTTGCCTAGTCATTCTAGCAGTTAACTATAGTCACTATTAAAAATGGGATAGTCTCATCCTGCTTCCAACTTTCAGCTTGAGCACGTTTGTTTTCAGTTTCTGCTCAGCAGAAACAAACAGCTTTAAGTGAGGAATAGCACTGACCATTTTTCTTTAAAAAGTCCAAACACTGAAGTTCATGCATAATTTTTTTTTTTTTGCAGCAGTTCTTGAAAGATTTAAAAATAAATAAGTCAATCATAAAACTTCAAATACGGGTGGGTAGGAAAAAATACTTACAACTCTGTTATTACTCTGATTTTTTTCTGTAGCAGATTAGCTGTTTCTCTCTTTACTGTCAGGAAAATGGATGCAAATAGTGTGCATATTCATAATTGAAAACCAACACAAAATAATCACCTGTGTTTTACCAGAGTGCCTTAAGCTTCCTTCTAAGTCTGACACATGAGCACCTCTCCCACAGGAGCACCCAGCTGGGTACCCCTTATCCTGGGCGAGGATCAGTGGGGAGTTGAGCTCTCAGCAACAAGGACCCTACAGCTGAAAACAGGGGTGAGAGTGAGGGCTGTGAACGAAGGAACAATCTGGACAAGTAAACTAACAAGCCAGTATATAAGTGCGGTTTCCCCATCACTGCAGTTTTAGGGACTTCCTTCCTCGGGGCAGGCAGCCTCCTTGATGCAGTGCATGCGAGCTTGTATTATATTTATTATGCCAATAAATAACATCCAGCATCTAAAATGCCAGTGACCTTCCTAAAGAATGCCCATTTTGTCTCCATTTCAAAAAGAAGTTCTGCAATACGGGATCAACATCAAGCCAAAGGATGTGGAAAATTGAAGGAATTACTGCATCTAAAAATAACATCTAAATTTGACTCAAAAGCCTTTATTCATTGTAAATCTATGCGTCACTCTTCCCCCTACACGAGGGGGATTTTGCTGAAATGTATTTCTAACTGTTTTGTACCTCCCATTTGCTTCCAATACAGTGATAGGCATATTAGATTTCAACAGACTTAGCAGTGTTGCTAGAATTTATATGGATAGTTGTTCTTGTAGAATGCTGAGGACATTTTACTATTAAAATGGAAATGCTATTGGCTTGCACAAAGAGTAACAACAAAAATTCAGGTACTCTATCACTTGGCTGCAGACTGGATTCCTGGTTTCAGACAAAGCAACAGCTCTTCCTTCCACTTCATGGAAAATGCCAGGTCGCCTCAATGAAAAAGCTGCAGCTCTCGGAATGGAATTTTCTTCTTCCTGAGGTTAATGACAGGCTGCAAGAGCAGATAAGTTAGCTACTTTCTGACTCTGCCTCCAGCTCCTCCTGCTCCTGGCAAAGCAAACTCAGAGCAACAGGGCTCTTAGGACTCTACTGATATTTATCTCCCCATTCCTCACGAGTGCAGACAGCCTCAAGGCAGGCAACTGGGCGTTCCTGTCTCTTGGGAGAAGTTGTTTTCTCCCTGTGAAGAGTAATGCAAGTGGCTACTAGAAGACATTCAACCTTAAAGTACCCAACTAAATGACATTCAGGGAAGGGAATGTCTGGGAACAGATTATTGCTTCCCTTTTCTTCTTATGTCATGTCCATCCTCATACAAATATCAAAATTATAAACAAAAACCAGTTTTGGAGCTACTACTCATTAGGGAACAAGTTACATTACAGAATGCACAAGTTGCCTTACAGAATGCATCAGGAGAATAATAAGATTAATAATAAACATCATGCTTTATATGTTTTTATTATATTCCATAGCTTGACTCAATCAATACCCATCATCTCTTACCTCACACTGCAAAAGTAGAACTGAACTAAGTAATACTAGCCTACAACTTCATCCCCTGCACATTTCTTTTCTTCTTTCTCTAGCTAAATTAAATTGATTGTCCATCTTAAAAAACAGCTTGGAAAACTGGATTGCTGAAAATTATGGTTATACTGAAATTTCCAAGTAAATCTTACTAGTCTTGTGTGTTTCTCAGTATTTTTAAGTTACAGTGGCCTCAGGAGATTACATCTATTTTGAATTGTCATGTACAATTTTGAATTGTCTTCCTAGCAGTTCTAATATTGGCAGCATTAAGCCAACAATCAATTAGAAAGCACTCTTTTAAATATCTCTGTAATTATTCCATCGTATTGACACAATACTGAAGATACCAGAAAAAAGTATGAAACATCAGTAGACAGAAAAATGTTTTTATGCACTTTCATGTTGTTCATAATGCAAAAAAGGTCATTTCTGAAGAAAATCAAAGACAATTCTATCCTTCTTCAGACTTCACAGTATAATGCCATTTTAAAAGTTATAATTCAATCTATTTTGATTTTTCTATTTTGAACATGTTTCAACTTACATTCTCGCTTTTATTACCCCATACAAACTAGCTATAAATACCTCTTGGGCCACATGGAGAGCAGCCGTGCTGCCCAGTAACATGTAATAGCAAATGTGGATTCTCAAGGGGTCTTTCCTCAGTTCAAACATACACAACAACGCTTTCAAACTTGTGTGTACGTAAAAAAAAGTTCAAACATTTGACTACTCTTGCCAAAGTAGAATGAAAATACCAGAATTATCTGTAAAATATTAAATAAAGTACAAACCTGCCTTTAAGGAATATCAGATGGTTTGAAGTATCCACATAATAAATACCTAGCATAACGACTCAACAGAGGGGACATTAATTAAAAATTAATTTGTGTAAGTTAAAATTGCAGACATTTCTGAGGTAAGACATTTGCTCTGGCAGGTGGGTGGAGTAGCCCAGGGAAGGCACTCGCATCCTTGGCAAGGAAAGAAAGTGGAAGGGAGCTTTTTCTCAAGAAGGGGCACTTACAGTCCTCTGCGTGCCCAAACCTGCCCCTGTCGGCGAATGAAACACGGATCCAGTCTGGCAGGGAGACTGAACCGCTTTATTCAAAGGACAAGCTGGTTTTATTCACTTACATGACCTATCACACACTGCCATGTCAGCAGCACACCTTTGAATGCCTCTGTATTGGGTGACCCACCTGTCAGCTCCCCGCAGGCTCCTCCTCCCAGGGTCTGGGGGAGACAAGTTTCTCTGAGCCACCATGTGCTTCTTTGTGCTGCCATGTGCTTCTGCAGGCACATCTCACAGCCTGCAGCCCAACTCCCTATCATCTCTCCCATAATTCCCCCTTTTTTCTTTTATATAAACAAGAATAACAAAACAAAACACTCTAACATTAGAACACGTTTGACCCACGGCCTGAACCATACAAGCTCTATGCATCGTTTCCTCAGCTTCCCTACGAGCTGAGGATGAAGCTAGAGTAACTAAGGCTGGTCAAACCACTTTTGCAGGTACTCATTGTGGACTGGAATTTGTGTAAACACAAGAATATCCTCAATTCCAGGTTATTTTTTTCAAAAGTGAGCCTGCGATTCACCAAAATTTTGTTGGACAGGGGTTAGGTCATTCTGAACAACATTCAAAAAATTAAGAACATATAAGGCTTTTGTGGAGGGTATATCCCATCTCTGCATCCCCCCTTTTTTGTTGTGACAACTGTAACACAAACATATTTCAACTAACTAAATTCAGGAAAATGTGTAACATAATATGCACTTTTCTTACTATGAACAGTAAAATCATATATCTAGTAGAAAAACAAACATTCAACAAGCAAAAATAAGCAAGGTAGTATTTTCAACTGCTTTAATACTTCACCATTACCTAGAATCTGCAAGTGCACCCATTTCACAGTAAGGGCTTGGAGAACCTTTTCCGGACAAGGTTTCCAACTTTACTTTACAAGAGGGTCTAGCTTTTATAAAATCAGATTAGGAAGTCAAAGTGACTTTGTTACACTTTTAGAGCAGGAACACTTGGGTCTGATGGTGTAATTCCCAGTCAGCCAGGACTAGGGCTTGGCCAGAGCTTCAAGCCTTGGCTGAGAGGGCGTTTTCCTAAAATACTTAAAAAATGGCCGAAAAACTTTATTAATATCAGTTAGGAACATAACTTCAGAAGAGCTTGTCTTTTCCATGAACGGGGCACAGATTAAAACACTTAATAACTGGAAACAATACACATAAACAGACAGAATCTTCACAAAAAGCAATCAGAACAATGCAGGGGGTTACAAGGTGATATGGTAAAAAAGCAATCTTTGAGGTAGGGTCTAGGATTGTGACAACATTTTAAATAACAAAACCAGAACAGTTCTATGGATCAGCTGCAGGAGCGACATACCCAGCCTGCAGCTGCTCTTGCCCACGGCAGTGCAAATGCTGCAGCCCGCCCTGAGGAAGGGGCTACTTGTTCCCCTGCCATGTCTTTTCTCCAGCATGGCATCAGCTCACGAGGGTCTGCAGGAGACAGACCCCTACCTACAGCGGGAGCGGTGCAGGTCGGGCGGCCACGCCTCCCCGGGCAAATCTTGCCGTGTGTGGGGAGCAGGGATGCGGTGCTGCCTTTGCGGGCGCTGCCACACTCTCTGGCTCGTCTCTTCACTTTGCAGAGAGCCGTGCTTGCCCCACCAGATTCGCTGTGTCGCCGGCGCGGTGTTCGCCACCACTGCGTGGCTCTGCCATGTTCTTGCTGCCACGGCGGGGCTCTGCCATGCTTTCACCAGCGTGGCGCGGGTCTGCCACGTGCTCGCCAGCGGCTCTTCCATGTGCCCATTGGTACGGCGCGGCTCCACCACGTGCTTGCTGCCACTCCCCCGGCTCTGCCATGTGCTCACTGGCACGGCGTGGCTCTGCCACATGCTCACCACCATGCTTTTGCCGGCGCCGCACGCTCTACCACATGCTCACTGCCGTGTGCTCGCCGGCCCCGGGTGCTTGTCGGTGTCGGGCGCTCACCGCTGCCGCCACTACAGTACTGCGTCTCCATGGCCCTGCACGCTCCCCCTCCGCCACTCCTCCCTCGCAGAGGGCAAACCAAGAGGGAACACACTACCAGGAAGGGCTTTCCCAGCTCCAGCCACTCGCCACAGAACAGCTACAGCTAGTACCACATGGCGTGGGGCAGCATGAGCTCTTCTCTGACACCGTCCGGCTTCCCTCCCAGATCAAACGGGTCGGAGGACGAAGGGCCATTTTCTGGTTCTCCTCCCACAGCCCCAACAGACTTATAGTCGCTTGCTGCGACTTATAGTCGCTTATAGTCGGTGCAGAAGGGATCGGCATGGCTGCCGTGGTGGCACAGGCGTCTGTCTTTGTGCGGTCTCTGGGTGCTGCATGCGCCATGAGCACCTCGCACACGCTCCTCCACAGACACAAAAGCTTTGCCAGCGCTGCGTCGCCTTGCGCAACTCGGTCCCACAGCGTGTCCCTTAAAGCGTCCCATGTCTGAAGGTTAAAAGCTCTCGTGTTGTCTAAAGTTGAATTACAGTATTTTGCCCAGAACAAGAGTCTGATCAAATCTGTAAATTCAACTTTTCTGCCGTGTTACATCATCTCTGCAACGTTCTGTTCCTGGGATACACCATCCCCTATTCTCGGCTGCTACTTTCCGTCCTGCGGAAAAGCAAATTCTTTTCAGCCTCTGTCCTCTGTGGCTCACCTGCAACTCTGCAGGGATTGATCACTGGTCAGTTTCCTGCTGCTTTCAGCAGCACTTCCATGTCCCATGAAGCTCACCAACGGATGCACAGCTAGGTGTTTCATAAGATCCTCACACAGGAAGCACCATTTGTCAAGCGATTGAAGCACAGATCCAGCCCATCAGGGAGACTGAATTGCTTTATTCAAGGAACAAGCTGATTTTATACACCTACACAACCTATCACACACTGCCATGTCAGCAGCACACCCTTTGAATGTCTCTCTATTGGGTGACCTGCCTGTCAGCTCCCGGCAGGCTCCTCGCCCAGGGTCCTGCAGAGGCAAGTTTCTGTGTGCTGCCATGTGCTGCTTCGTGCGGCCATGTGCTCCTTTGTGCTGCCATGTGCTCCTTTGTGCTGCCATGTGCTTCTGCAGGCACATCCCACAGCCTGCAGCCAAATTCCATCTCATCTTTCCCATATGCCCCTTCAAGCTGTATCACAGATTCAGCTTATTTTTATGTTTTCTGTGAGAGCAGGTCCTGTATGGTGAGGTCCCAGGGGCAAGTTAGCAGGTTTCCTCAGGAGGCAGCTCCTCTTCCTGCCGCCTGCCAGGCCACCCTCTCTCAGATATCACAGGCTACCAAACCAGGGAAATGATTCCGAGTGAAACCAAATGTTTCATTGCTTCCCTTGCTTATTTTTCAGCTAACTCTGAGAAATGATGAAGACCACAGGCAGGAACGAGCAACTACTGCTGGCACCCAGCAGCCAAAAGAAAGCCAAGTACCACTCACAGGGTGTTTCTGAGTTGGTTTTTTTTAGCTGCAAAGGGGGACAATCTCTTTTTTGTATACCAAAATAGAAAATTGGAACAAAACAAGTAGGTATATGCTAGCATTAATATACTAAACAGACAAACTACTTAAATACATTAGACTTACTATTTTCATTTAATATGCAATCTAAATAGTTACATAAGAAAATTTGACTACTCTTTGCAGCCAAAAATTAAAAAAAAAAAATTTAAGTTTCAATAAGCAGATATATCCACCAATTACTTTTCAGCTTTAAATAAAAGATTCTTAGACTGTTTCTACTACTCAAAACCACATATCTACATGTCTTGAAAATGTATAAATTAGTAGTATTCCACTTGACTAAGACCACTGCCATATATGTCATATATTTGGCTTAAAAGCAAGTGAAAAAATTCTTTCCCAGAAATATTAATCACCAAATTTTTAGTTCAACTGAAGAAGAATCCTCTGGACCCATAGCTAAACTATCATTGCTGTAAGAGTGGTCAGAAGTACAAATATACCCTCTGATCCAAAGGCATACAAATGCCAATTTATGGCTGGGATTTCCACAAATATTTAAGACAGTTCAAGAACTGAAGAGGCAGAAGACTGCAAGCCACAAACCCAGCACTTAGCACTTAAGTGCAAAACTTTCTACTGGTAAAGCTTCCTGAGGTGTCAGATGTTGTGCTACTACAGTAGTCCTGTGGCTGAAATCTCTCCTGAGAGATTGTACAATTGCTCTGGTCCCTGCTGGGACAAGTCCTTCCCATGCCCAAACCATACAGATAAAGATAAGCCTGAGCTGAATGAACATTTTATTTCCCACCCACTGAAGCTTTGTCACTATGCAGTTAAAACCAACAGATTTACATAATGAAAGAGACACCAAGCAAGGAAAAAAAAAAAACCAACCAAAAAAAAACAACCCCCAAATTTTTAATCTGCAAAGGCATTAAACAAGATTTACAAATCCTGATGCTATCAGAAATTTCTTACATGTGGGTCCAGATGTTAAAACCAATTTATTTTATGGGTGTACCACCATGTCCAACTGTCTCCAAATTTCAAAGTTAAAAACCAAAATAAATTAATTCCACTCTAATCATAAGCTTCTTTTAAAAGCAATTTTTTGTTTACACTGTTCAGAACATTGAAAAATGAAATATCCTTTCAGAGAAATAAGGATATTTTTAAAGTGAAGTCAGCCTGGAAAAGCCAGTAAGTATATAAAAGTTATTTAAAGAACCAACCAACCAGGACACAAATTCTAACACAGACAATGTCTGTCATGCGAGACAGGTACTTACTCTATTCTAGCACTATTACAAAACAATTCCTTGTGGATATTCAGAGGGGGAAAAAAAGTAAATTAAAGATAATGAAAAACTCTCATCTAAGGAATCTGTGTTCTATGTACAGTGGGAATTCAAAATTTTACCAATTTTGAAAAGACAAAACTAGTTTGAATTCAACTTGCTATGGTTAAATGGTGAGTGCTAAACCACAGCTAGTTCTTATTTCTTTCTCTGATGAATAAGGGATTATAAATACTGCCACTGAGTTATAAAACTGGCCTACATAATACACCTGAGTGTGGGGGCTGTACACAACTCACTTGCCTACCTCTTATATCTGTTTTAAGTGTTGTTCACATTGCAACTTCATCAAAATCAGAAAATTTCCCCTGTACTATCTCAGGTGTTTGGCAATCCCACAAATTTCTTCAAAACACAATTCTATCTTACACCTATTGATGGATATATATCTTCTATACAGATATGACCATGATAAAGATTGACACTGAATGCTGGTTTGTTTTGTTGGTTGTTTTTTTTTTTAATAAACTTTGCTTTCAGACAATTAATTGCTCTTCAGTTGGAAATCTCTAATGAATACTGGATCCCAGACTCTTTTTACATGTTTCTTCTCTTTCCAAATCTTATATTCAATTACTCTCATGCAAGATGTATCCAAACTGTTGAAGTAAAATAGAGGATATCAAAAAGAAAACATCTACTCCAGAAAGTACATGAAGCTGACATTGTATAAACCATCTAAGAAAATACTCATATCATAATGGAGAATTAGAGGATTTTCTGGCTAAGTTTTCAAAACTGTTTTTTACTGACTCAAGAAAAATGTTTCAACATGTATCAACATTATAGAAATTTCAAGTGATTTAGGTTATTGATAGAAAAGTCAGGAACAAAAATAATATCTTAAATTTTAAAAATTGGTTTAAATAAAGTATAGATGTTACCATACTAAGAAAGGTATTTGCAGACCTTTAATAATTGTCTGGTAGCCATTATTTACACACCTGACAATTAAGTCTTCGATCTACAAATTAACATGGTTTAGCTATACATAAAAGTCTAACTAGCAAATATTTTAATTGATTTTACCCCCTACATAGGTGCTATTGCATTTACTTAAGCTTTTCCCAGAGCAATAAAATTAAATCAGGAAGTTAACACCTTGAATCTGGCCAGAGCAAGCCACCAAGTCAAAAAAACAAATTGCTCTCACTGCTCCTTCAGCCCTGTCGCAGCTCTGCAGTTCTCCTTGCCTGATATAAGTCTCTCTTTTTACTGGCACTTTAAATCAAATGCCTAGGCCCTTTTTATTGGAGACTGAGAACCTTACCAAAGTCAAAGATCTGAATTTTCTCATTCAGTTGATGTCTGTAAAAAATAACTGCCACCTCTCAAATTTCTCAGAGTTTATCAAAATGCCATCAAACCAAAACTTTTTTCTTGAATCCAAATTAGCTATTACCCCAAAGAGTGACAAAATTTCTCTTAAAAGGCATCCTGCTTTGATAGGCCATGTACTTTTTTTATGTACATATATCACACCATCATACTGCTGCTCTAGCTTTTTTACTTTATCTTAGCAGACAATGTAATGGGGCATTTATTTGTATTTGAGTTTTGAATGGCCCACTAGAGTTATGTGTGCACCAGAACACACTTTGCCCCACATATTTTTTGAAATATTTTGGAAAATTTGTGAAAAAACTTCTTGCTTCTCACCATTAAAACATTACAAGACATTAATTTAGATATATTTAAAGATCTGAATATTGGTGACTGATTTAATCTGATTATCATGATAATTTATCATTAAATAGAAGCCACCACAAGGCACTAAATAGTGAAATTTTGTATCAAAGTGGACAACCAAAATCTTGTGAAAGTGAAATATTTGCTTCTCTAGAGCATGGTGGACCTTGGACAGACGCTATAAGCCTCTGAATTTCACTGTTTTGAGAAGTCTGCACTGAATTTCATGCTGCCCCAGTCATGATGCTGACACTGCCTAGAAATAAGTCAAGCACACTTATTTATTCTGTATTTTTTCTCCAGCAAAGGAAACCAGCAGCAATATGGCTAATAAAATGCTAATAAAATGCTATTAAATGTAGTCTGGCTAACACAACGTAAAGAACTTGACACTTAGCAGTCATCATCCTGCTTACCGAAACCAGTCATTAGTTCAAGTAATGCTGTGTACCAAGTAATATTTTTCCTTTTTTAGACCAGCCAGGCAACGAGCAGTCTGTTGTAATAAGTGATTTAAGGGGAAAGAATGCTGAAAGAAAATGTTTCCGAAAGATACAGGGAGTGGCAATTGGAAAGGGAATAAAAAATCTGAAAGTTAGAGCAACAGATCACAACAAAAAAGGGAGAAATGTCACAGACAGTAAAACTAATCTGGAGTTAAAAACATTTGCTCATTATTTTGCTTAGTAAAACTTAAAAAACAACTCAGAAAAAAAAACTAAGAGAGAATACACATTGCACAAAACTTCACACTTTCCATTCTACAAACTTTCACATGGTTTCAAGAAACCCTGCCAGGCACTGCACAAACTCTTTAATGTCCTAATCTTTGCTTATCTTTGTAAATACAGATTAAACAAAAAGACATGAAGCTGAGAGACCATGTTAATCTCTCCTTCACATGTCTTTCTCAAAATTTTGAGACTCTTTGTTATTTGTAATAAACATTCAATTTTCTGTTTAAAAGAATCACTTGACTCATTAGCAGCAGTAATAATGCCATACCAAAAAGAAGTCAAATTTGGCAGCCTGATAAGCAAAGGAAGGAAAAGGAAATATTTGAGTCATTCCGTTCCAGCTCAGTCAGCTCTCATTGCACCATCTCTATGGATTGTCTTGAAACCCTGCCCACGTTTGCAATAAGAAAGCCTTTAAAGTTATTTTTGTTTTGGTTTGGGTTTTTTTATATCAAATCCAAATGGAACAAATGATAAAGACAATTTAGCTCAGTTGTTTCCCTTTTACTATATATATACACACACAGAGTATGTACAGCATGTGTATATAAATATACAGACACACACATACACACAAGTATTTAAAATACTAACTTCTTTTCATACATAAACTTCACCAGAATGACAAGCAACTATAAATGTTTAGATTGTGTGATACAGATTTTAAATGTCACCTTAATAAATGGATCTTTTTTGTAAGTGAAGTCTTATCCTATAAGGATGTAAAACTTTGGCTTGCTGGAAAGAGACTCAGCAAATGTCCATGTCCAGGAGAAATCAGAAGCCTGGGGATTACTCATGTATACAAAGCTATGCATAAGTTCTGCAAGATGAGATCTAGAATGTACAAAATATTTGATCACAAAATACTGTAAACAAACAATAATAATCTTTGAAAGTCTCAGAAATTTGAGTCCAAAAAGAAATAACTGAAAAAATACCGTATTAAAACATAACTCAAGATGGCCGAAAATTTAGTTTGTTTTTCAGATGTTCAAAATAGAATTGGAGTCTCAAAACATTAATCTAGCATTTTCATTTTACCCATTACACACAGAAAAATATTCCTGTAAAGGCCATTTCATAATTTTAAAAAATAATATAACATGGAATTTTAAACATAATGCACTATACCCCTTCTTCTTTTGTTATTTCCTGAATAGCTGTCTGCTATTCTTTCAAGTCATAATTGCAATATCAGTTTCTTCTATTATGTTGGTTTCTTTCTGCTGTCTCCTTCTCTCTTCATGCCAAGCTCTTTACTGGCTGTTATTTCCTAGTTTTCTTTTCTGTTAGACTTTCAACCTTTTAATTTGAATTTAGCTTACTGCAAGGCAATCCACAAGCACAAGCGACAAGCCTAACATTTATTTAACACCTAAATGACGAAGTTTTCTGCTGGCTAATGACATCCCCATGTCATCTCCTAATGAGCACTGACCTCACCTGGGAGAGAAGTAGGGGCTCTCAGAAAATAGAGGAGGTTAGAATATTTATTAATCATATTTTTCTCTTAGGCACATGTTTACCACAGTTTTAGGTGAGACACTCCTCTCCCTGTGTTTCAGATCCAGACCCTCCTGATGATGTAAGGATAGGCATCTCCCTGTTATTTTTCCACCAGCTGCCTTTGGGAATTAGGAGAGAAAGAATATATTTACTCATGTCCAAGTATCCATTTCTTTCCAATGAGTAATCCCATGTTTGTCTCTGCTATACAAAAATTTCTTATTCAGTGTCCCTCATGCCCCTAAATTCCCCAAAGTAATACTGAAAATTCATTTAACTCATCATTTTTTAATTATGTTGTTGTTTGGGAAAACTGAGTAACAGAAAAGGCACAGAAGCTCTCTGTTAAACAGAATCAGAACAACAGAAAAATGTTTAAAACTGAGATTTTGAACTGGGGATGTAGACAACAAGACCAAGCAGCCCACTGATCTGTATAATCCTTATAGCTTTCTAAAACATTTCAGTAGAACAAACAAAAAGTCTTGTGCTGACAACAGTCCAAACTCCCAAAGCTTTGGGAATTAGAAGACAATCTTTTGAAACAGCTATAAAGCAAATATTCCCCACAGTCCAGATGAGCATATGAAGAGATGTTTGTAGTAAACTGAGAATTTTCATAGTTGGGAAAGATCACTTTCACAGAGAGCTGTGCTGAGTTCTGGATTGTTCAGTTTATTCCTAAATGGAAGAGTGATGAACCACAGAAAGAACAAAGTTTTGCTTATGATAGTCATCTAATTTAACAAAGTCTGACTAGGAAGAACAGCAAAAAGACCTGTAAACAGTCCATGAGTGGCTATTAAAATGCAGACCTAATGCATGTATTAGTACAAAATAATGTATGAGAAGAAAACCAAACTTTACAAATAAAATGGCAGGCCTAGAAGTAATCATTACTACTTGCAGAATGGATCTTAAGCTACCCTTGATAAGTCCATGAAAACAAACAAACAAACAGACAAAACAACACTTCAAGAGAAGGAAATATCATGTTAGGAATTATTAGGAAAGTAAGAGAAAATACAAACAGATACCACCCTAATGCTGCATTATAAATGCCCAGTTAGCCCTCATACCAGATTTGTCTATACAAATACTGGGCAAAATTACAATTCCCTCACCTCGAAACACAGCAGAGTAGGGAAGCGATAGTCCAGATGATGAGAGTTTAAGAATACCAGCCTTTCACTGAGGAGACTCCAAATTTAAAAAGAAAGGAATGGAGAAGCTTAGGATCAAAGGTCATAAAATCATGGTTGGCATTGTCTTTTCTAATAGAAGAAATGGGGGACACTAAGTGAAGCTAACACTTTCAGGCTTCAAAGAGAAAAGAGCAATTTCCACCATGTAGTTTGTGTAGTACTCCTTGTTACTGAAAGTTGTGAGTGTAACTTAACAGCTAAATTAGTTTAAAAAAAGAGGTTAAACAATTTGTGGAGGAGTTATCCATTAAGATCTACATAAATATGGAAATACCTTTAGCCCCAAAATTCCATATCTGCAAATTATTATAGGTATAAACTACTATATGCTGCTCTATACTGTCTACTTGTTCATAAGCTGCCATTTCAGTCACCTTCAAAGAACAGATATCGGGTCAAACAGATATTTGGGTTTACTTATTAATGGTATCTTTCTGTGCATTTTAACACATACGCATTTTAACACTCAAATGTTAAGTATTTACTGCTCAAAAATACATCTTAGTAAAACAAGATGAAAACCAGAAGTTGTATTTATTCCCTTTAATATATGACAGTGTATTCCTCATATGACAGTGTGTTAAGTGTACAGTAAGCTCCTTGCAGGAAATGATGGGCATGATTTTGTTCCATATGTTTCCCCATTCTTCAGCAAAGAATTTGATGAGGGCTCACATACTGCCGAGATGACAAAAAATATCTTCCCACCAGTGACTCTGGTGACTCGAAGCGAAGACTCATTTGGGCCTTCTGTTGCAGCCCTCAGCAGCTTTGCCTCCCGTCTCCCAGTAAATGTCAAACACTATCAATGCTGTGCCCTTCTGCCCCCTGCTAACAACCAAACACATTCTGCAAGCTCTGCAAATGTCTCCTTAACACGCTCATGCCTTGGTCCTGGCTCATTCCATCAGCAGTACAACCAGACTGCCTGGGAATGGCTTTAGCAGGCTTTACATCCTACACACCCTCCACAGCTGCTTTGCTGGGGAGAATTGGTATCTTTTGCAGTATCCACTCGATTTGTTGGGACTTGGGATGGGGCTTAACAGAGAGAAAATACTCTCCTTTTAGCAACAATTTATGTACTTTGAAAGTTAATTTTTTAAAAAATTGTTTATGACTCCTTTGCCTACTCTTCACAAGTAGTTTCTTTCTATTGAAAATTCTACAAAAGCATTCTCATCTGAAAAATACTTTAAACTTTTTTAAACTTTGGTTTAGAGAAATAAACATCAACATCTACATACAGACATTTCATCTCCCTTTATTGTCAACAGAAGACTAGTCAACACACTTATGCTGGAGAAGGTACAAATAAGTTTATAAACTGGCCAAACAGTAGCTACTTAATTCAGTTGTTTGACCAGTGGGTGCCTGCTGTTGGTTAGGTGTCCTAGACCATCTGAAACATCTGTTGAGGGCAAGCAGCTATGGCACAAGCCCAGTTGGGACCTGGGTCCTTTTGGGGAAAGTAGTCTGAGGCTAGGAATTATTATTTCAAATAAAGGTGTCCCTTTTTGAGTGAGCTGAGTTCTGCTCCAGGCACTATGAACTGTACTGGCTGAGTTGCTACTCATTAGAAGGGAATTTCACAAACCAAATACAGCTGTAAAATCCTGTGTATAGAGACCTAGATGTAGGTGTTTAAATCTCAAATTGAATTCTTCACTTGTTCATTAAATTTCTGTGAAGGAAGATATAAGGTAATTTTTACTGAAATAATCTTGTGCTTTACCCTGCATTCTGTGTCATTCAAGCAAATCATCGCTGGCACCTATTGCAGTTTGCTGCCCAGCCAGGAGTCTGTGAGTATCTGTGTCAGTATTAAGTTATTTGCAAACCCTTCAAATAAATCTTCAGTATCTGTACTACCTTTTTTAACATTAAGTATGTACCAATCCCTGCATCCTGAATAAAATCTTCTGGTGTCATATCTCTTGACTAACTCCTACATGCAAATTGATGTTCACCCATGAAGTGATCAAGTTTACTCACAGTCCACATTTGAGACTGCAATCTTTTGCCCTTCACAGTGATGAGGTGTGTTTATTTTATTTTGTCTTAATTTTAATCTACTGGAATTTTTCTAAAAGGGTTTCAAAGATCTAATCAGACACAAGGACCTTGTATTTTTCAGATGAAAATGGGATGGCTGTTTGCTGGCTGAAAATGCACCATTTCAAATAGCAGATCTGCAAAGAGCGCACGGTAAGATTTCTGCTACGATAGCCCAGAAACTCCTGCACTGACAGTCTCCATACATATCACCCATTTCATTTTCATAAATGCCTCTGCTAAGAGTTATAATGTGAGCACAAATCAACAATGAAACGCGAAATGTCATTACATTTCCATTACCCCTACCTCTTTAGTGATTCACATATTCTCCAAATAGATGTGTGATCTGTGTAATTTAGTGTTGTGGGTTTTTTAATTGTATTAAGACAGATGCTCTTGGAAAGCATCAATAATGGTTTTCACTGGCATTATGAATGTGCATTAGATTTCACCAAAAGTTCTTATGGAGAGATGAAAAAAATGTAAGTACTTCTTACTCAGCAGTCTACAAAGCCACCATAGAATTAAATGACTAACACTTCCCGCTTTCCCTCTGACATTTACACTACAAACCAGAAATTAAAATACATTGATAAATGAGCAAATAAAAAAGTACATACCCTAAACTATCCAATGTTGAGAATATGTTAGAATCATGTAACAAAAGCAGTAACAAGCAACACAGACTGTTGCCTTCAAATTAATTTCAGAGCCTACCTTCAACAGCTATTCAGCTGGAATGGCTGCAACTTAAAAAGTCCTATTAAGGTTTGATCACTTAAAATTATATTTGCATGTTGAAAAGGTGTTTTATTCATAGCAGACATGCAGGTGACTCAAAGTGATAATCACACACAGCAGATACAGAACGACTTATTTAAAAATAAATTCTTCTCCTCAATAATCTGCATGTCATTCCCAGTGCAAATCAAATCCACTTTCTTTCATGATAAATATTTTTGTCAATTTTTACATTTTCTGCTATTAACAGAACATTAGTTTCTTTTCTTTTTCAGTCTGTTAGACTCAAACGCAGTGAATACAATTTTGTTTGTACAGCTAGCAAGAAATAAGAGAGCAACAAGGTACTGCCAAGAAAAACTGCGAACAAATTTCAGTACTGGTCTGAGTATGTGTAACTAGTCCTGTAGACAGGTTTGGATTTGATTTGTGTTTAGATACCAATAGTAACATATTGCATCAATATTCAAAGGTCTTCTGTCAGAATTACCTATACCACATATAAGAAATTGCTGCAGAACACAGAAATCCCCTAAAAATGTATGACAGGATACAATTCTGGGAAGAGGAGACAGCAAGAGGGATACCCAGAATTTTACGTTCCTCAACTGTTTAAATGCTTTAATACAAATATGTTTCAGCAATTTCTGTGAATACAGCACTCTGTATTTAGTCGGAGATGAGATGAAATGAAATTTCCATGATTGTACTTATGGCATGAAGTAGTTTTTCAAACCATTTTGGACATGGGTCTCCACTTTTAAGGGAAGTCAGCACAGGACTGGGATGTTTGCCCTAGTCTAACAAATAGCCCAGATCTCATCTTGGGTGAGACCACATGCTGATGCAAGGTTCCACGAGCTCTTTCAAAGCTGGCAGGATCCACCCTGCAGAAGCAATCTAAACTATGGATCCCAGCCTGCAGCAGGGAAGGGGGAAGTGCCAGAAAGCGGGAGAAGCAAGAGAGAGTGAGAAAATGTACAGCCAGAAGTAGCACTGGCAAGGTCAGCAACTAGTAATGTTATGAACAGTTTTCAAAAGAGAGCCTGAGATTAGGAGTAGACATTTTTGATATGTGGGGGAAAACACTTGGCTGCACCACTGGTCTGGGCCCTATGCTGTTTTAATCCATGCAACAAATAATATGTGAAATAGAGCAAAGTCAACTTAGCTTCCAAAATGGGGCATTTTTCAGAACCAGTAGTCAGCAAAATACTTATAAACAAGGAAAAACTTGCGGTGATGCTTTCTTACAAAATTACTTTGCACAGTCAATCTGTGTTGTCAGTAAGAAATAAAACAGATGAGAATGTGGAATTTATCAATGCCAGTAAAAATGGACTGAACCCATCAGCAATACACTTTGCAGGATTTCCTAAGAAGGTGTTCGATTGAAATTAATTTGTTATTTTAAATTATCTAACTATCAACACCACTACTAAAGAAAATACATTTAATGTACAGGTTCCACTTGAAAGACAAACAGTGAGAGTCAAACCAGAGACGAAATAACTGCTTACTTTCATGCTTAAAACGGAAACTGTTCTTGAGTATAGAAAGCCCACCACTCTGTGGGTGATGCCTCGGTGAAGCATGAAACTGCAGTGTAGAACTGCAGTTCAGCATCGCAGGTAGGTAAAAAAAATGAGTGATAAACTCTCTGGTAATTCAGTGAGTACCTCAGACATGTAATAGTTATTCAGAAAGGACATCCTACAGCTAAAACTAGGCAATTCCTATAAAACAGGTAAGCTATGTATGTATATGTATGTATGATTGGTACTTTCAAACTATTGATTACTAAATAAATTGTACCATTGTTCTTTGTCCCAAAGACTCCTATTGCCCAACTATCTTCTGACCCAGCTCCTTTCTATTCACAGCCATTCAGCAGAACTGTAGCAGAAGGAGTAACTGAGTATTTACAGATGTAATACTACCTATTTTATTTATTATAGTTCACCAGTCAGTTGTCCAGAAAGGATAATACTCATTACTAGATGACAAGTCACCATCATTACAAGATGACCTTTCACCATTAGGTTTTGAAGAATGCTGGTCATCTGCAGACGTACTTGAAAATGACCATTCTTTGTCAAGCTGAAAACATATTTTTTACTTCTTTTGTATTACTTCTGCAGCATGGTAGCTTGCATTGTACCAGAATGATAATTCAGATCTGGGATACTAGACAATTTGATATATTAGTGGCGTTAGACGAGTATAATGCCTGCATTGTTCACACATTCTCCTCTGACTCACGGCAAGATTATAAATACCCACCGTAAGGGGAGCTCCACCCTGGCGAGGTTTAATCTAATATTTTCTGCTGTTGCAGACCCTTCTACCTTTAAGATGAAACCAAGTCATTAAGACTTGACTCCACACTCTAAGATTTTTTTTACGTTTAAGATGATTCGCAAAACTAGCTTTACATGGTTTCCTGTAATCTCAAAACAGAAGGTGTTCTGTAAATGTACTTTGTTTCAAATGTAAGAAACATTAACCACCCACTTCCTGTACTGTTCCCTAAAAGGTTTACAAGTACTGCAAGACTAATCCCATTCTGCCAAAAGCCTGCACTTTTTGCCAAAGAGGGACTCAGTTAATGTTAAATGACTGTACTCTTCACATTAAATAATACTTGGAAGCTGAAACAGAGCAAGGCTTTATAGACCCCTTTTGAAAATATCAGACAAAGTCACAAGTTAATTTATGACAGGAGGCCCCGCAGAAAATTCCCAGGGCCAAGCTCTGTTCAGCTTCCACGGCTGCGTGTGTGCAAGGAAAGGGCAAGGGCTGATGCCAAGAGCTTTCCGAGCCCAAGTAACATATAAGGAGGTCAGTGGAACAAATCCTTTCCTCCTAGTAAGCCACAAAACAAAATAGCGTGTGATGTTCATTTGGAACTTTGCCTTTATTGCAGGGAAATATGGCTGGGAAAGGTAACTGTTTCAGTCAAATCAATGTGAACTAAATGTCAATCATAGTCAATGCTGAATTTACACCAATGCAATCCCACTCAAAACAGTGACCAGAGGAACGGCCGGGCACTTCAACTGACACACTTGTGCCTGAACTAAAAAACTGGTTATTAACTAATGTTCGCAAGTTTCTGCAAGAATGTGAGCCGGGTTAGTTTTCAGGAAGCCCAGGGTTTGCTCGTACATCCCCAGCATGTCTAAGAATTGAGCAAAAGTGCCACCTATGTCCCTGTCGATCCCCCTGCCGACTGAACATGCTTTTAAGCAGGATACTAAGGAAGGACTGAAATCCTTCTAGGGACGACTAAGCCAGGACACAACGCCCGCAAACTAACCAGAACAACCACCTCTAAGGGCCCCGCAGAACCGGGGGCAGCGCACCGACCCCCCGACCCCGCGCCGCCAGAGCCGGGCAGGAGCGCGCCGGGCACGGCCGGACCGCGGGGCCGAGCGGGCAGCGGGGCCGGGGGCG
>VXBT01008735.1:348331-360578 GCA_013400235.1 Oriolus oriolus | reverse complement strand
GCCCCGCGCGGGGCTCCGCGCCGCTCTGCGCACGCACCGCGGGGCAGCGCCGCGCACGGGCGGGGGCCGGGGGTCCGCCCGCACCCCGCGCTGCTGCTCCCCCGTGCTCGGAAGGGAGAGGGTGAAGGCACCCCCTGAGCGGGACGGCAGCTTGCACCTCGGGGGAGGAGAGAAGGAAGGCAACATGAGGGGAGTTGAGAAGGGGAAAGAAGGGGCAAGGAGAAGAAAAGGAGAACAGAAAGCAAAGAGAAAAGACGAGGGAGAAAAATCAGGGAAAGAGAAACCTTTACGGGAAGAAGCAAGTCCAACAAGCCAATTTCCATTTCTGCCGTGCTTTGAAAAACCCACATACACAACCCTTGGACCATCCCCTGTGAGTGCTGCAGCTTTGACTGCTGAGCCAGGACAATCTGTTGGATTTACCCTGAATTACTTTCTGGTGGCAGCTTTGGGTAGGTGAGTGCACAGGCAAGAAGGTATAAGAGGACCCACCAGAATGTCACTTAGAAGAATAATGATTGCAGCCACAGCTCACATGATCTTAACACTTTCTCAAAAGAAATCTTGCTTGAGAACAAAATACTAGATTGCCTTTGAGATTTCTAATAAAGCCCTAAATACTTTGTCATTTTTATGTGATGTCAGTCCTAAGCAGATCCATAGCTTTTCTCCAACCCTTTGCCTGTCCCAGGTGAGCACTGGCACATTATTTCTATAGTGACAATAACAGTGATCACAACTAACCTATTATATCTATTATATCTAATAACAACATATTCTCTTATAAATGATGGATGTCAGCACCCCCAGTTCCACCCCAGAAATAAACCATGACACTTCTGCAGCATTGCCTGAATCCCTTTTTCTTCAGGGAACAATGTAGATGCCATTCTTGCCTAAAACTTATTATAGTAATTCATGGAACAGACTGCCCAGAGAGGTTGTGGAATCTCCCTCATGGAGATATTCAAGCATGTCTGGATGCAGTCCTGTTCCATGTGCTCTAGAATGACCCTGCCTCAGCTGGGAGGTTGGGCCAGATTACTCACTGTGGTCCCTTCCAACCTCACCCATTCTGTGATTCTGTTATTCTGAATCTCACTGTGAAAACTTGGGTTTAGCCCATGAGTCTGGGCATAACTTTTGGATGCTTCTTTTTCTTTTTTAACATTAAGTCAAATCAAGAAAATCAGAACCCGGAAGTGTGCTGTGATGCTGGAAACCAGTAATGGGCCCAGATTAAAAATACGCTGATTCGTTATCTTTGACTATGTTTTTCATGAGTCACTACGTCTCCTTCTCTAACGCAACACATGACTCCTTATATCTTAAAAAAGTAGCTAGCTAATGGAAGTACAGAAGTGGGGTTTATGTTCTAACAAGTCCTGAATCCTTTAAAAGATCCTTCACCAACCCAGTGGTTAACTGGGAGCCTGTGGGCTCAGTCTGCGTCTGGAGATAAGGGAGGCTTACTGACAAGCCATGAGTACGATTACTGAGTTTCTAGGGTGGCCAGAAACTCCCAGAAGACTCTTACCAGTTAGATACACTTCTAAATTGGGTGCATTTATAAATACTGGTCCAGGGCTCGGCTTAGTCTTCTATTTCAACATACTAAGTTGCTCAGAAACTCATATACATACACATCGGCTGTTTTACAGCAGAGGATACCAGTCTGAAGTAGAAGAGAATTTACAGAATTAGGAGGTTAAAAAGTTCATCACCTCAATGTCAATTCAGCAAGCAGCTGCTATGTGTATCACCTCCTCTGCATCTGTAATCACTGCTGGGATATAAGCATGTCTTAATCTGAAAATTAAACTTGTCTCCCGGTCTAGGAAAACCTCAGGCACTTTTGACCTACAAAGTGCAAATGTTGGCACAAGTAAGTTTTTGCTGCGGAAATGCCACTCACATTAGAGCATATTGGCAGCTGTAAATCTGTCATCCTGCAGCGCCTGTACTGGAAGCAGCAGAACATCTGAGGTTAGATAACTAAACACAGCAATACAGAGATATCACCAAATTGGGATATTAGTAGCATTTAGGGAAATATGATGACAGTTTACTTCATGTAATTTTGGTGCTTTATGATGATTTTTTTTTTTCAGAAATAAAGTACATAGTTAAAATTATGTTTTCTATAGGAAATTAAAATTGTTCTGAAAAGTTTTTAGCATTTGGGATCTTGATAGACTACTGTGCTATGCCTCAGAAGCCTCTGTGCTATTACACATGTAATTCTGATAGTGAGAATAAAAGTGCATAGATATCCTCACTGTCCCTAGAACGTGCTATAGCATTCTTGCCATTTACTTTGTTACATGCAACTTCCAGGCTCTTGGTTAATATGTTATTGATGCCTCACAGGTCGTTTAAGTTGGACATTTTTCTGTGGAATCCAGAAGAACAAGGTATTATGTTTATGGTTGGACTCAATGATCTTAAAGGTCTTTTCCTAAACAATTCTATGATTGTATGATTTTAATATTCATTGCATGCTATTCTAAATTGGTGTCAGGGAAGGTTTCTGATAAGTAAAACTTCCAAATGGTTTTGATATATGTTTCTATTCTTAGCCAGTTTTCATAGAAGGATTTTTATAAAATGTGCAGGGTCATTTTTGTCAACCCTGCATATAAATATCCATGGGAAATTTGTCTTCTGTTTCCAATTTCCCTAGTTGAAGAGTTGACCTAACAAAACAAAACAAAAAATTATGCTGGAAAGGAGATATCTTTCTTTCTGAATGCTAGCAGAAGTGATTACCCTATAGTTGGATATACCGTAAGTCTCCATTTGCTTCTAAAAGTTTCCTATCTACCTCTCAAATTTTTGTCAAATACTGCCACTTGCTGGTTTTATTCCATAATAGTAATTTTGTTTTATAGCTTTTGCTTTGCTGAATTACTAAAAAAAACTTTCTAGAAGATCAAATAGTTAATACTTTTATCTTTTGTTTATCTAAAAATTTAGGTATAAGAAATATACACTCAAATCCTCTTCAGTTTAGTTTATATCTCCATGTTAACATTCTATCTTTGGATATAAAATCAGAAATTTGAGACATTTCAACATATCTTCAGATACCTGACAATGAAAATGCTTTGCATTGTCCTTACCAGACACTGAAACATGGCCTAGTTTATTAACTAGAACTTTTTGGTCAATAATAACAGTAACAGTTAAGAAGACCAGAGTGACAAAATCGCTAGTGAAGCACCATAGAAACTTAGATTCAAAGTGTTTTCATTATAACATACCAGCACAGGGATCTAAAGATTGAACACATGTGACCTTTAATTTTTTAAAGGCAGAAAAAAACCTCAAACTGGTTTTGAAAGCATATAATCTTACCCTTTGTTTCTATTATCTGTGCAAAGGCAATGTCATGGGGTAGCTGGATGGCATGTCAGCAAGTATGATAAATGCAATTATTAAAATTCATAAATGCTTGTTCGTAAGCATTTCTCAGCTATCCAGGAAAGCTTAGGCTATACTCAGATACACCGTTCTGGAAACACCTCGTGCATCTTCATAGCCAGATCTGTCAGAGGCAATGTAACTTCTCTGACCATGGGCATTTGAGGGTTTATGGTATCTGCTGGCACACCAAAGAAGATTGAGGATGTTATCTCCACATACTCACAAATCCTTCTTCCTCTCAGCTGGGATAGCGATATTCTTGATATCTTTAAAAGCTGCCATTCTTCCTTCCTGAATATAACATAAATTTCTGGAGGAAATTATTCCTTCACTGGTTGAGTTATAAAAAATGTTCCCTCCAAGTTCGAACAAGAGTGTGCCTAGCTCTGGAATGTGCTGGGTAACTTTATTTGCCTGGTGACTTGCAGACACCTGAACAAGCGATGTTAGTTTCTTTATAATAATAAATTCCTGTGACTGACAAAAAAAAGGAAAAGGTTGCCTTCCAAATTATCTTTGCATCTTCACTTCAACCAGACTACCTGGTACTAGTGAATGTGTTCAAGGAAAGATGCTTACTGTATCTTAAATCAGCCAGTGTAACTTACATTTGTCACATATTTCTGTTCTTTCAGCCCATGCATTTTAAAATGTTCTCCCTTTCAAAGGGACAGTTTTTTACATGCAGGAAATGGACCTTGCCTACCCCTTATCTGATATTTAGGGAAATAAACCATAAGCTTGGTTTTTTACTAACTGTGCAGTAAGGATCTATTAGACCTAATTCCTTTGGTTTGATTCCACACAACTCTCACAGGTAACACAATAGAGGTAAAACACTTACCAACCTGCGCTGGCTAGTGAAGCCAGGCTTGAAAAGTAGATAGCACAGGAGGATACACTGTTTTTATCCTTCTGGCTTTTAAATTATATGCTAAGAAAAATACTGAATAAAAAAAGACTAATATTAAGCCCTGCTTTGGCAAGCTGCTTAAAATGTAGAGAAACATGGCCAGCCAACTTACAGTGGAAGAGTTTGCCTGCAATGATAAAAGAAAATAAGAAAACTCCCCTGAAGAGACTTTCCCAAAGGAAAATGTACTTGAACCAATGAGCTCCTGGTTTCCCACAGAGTAATTTTCCTTCATATCAGCATAGCGGGAAATTGGGTGTTATTAGTTTAATCCCTTGACTACACTGAGGAAATACCTCACTCAGAAGAGATTCCAGGCTATGATTTGTTCTGCAGCTGTGCCTGGAGGCCTCAGAGGATCAGAGCCACTAGCCACATATTTTACAATCATAAATAAAACCAAATGCCCTCTCCAAAGACAGATGATGCTGTCGGACTGTGCCCACTTCCCAGCTGGGTATTGGGTTGATCCTGGGCACCTTGAGCCCAGGGGCCTGGCTCTTGGGGTGCTGGGACAGTCTGGGAAGAGCAGAGCTGATCCCTGGGCAGAGGGGGCTGCTGTGAGGAAGCCCAGGGCCCCTGCAAGGGCAAGCAGACCTACTTTAAACAAACTGCCTTTTCCAGCCTGGCTTCAGCCCATCCTGGCCCCTACAGCCCTGCCCAGACATCCCAGTGTGCTGGACACTGGTTCCCCCTGTGGGCCTGACCACACGTCAAAATCCTGACCCAGCCTTGGCTCATCCCAGTCCCCAGGGATGTGCTTGATGCCCCGGGCTGGCTGCCCTGTTCCTGGCTGGCAGGAGGGACAGGCCCCAGCCATGGGCATGCCAGATCCTAGGAAGGGTCTTGGAGGCAGTGGTGAACAAGTGCTGTTCAACTCTCCAGAGCAGCGTAGATGTTTTCTGTTCTTAATTTTAAATGAATGAGCACCATCAGGAGAAACACAGGCAGCAGATCAAGGGAAGATGCTTTCCTCCACAGCTGGTGCACATGAGGCCCTGCCTGGAAGGACATGTCCTGTTCTGCCTTACCAGATCAAAGGGGATGACAAAAAGTTAGAAGGAGGAACACCAAGATGCCCAAGGGCCTTGAGTACATGACCTGTGAGCACAGACTGAGGGATCTGGGCTTATTTCACCTGGTGAAGTTTGGTTAAGGTTGTGATCCAACATGGACCTGTGACACTTGGAAGAGTGTTTGCTTTATCAAACACTGATAAAGCAAAGCCATTTTTTGCAGTGGCATATGATATAATAGCAGTGATATAGGTATAATGGTTGTAAATTGTGGTTTGAGAAATTTAGGTTAGATATTGTGTAAAAATATTTTTTACTAGGATGGCAGTGTGGCACTCCACAGGTTACATGGGAATGCTGGGAATCGTCTTTCTGAGAGATTCTCAAGATTTCATTAGACAAAGCCATGACTTCTATGAGAGGTTGCTGGAAATAGTCCTTGTCTCAGTAGGAGGCTGGCCAAGAGGTCTTCAGACATTGCCTCCAGCCATCATCTGTTTTTTTCATCACCTGGCTTGCCCTTTGGCAATGACACCTCACTGTTAACAATAGCTGAGCCTGGGTGAGCAGCTTGGGCAAGATGCCTCACAAGCCTAAAGGGTGAGTCATCAGCAACTTCACCAACATGACACAATCATGGACAGGAATGGTCTGCTCTATTCATCGTGACCTTAGCTTCCAGTGAAATGCAACAGTTTTTCTGGAGTAAAATCAATTTACCATAGTTTGATTGGAGTAATAGTTTAACAAAGGTTGTTAAAAAAACAGAAGTAATGCAATACTTAACAGGACATTTAGAAGAAAACACAACATATAGATGTTTGTGTTTAAAAATAATATACCAGAAAGATGTAGTTTCTCAAACTTTCTGGTCAAATACCAAAGTACACCAAGAGGCAAGAGGGTGTGTTCAGCTAGGTTGTCTGAGGCTGAGGCTATCAACAGACCTCCCTTAATTCATCCAGGCTTTCCAGGCTGATCAAAGTCAATATGACTGTTCAGCTAGGGTGGGCCAGCTCAGTCCTGTCCTCTCCCTCAGGGCACTTCCAATGTCCTCTAATTGCTCCCCGGATTGACTAATTGTTGTTTGATCTTCCTGCTTTAGTCACCTTTGATGTTCTGTTGTTTCTTACAGAGTCTCTGGTTAGAATTAAGTAATTTTAGAGAGTAAGACAACCCTGTGAACGGGAATGTAGACAAATAAGTACTAAAAAGAGAACAAAATAGAACAATGTTCTTTGCCCCAGGGGGCCAACTCCGAGTTATGGTAGCAGTGAAATTGGGGGTCTTGATTGCTAACTCAGGTTATTGTGTCCTGACCAAAATATCATATTTGCAGCCATGCTCTTTTCCTTTTGGCCCTTGAATTCATAGTGACCCACCAAGAGAGGAAAACAGCCATTTCAGACACAAGACTTAGATAAGAGTAAGCAAAACAGAGTGCGCTAAAGAAACAAGTGAAGAAAACACTCCACTATTAGAAGTGTGATATCAAACTGTAGTGATATGGGCATGTTCTACATGTAAACCAATGTAATGTACAATTCTCTTCAGTTGCACAGACAGTAATCATACTCTCCACAATCCTTGCTGTACATGCTCCACTGGCCTCCACTCATCACTTTGTCTCATCTCATCCACAAAATGGACATTTGGCTGTTTTGGTTCCTTTCTCTCTTTTTGCATAGCTTGGGGAAAACATAAACTATTCCCATTCAGTTCTGACTGAAAGTGACAGTATCTTTAAAACATGAGTTAAGGCTCTATTATTTATCCTTATCATTTGAAAGTTAGGTGGAAGAATTCTAGGAAATTAGCAAATTTTTTTTTCTGATTATTTTTCTGGTTTTTCTTGTTTTTCTTTCATTGCCAATTCTCATTCTATTCTCACTCTTATTTTTCTAGCAGAACAACAGCCAAAAAGATCTTAGGGAGTAATGAGGGTGAAAGAGACAGAGTTGTTTTTTTGATTTTTAGTTACTTTTTTGTTTGTTTTATCAAAAAACCAAAATTTGAAAACCCCAGTGCAATTAAGATGTCCTATTCTGTGGAGAAACAGACCAGAAGAGACCTTGTCCTCTTTAACAAGTATTTATTAAGAAGCTGGCAGCTGGTAGGCATTTTAGAACAAAATACTATCCCTTAAATGGAAAAAAAAAATCCCTGTATCATTTGTAAGACCAACATGAACAGCATACTTCCAATATTTATTTATAACTTTTTCAGAGGTACCAGAAAGGACACAGTCATTATTTCTCCATTTCAAACTTTCTTTTTTTATTCTTCTTCATGCTTTCCCTGCCCTTTCTCTTCAATGCACAAGGTTTTTAGGTCTTAGATTAAAAAACAGAACATTAGAAGGTGCTTGAGTGATTCCTAATTCCATTTCTATTTTTGACTCATGATGTTCATTTTATTTGACTGTTATTAATTTGTGTTATTGAAAAATACCAAGGAAGGTGAACCCTGTGGCACAGAAGCACAAGGGTGGCTACTTCCTGTGAATGCCAGGGCCTGGAGCAGTTGGTGTTTGAGAGACTTGGAGCAGACAGCTGTATTTACCTCTCAGAGAGGGTTTGAGGAGCCTCCTAGGACCAAGGGGCATAAGCCAGGGCTTAGCCAATCACTCAGAAAGCTGTTGGTTAGCTTGGAAGTAAGGACATGCTTGCAAGGAGCTCATGAGAACACCTGAAAAATCCTTTTATTTCTCTTCTAGTTGTTTAAAAAATAAAACTCCTACTTTTGCTAAAAACCTGTCTTTTTCTGTGTTTAAAATATTTTTGGTCTTCTTTTGGAAGAGAATGCCTGGGCAGATTCTCTTCAAAGCCAGCTCAAGACCTTGCCACACTCACGTTTTACAGTCCTGCTCATTAAAGTCATACTTTCTCCTGACTGGAGAGAGATTTGAAGGAAGAGCACTTGGAATATTTAAAACAGGTCATTTAATAGATGAGTATTACAGTATATACTATGAGTATATATGCTGCTATATGTTAGTATATAGTATTATAGATAGCATATATACATTACCTTTTTATTTTACCTTTTTTATTTTGCCTTTTATCTATGTTTTATCTAAATTTACCATTTTTATTTTACCTTTTACCTATGGATTTGTTTGTCATCAGTATTTAACTGTGTGTCAGGTTCCTAAGGAAACAGTGGGTGAATTCAAACTGCAGTTCAAAAAATCAAGGTTTATCCAGGATTTTCAAAGGGAAGCATGTGAGAACAATGATTTCCCAAGGCGTTGATCATCTCTGTTCGGACAGCAGCTGATCGTGTGTGGACAAGATGCACCATGGGATGGTTTTCATGATCCCTATCTACAAATGAGATCACCTCTGCCATGAATATTGCTATCATTTCTTGCTTATTTACCCACCTACCCTAAAAGATTCCCTTTTCATGCCAGGCAGTTCAAAATGGTTTATAATTATACAGTCACAAAAGTTATGAGTACAAAAACTTAGCATTTCTGCTGATACTGCAGTATCTGTTTTTAGACACACCACATTTTGCTTTTAGTTTTAAGTATTTTTCATCAGCTGTCCTACGGTAAATACAATTTCTTAAAAAGATCATTCCTTTCTCTCTCCTGGAATGAATTATTCTTCCAGACAGTATATTCCAGACCTTCCTCCTGGGATAGAAATTCAGCTTAAGTAATTTTCAGAAATTGTCCTCACATGTATTCCAATAACCATAGATGGTGCAAATGAGAAAGAGTGGAATAACTGCAAGGGAATTTCAGAAGATATTTTTTTTTTTTAAGGATGATATAACTAAGCAGGTGAGAATCAGAGAAATTGGGACCTGACAGAAATAAGTTTCTCCAGAAAAGGCTTGAATTGGTTAAATTTGCTGCTATTACTGTTGCCATGCCATTTTCCTGGGAGGATCAGCAAAACTAGATTTTACTGTGAACCTTTCTTTTTGTAGTTTACTGAAAGTGTTAGTAAAATAAAGATAAAATTCTTTCTTGGTCCAAGGATAGCACAGAAAGGTTCTCCATCTTTTCGTAGGAAACTTAAAGTTTTGGGGTATCATCATTTTTAAACAGAGATTAACTCTACACATGTGTCTGAGTACACAGACATGAGAGGTAAATAGGTATCATGCCATGTGTAGTCAGGGGAGCTGAAATATGTATTTTAGTAATAAAGATTTGATATTACACGTATCTGAGCAAGACGTTACTTCTGTCTAGGCCTGAACATGTTGGTGGAGGTGTTAACAATGATCTGCTTAAATATGAATGTGGCTCACACATCTCGGGCATCCCTCTGGGCAGAGTCTCAGGGCTGTAAGGCATGATTGTGCATTTTGTGAAGCAGCACACTTTACAGTGTAAGATTATAGGCACATGTGCACACACTAGTCTTTCATGTTGATGTCACAAGAAAAAAAATTACATCTTCAGTTTCATGCATGTAGAGAATAACCTCTTTAGGAAAAACGTCTCAAGCATGGTCAGCGTGGTCCCTACAGAAAACAATCTCTGTCTGAAAATCAGTTTTCATTTTGTTGACATCTCCTTAATGTGTAAATCCAGTAATGACTTGCACACTTCCGTTCTCTCATTATATAAGCCATGGTCAGTGAAGAACTGAATAAAAGCAATTCCATATGTTGTAACGGTCAGTGAATAGCTCATTCTTTATAAGCCACATTATTTCCTAGCTGCATACTGCTCAGATACCATTGAATTTAACATGTTTACTTAACATTAATTGAAGTAACAAACCCATTTAAAAATAACCACAGCCAGCTCAAAACCACCACAAAAATGGAAAAAACATACTGCTTCTTGTATTGTTCCTATTATAAGTAATGGCTGGATATAAATTTATGCCTCATTTTCATAACAAATTACCACAGAAAAGGATCTAAACTAGAAGTTTTCTCTAAAGCATAGTTTGAAGCATTTAGTGCTGCTGTCACCCCACTGAGGTTTTTGCTGCAGCTGCTGCTCTCCCCGAAGCTGCTGCAGGTGTTGCTGCCTCTGGGACCACTCAGTGCCAGCCACCAGAGATACTGGTGAGGGAATAGCAGGACAAGCATCACCAGAGGAGTCAGAAGCAAGGGAAATCCTCATGTGGGGCTACAATATCTGACAAAGAAGATAACCTGGCCCGAGGTTCTGTCCTTCAGGGGGATACTCACTTTCTTTAAGTGTCAAATGGAAAGTGGGTGCTTGAGCAAAATAACAGGTACCCACAAATCCAGGTCATGCAGCATACAGAGTGTTTCAGGGCCGAAGAAAGAAACTTCATCAGTCACCCCCACAGCACAATTGGTTGCTCCTCAGAATGTGCTCAATATCAGTGTGTGCAGCCCTAACGTTTGGTGTGCAGTAGGAGACAGAATATCAGGGTTTTTCAGTGAAGCAGTTTGACTTTTCAGTGTTAAGAGTTTCTTATTTTCACATCACAAAAGTAGGACACATCTACAGCTAATCTAAGGTTAAAGCTTCTCTCATTGGCAGCCTGAATCATGTAGCAAAAGTAGCAAAACCTTTGGACAGGGCAGAATCCAGGGCATATGCAAAAACAATGAGTAAGTGCAAGTGCCAATAGGTGAATATCAGAAAAACAAAATTACTTCTGAAAAACATCCACTTGGCATGCCTGTGGCATCCTCTAGCCCCACCATACCCTGCGTTCTTTTCCTTCTTGAAAGAGCTGTGCTTTATCCCATCACTAGTGTTCCTATCTTTTTTTTGCTACTTGCTCCATTTTATATGCCTGCATTTTTGATGGTCTGACTGTGCTGTTTCTTTTGCTTCTTACTGACCCTGTTTACTTGTTCTGCACCTTCTTTTTTCTGTTTTGATCCTTTCCTGGACCGTTTGGCTTTTTGGAGTGCTTTTTGGAGGCATTTGCAAGAGGAGTGATTTTCAATGTACAGTCAGTGAATCTGGAGAGTCCCCAAATTATTCCTAATCATTCATGAGAAGTAGCTAAGAAAATCAAGTCTACCGTCAGCTGGGTTAAATGTTCTGCTTAGAGATCAATTTCAATCCATTGAAAAAAGTGTCTGTAATGAAAACTCTTGCTCTAGACTTAGATCTGGTTTTCTCCACAAAAAGTGTTGAATGAATAATTGATTGCACATGCTCCATTCCACATCTTCCCCACTGCTTTATGAGGAAGTAAAACTCTACATACAGTAGTGACAAGACAGAGCTCAAAGTTATTTGTGCATACAGTTTCTGCCATCATTTTTGTCTTTTTGGTACTACTGAGGCACATAATCCCATAACTGATTTTAAATAACAAAACCAGAAATGACCAAAGATGAGAAGATTGATCAGGACAGAATTGATATATTGTACATAAAGAACTTGATGATATGATGGACTAAATAGAAAGGCAAGGTTAGAGATTGCTTAGAGATAATAGACATTTTTTTGATCTGTTCCAAAACTCGATCAAAATGTAGCAGTTGGTCACAGGTTTAAGAACTGTCAGTGAATGATCAAGAAAAAGCAAAATGTAATGCAAGGATGTAGCGACATGCAAAGTATTTCCGGGCAATAGCAACAAAGAGATCTAGTGTTATTTATGAAGACACTTCTTGGGATACTGGGCACTGGAGGCTCAAGAAGGATTAAGTCCACAAGCACAGAGAACAGCCTGTCAATCAGAGCAAAGGAAAAATGGTCTTACGAGACCAGAGGAGCTGGCTCATATCCTTTGGCAAAAGGATTTCTCAGAAGAAATACTGATGTTGGCAGGAGACAGAAGCAGGGAGTGGCATCAACTAATTCACTGCTCATCTGACTACTAATGTAGAGAACATGATGCCTTTATGTACTCTGCATCATAACAGCTCACTGGTCATCTGAGATTAGAAACACAGCTATCCTCCAAAATGTTCACTTTTTTCC
>VXBT01008735.1:220831-345831 GCA_013400235.1 Oriolus oriolus | reverse complement strand
AAAACACAACACATCACCAAATTTACTACTTAAAAAAGAAAAATGTAGTAATAAAAAGTGGTCTTATGCATACATATAGTGCAGTCATTTTGAAGAAAACAATCAAATCTTGAAGGTACAAATAAGTTTTACCTTAAAATGATCCTGTTTAAAGCAAAAAAAGTGCTGAAGTATATTTAATTACATTAAAAATTTGATTGCATTCATTTTTGCAATAGGTAATAGTAGAACAAATACAAAGCATATGTGAATGCTGCAGTAATGATTGTTCTCCAACAAAAAGCAAAACATAAATATTAAAATGTTAAAAATGGGATTGAATGTTTGGCAAAGCAAAAGGAAAAATCTTTACTGAATTGCATTCCTACTACAGACAGCAATGAATGCAGTTCAGTAACTCTAATAGACACAGATCATTTGTATTTATCCCAAAATTAAAGATGTGAAAAGGCAATATTAACTTTTAAATATTGTCCTCCATCTTGAATTGAAACCACAGAATTTCTGAAAGATGAACTACATTGCTATAACAGATAGTTCAGAGGGGCACTAGCAGTCCGGTAGAAATAAGAGAATGTTGGCTCCAAAGTTTATTTGAAAACAAAAGCTGAAATCTTCACGTTGTCCACCTCTGATATAGTTCTTTTCATAATGGAAGTTCCCATATTCATACCATGTAATGCTTAGAAGTTAATAAAAAAGTGCTGTTTAAGCTGCTTTGAATCTTCTGTCAAGTTTCCATGGCTTGATGTTGTCTTACAATAAATTACCCATTTTGTAACTTACATCTAATCCATGCCATTTTCTTGGAATTCAAAAAACCTCATTTTATTGCCCCCACCACACACCATCCTTCAAAAACAAAAGTCACATAATATTTTCAAGCATTGTTCAAAAATAAAGCATTTTTGCAACCAATTCTTGCTATGAAACAATATGCACACAAAATGTATTTCTTAAATCCCATAAAATCCTCCAACATGAGGCAAAATGATAGTGTTTAAAAAGTGGCTGCAGACTGCAACATTGTCATTCAAAGCTGTTATTTTTTTGTCCATTTCAGTTCAAAATACTAAAACATTTAATCACTAAAGCATTAAAAAGAATTTACACTCTATTTATTTTGATCAGCTTACCTCTTCAGAAATATATATACCCCAAAAATGTGCATACATTAGCAGCTATAAACATTACATGGCGTATCACACTATGTCAGCTTATATGAAAACGTACAAAATGTGAATGTATTCAAAAAACTATTCTGCAGTTACTATCTTTAAAGCAAGACATAAAATCATTATGAAGTCTTGTAAGCATAACACTGTTTCAAACAGAAATAAATATATAACACTTTCTGGTAAATTACAGCAGCAAAAAACAAGAGGCATCCTTTTTTTAAGCAAGATTTTCATCACTATAGCAGCTGTTCAGACCTGAATTCCTCTCACAGCCTGCTTTATATTTTCCAGTAGGGCTTTATTTTCTGGACTCTGATAACGATCTTGATTTGTATACATGTCCGTCAAAGTGGTCACGTAAGCATCAAAATTTTGTTCATTGATTGGTTCCTACGAGATATTAAATAGTAGTTCATATACAACTTTCATTTTCTTAATCGTATATTCATTTAAGCATAACATATTAGCAAGGCATATTGCCACCATTTTTATAATATTTAAAATGCCTATTTAGTTCTTACTTAATTTTACAGGATACACTGGAACAGGCCCTCCACGTCTGTTAGCAGTTAAATGTATCTCTATGGTTTCAGTGCTGTTACCACAAATATCCAACTGGTTGATGAAACATAAACATAAAAAAGGTATCTATTGTATGAGGTGAACTGAAGATCGCCAAATTCCTTAACTTGTGCTCTCAATCACTTACCATATGTGGCAGCTGGATATTAGCTAGACTATGAATTAAAGACTGGCTTAAATTGGCCAATTCATGAAGAAGAGACTCATTTTGCTGTTCAATTACTTTGTTCTCCTCTTCTATCGTCTTCAGGTTGCTCTCCATTGTGGTAATCTAAAATGGACAAATTTGTGTACAATGTAATATAAGGCAAACCGGTAAAAAGCATGCACTCTTGGAGGGGAGAGAGAACAGAAATACCAGGGAAAGGAGAAAAGGTCTATTCATTCATGCTTAGAAAGGTTTTGCTTGAGTCTGCAGTTCTTATCATCACTAAGGCTTTCTTATTCCCACTCTATGTTGTATAACTTTAACAGCTTGCCTTTTCAGTACTGGTAATAGTGAGTGAATGAACTTGGATTTGATTCCACTCCTTTAGAGCCTTTCTTGTACAGTTGAAAGGCATTAAGAAAGACCTTAGTTCTGCAAGTTCACCCATGCGGTGAAACTCCTAGAAGCAAATCTTAGGGACATTCTGCAGTAAGTCATCCTTTTCTTATATTTTCAGCTACACATATATCTTGTTAATGAAGCATGCACAGCTCCTTGCTGCCAGTGTTTAGCTCTATATAAGTATAATTTGATTCTGTGCAAATTCACAGGTCTGCTTTTGAAAGCTGAACAATTGCATGTTACTGCAATGTACGTACAAATTCAGAAAGTTTTCCAATATATACAATGACTTGTAAAACTGAAGAAACTGAAGAATATTTGCACATAGCCCTGTGGCATGTACAGGTAAAAACAACTGAGACTGTGCTCTGCCTGTGTTTCCAGGTGACCAGACATTAGCCCTGACCCTGCATGGTGCCCTGCTTGAGCTAAAAGCTGAGAGGCAGCTTCCCTGAGCTTGTGAACAGCATTGTGCTAATGGAGCTACACGGATTTCAGATGAGCACTGGTTTGTGTCCAGCTCATCAAGAGCACATGTGGAGCTCACTCACATCTGTCTGCACTTTCCTCTGTAGCCCTGTCCTGACTTTCCACATGGGGTGATAACTGTTAACATCTATTACAGAGTGTACAGTATGCTCTGTGTGTGTATGTAGGTTAAAATATGCATTGAAAAGAAAAAAGAAGCCAGTGAAGTGGAAAAAATGCCAAAGAACACAAGGTTTTGAATTCTCAGAATGATGTTTATCCATTTCTACACTGGCCTAAAGAGTGAGCTATGGGAAGAATTGATACAATTAAAATGCTGATGGGAAGGTCAGAGGTTTGTACAGTACTAATAGGCAGAAGGGTATAGGTTCTTAAGTGCGTATTAACTTGATCATGGGTGAGTAAATTTTTGGAAATTGGTGGCACAGTCAGGTAGTTAGAGGTATCAAATTTTATTTTGGACCTAAAGTTTCAGTCTGCTTATGGAAATACAGCCCATCAGTTGACAGAAGTAACTTTGAAAAGTGATGTGTCTACATGAACAGTCTCCAAGCATCTCTTGCTTTGACTACAAGTGCAGTTAGTCCAAGTTGCCAGTATTGTAGGGATTTGGTTTTGTCACAATTAATTGATTCTGAGCTAGTTCCACAAAAAATAATAGCAGGGAAAATACGTTCTTCAGCTTTGAACCTGGACACACATCCTCCTGTCTTATTTTGCTTCCAGCTTTTTTATACTGGGGGAAATGCTGTATCCAAATGCAAAACATCTTCCATCGTTGCTTGTTACAGTCAGGTCGTGCTCCACTATCTACCCTAAAATGTTTTTTTTAATATTACAGACCAGAGTGAGGAGTCTGATGCCAATGAAAGCTCAGTTCAGTATGGCATACTGCAGCCACCTCACTCTAACTTCATCAGGAGTTGACATTCTACAGATTTTCTGTCTAGCTGAGCACTACAACTTGAATAGATCTTTTTTGCTTTTTTCATGAGATGCTGAGTATCTGCAAATACAGTGGCAACTGATCAGCACATCTCACCACTTCACTTAGTATTCATCTGTAAGTATCTTAAGAAAACTGGCATATTCAGTTATTATATTCATTCACTTAAAGGCTGAAATTTACCTCCCTACATTTTACCCTAAAACTAAGAAATGTTTACGTGTATGTATTCTGAAAATAGGATAATGCGTTGTTTGTATGAGACGCACAACTATTTGCAGACTTTTTAGTCTCCTCTCCCCTTTGTATTTCTGCTCCTCTGATATTTGCACATTAAATTTGAACAAATTTACTAGAAGATCTTAGATTAAAAATACTTTCTCCAAAGTCTTAAGCAAAAAGGCAGCTGAGTAAAGCAGAGTCTTACAAATGCTCCAACTAAGAAAAAGGCTTGACATTACACTTTATCAAATAGAAAAATCCTACATGAAGGAATTTCCTGTTCTTGTCACATGAAGAACTTTCACTGGCACTTAAAATCATATGGGTTGCAAATCTTTATCAAATAAGACTGTCGGTACTTCTGGTGTTCACATAACTTCCACTAATTTCCCATTGCATATTCCCCATCTGTTAAGTCTTGCTGAAATCTGAGTTGCATAATGATTTTCTAAAGGTTTACCAGCAAACTTTTTGTTATGTCCAATATAATTTTACCATTGCAAATAGAGGGGACTGTTGACTTTGATCCTCTTAATAGTTTGATAATTACTATGGTGTAACTATGTGTTGTAAATGAAAATTGCTTATCTTCAGGAGAGTGTACGAATTCAAAACTAAGGCCTCTGAATTTTTTTGTGAAGTTTAACTCAGCTGGGATTCTCTGCAAGGCCTTAGTAGCTAGTTGGGTAAGAACAGGTAAGTATTAAGACCAGAATACCCAGAGATTGTGGAATTTCTAGTATAGGAAGTAAAGAACAGGTTAGACAAGCACTCGTCAGGATTGGCTTAGGAAGATCTTAGGAAATAAAGATGACTGGTGGTCAAAATAATCTTTTCATGGTCTCTTGTAGCTCTACCTTTTAAAATCTCATTAATCATTTTAATGACAGTATGTGTCACTGCCAGTCATTCTACCCTTTTTCTAAAACTGCTGCACTGAAGTGGGAAAAGCATCCTTTTAACTTGATGGTAAAATCACCAACTGAGCTTTCTTTTACCAAGAACATGCAGTGGTCCCACAAAGTGCGTAATCTGATTTCTAAGAATATGCAATGGCACTAGTCTGAAGTATGAAAGCTGGAACTGAGATCACTAAAGTATGGCTTCTGTACTCATTTCAGAACAAAGCTTGATGTGAAATTCCTAGATAAATCTCTGAAACTCAATAGATGTTTATGCCTGTAATAGTGTTATCATGGCTTTGTTTTATTTTTCAATTCATCTGGCCAAATATAAAATTAAAAGTGCAGTAAATTATTGACAACTGGAGCATTTACCTAATGTACATGTAACAGCCAAACTGCTATACATTTTTTTAAAAACTCAGCTAAATCAGTCTGTATGTGAAAGCATCTACAGTGCATTAAGCAGAAGAAAACATAAGGCAGTTGGAAGCTGCCAGATTAAAAATTTATGACCAAATTTCTCTAGAGTAAATACATGTAATTTATTAATTACATGTATTACATGTATTATTACATGTAATAAATACATGTGTTAATTATACATTATTAATACATGTATTTATTAATCCTGCCACTGATTATTCTTCTTGCTTTATGTTCTTTCAGTTTTTGTCCTCATTACCCTACAGTTATATTTGGTCACATCAGAAAACTGTGTAAACCATGAATCAAATCCTGACATAATGACAACAGTACTCTGAATGCAGGCATAAAGTAGAAGTGAGGTTTCAGTATCAATTTGGGTAAGGTTTAGAAGTCAAATAAAAACCAAGTTGAAGAAGTAGATCCTATCTTGTATTTATGAGTATAAAAGAGGAAGAGGAGAATGGACATGGTGCCCATCTCCACAAGCAGCAGACGAAGAAGTAACAAGGAATGGTTTACTCTGTTTCCACTGAGATCATCTGAGTGACTATGATCATGGGACTAAAGACTGACAAATGGCGACTGTGATGAATTTCACTGTTGGTGTTTGTGCTCAAATCATGTGAAGATACAAGCATCAGAATATATGCTGGACACTGAAAAATTCTAGGGAAATTCAGTTGATCTTCTTCTTTTGCTTTTTCCATCCAGTGTTAGGACTGCTGAATAATGGGATTTTAGATAACAGTCTAATGTTAGGTTTTCTGCTTTTTTTTTTCCCCCCAACAAATTTACGTGGAATGAAAAAAGAATTAAGCTGGGTCTCTGGAACCACTACTGCTGCCAAGGGCTGCACTTAGGGTATCACATGATGAAGTGTAACAGGTATTCACTTCTCTATCTAAATTTCCTCTGTAAGACATGGCGAAAGCCATGTTGTTCATCTGGGTTCCTTCACCTTGTAACTTATGTTAATGACTATGTTGTCACACGATATTTTAACTGCTATTAGAAAGGCATAGCCTTATCAAGGGGAAATACCAAGTTGACCATGGCAGGTCATGCTTTGCCATTGTTTTAAAGAATGTATTTTGCTGAGTTCCTTTTGGTTTTTTTACTGTTGGTAACTGATGTGGAAATTGCATAATGAACACTGCTTTCAGATTTATAAATAGCAAATTATGGATAGATATCTTAATATATAAGAAACATGGATAGATATCTTAATATATAAGAAACATAAAAGAGAACAATATATTTCCTATATTTCTTTTAATCATTCATGTAGAAAAAGCAGCTTGAATTTAGGGCTTCATAAAACTGTTACCTGAGTTCTGAGTTTAATCATATCAGCTTCCATCTGGGAGTTGGATTCATTTAGTTCTTTGATTTCTTCATCTAATTGTTTAATTTCTTCATCATTTTCTATACCTATGTGACATAAAAATAAAAGGGGTGTTAAAATAATTAAGGTTTAAATCAGAGTTCAGTGAATTATTTCCATATTTGAAAATAAATTTATTTCAAGCAAAAAAGAAAAAGGAAGCATTCTTCAAACTTCTATTCTGAAGTTAAAAAGAAGTATTTTCCCCTACTCTTCCTTTCAAAATTGCAATAATTCTCCAGTGAAAGTGTTGAAAATGCCTAGAGGATCAAAAGGACCTTTAAATTTATATACACTCATTTAACTTTACATTATAAGAAATGCACCTGCAGCAACAAATTTTACTCCACTGTCATATGTAATTTATTTAAAGAATGTGTCCACTTACAGATCTTCTGAAGGAAAGTAAAAATCTTAACATGCTAATCTCTTCATATTACAGCATTATCAAAAGAACCTGTAACTTGTGTTGATACCAAGGGTTCCCCTGCCCCAGGTGCAGCACCTTGCACTGGTCTTGTTAAACCTCATGAGACTCCCATGGGCCACTTCTCGAGCTTGTCCAGGTCCCTCTGCATGGCATCCTGTCCTTCAGGTGTGTCACTGCACCACTCAGCTTGGTGTCATCTGCAGTTTGCTGAGGGTGCACTCAATCCCTTCATCCATGTCATTAATGATGATATTAATTACACTGGTTCCAGTATGGACCCCTGAGGGACACCACTTGTCACTGATGTCCATCGGGACACTAAGCCATTGACCACTACCCTCTGGATGTGACAATCCAACCAATTCCTTATTCACCTAACACTCCACTCATCAAATGCATCTCTCTCCAGTTTAGAGAGAAGGATGTTGTGGGAGACCATGGCTACAGCTTTACAGAAGTCCAGGGAAGTGACACACGTAGCCCTTTCCTTGTCCACTGATGTAGTCACCCCATCATAGAATGCCACTGGGTTGCTCAGGCAGGCCATGTGTCCAAGTAGCCAAAATATCCAGATGTTACTCCTCAAGGCATTCTTCCTGGGCATGGCAGATACAGTTTTCAATACTAGCCAGGTTGTAGAGAAAATAACATCCAGATCTTGCATTCCCTGGTTACAAGCTCTCGAACAAAGACAGCCACTGCTTTCTCCAGCTGTGCTGGCCATGTGGGCAGAGGTGCCTCCTGCACTTGGTTCAGAGGCTCTATGGCTCTAAATGCAGTTAACATCAGCAGTCAAGAAGGCATGCACTGTCAAAGACTAAGTGACATAGTTTTCCAAGAAAACTCGGGACTTGGGCCCCTCCCAGACAAGTCTTCTGCATATTACTTACTTGAACTGAAGCACCTACGTTTTGCTTTCACTGCACTTCAACTACCAGGGTACTATCCTGACTTTCATCCGAGGTACTTTCATCATCTTCCCTGCAACTCAAGGTTCCCAGGAAGAATTACAGATTACTGGAGCTGAAATGGCACAAAGCCATCTCCATCTGCCAGAGGTTACAGAGCCATAGGTCCAAATGAATTCAAGTGAACTCAGGAGGAATTGACATTCTGGAAATAAACCCTTTTTCTCTTCTGAATCCTGCAACAATATAAGACTAACAATCGACCTTTGATGAATGAAATATGAACCAGCAAATTATAATGGTGTATTCTACTTTGAAATATTTTAGAGTTTTAGATTTATATAGACATAACTCAGTCTGAGTGCTCTACTCCTGGCTCAGGTTTCCAGAATATAAAACCTGTTTCACTGCTACTGACAGTGAATTCCCAATTTATACAGAGTGTCCACTTACATGTAGGAAAAAAGGCAATAGAGTAACAGTAACTTTAGTTTACAGAGAATTAGTATTTAAGAAGCTAATGATTAAAAATTTACCATTACTGGCCCGCTGCTTTATTGTTAGCATTTGTTCTCCAGACAGCTTTGCTTTCTTCATTGCTGAAGTAGCTCTGGGGCATCCTGATAAACTGTGAACAATAAGGAGCCTGTTAATTTTGACAGGTCATTGAAAAGAAATCTGTAATCCAAACCTGTAATAAAAACAGTATCAGAGACATAGTTTATCTTCACTGCCTAGCACTGAAAGAGTGCACTAGTCTGAAAAAGAAAAGGACTTACCAGTAGTGATTTCATTGTTTTGTTTTTCTTCCAAATTCTTTTTGCATAGACAGCTAATATAAAGTCAGATATACAGTCTAATTTTCTTAAGACAAAATACTTTTAATAAAATATTTTATTTTAAAAGCAGTATTGTGTACATACTCCCACTTGAATTTACATGCCCCTGCTCTGAACTTACACTCTTTTTTGATTCAAATGTTCAAACATGGAACTGAACGATGAGAGAAGAGTACACGAGCTACCTCTCACATCCAAATGACTAGCTCTCATAAACTGTGCTTTTCTTTATGATATTGTGAATATCACCTACTGATCTGACTAAATTGCCGTTTTCTAAATTTGTTCTTAAAATGGCAGCTATTGTGTTTTGGCTTTGTTGGAGCGCAAGGAAAGTCATTCAAATAAAAATGACCTTGTCTTGATGGGGGATATATATGTCCTATAATGCATATTTGTTACATTTATGGATGTACATTTAGTTATCGCCTCTCTCATGTTGCAAAAATATTTAGCTTTTTAATTGCATTGTACAAAACTGACAGCAAATGCAGTCTTAGCAGGCTTTATTGTAAAAAATAAAAATAATGATCAGACAGTGCTTACTATATAACAAATAATGGTACACACCAAACTACCTCCTTTTTCCAAAATCACATCTTTAATGTAGTTTCACTATCACAGATAAGAGAAAATACATATTAAATCTAATTTAATGATGGAAAACTATAATGTTAATCTGAGGAAGCTTTAGCTTTAGTGAAGGGAATTTGGAAGCTTGCTAAACAATTTCCTGTTGCTTCAACATTTCAGTTTTCATAGCCATGGAACCTGAGTAACATCACGTAGTTCTCATTGCATACAGGCACATTTATATTTCCTCTCCAGATGCAAATGAAGACTTTTTTTTACGATTTCTAATTGTGCAAATCAGGTTCAAATCTAATAATCAATCGCTCTGTAATATGGAAGAAAGTGGTGTCTTTGATTAGAAGCAATTCCTTAAGTAAAGACAACTTTCTTCTAAATAAAGTCCGCTAATTTACATATAGTGTTTGATTATTGAAAATGTTTATCTGAAAAGCCTGCACTACTATTATCAAGTGCAGTAATAAAAAAAAGGATTGCTCTCAGAAAAATATATCAAAAAATTTATCTTCACAGCAAAAGAATCCGTGTTCAACATTTTATACAGCTTTATGACTAAGAAGATGTATAAAGCAATACTAGTAGTATCAAGAAATAGCACGACCAAGTAGCTTTTGGCTGTAGCTTAGTTGGTAGGATGCCAAATTACTGTTCCAAGGTCTGCTATGGACTCAGTGTGTGACTCTAAACAACTGTCCTCTAGAAGTGTCAAAGGGCGCCTTGAAGACAATTAAGGAGGAGAGTATTTGGCATTTTGGGAAAAAAATGTTGACACAGAGAAAAAAATGAGGTAAGAGTATATGCAAAGTTTCTGCATCATTTAACTGACTTCATTTTCGTAACCTTTCAATTGATTTAATAAATTGTCTCATATTTTGTCCTTACTCTTTTTCAGAAAATGTTAACATCACTGGGCATTATAACAACTGCATTAGTTTACTCTCATCTTCTTCTATAACCTTTTCCTCTATAAAAGTCTTGACAGCCTAGGGAACCCCACAAAATAAAATCAGCCTTCAAACAGCCTGTAAGTACAGCATTCACACAGACCAACAAGAAACCTGGATGCTAAAACAGCACACCTGAGAGCACAGAAAAATAATCAAACAAAAAAACTTTTGTTCAGAAGTATTAGAAATCTACTGTGAGATTCAGTGTGCCTAAATCCAAATTTTCGTGCCAAGGACCCAATCTTATTCCCAGGCCATGGTTCTATACGCCAAGTTTTCAGGACTGCCTAAACCCGTACGTATCTTTTCAGCTTGTCTGGAAGATTACCTCTCCACTGGTATGCCCAGGGTGCTCCAAGGTGCACTCTCACCCTGAGGCCCCAGGTACAAGGTACAATACCAAGCTTTCCTATTCCACAAAACGGGGTGGTCACGTTCCAGCTGCCAAACAGCAACTGTCCGTAGCCCATTGCCATTGGAGAGAGATCAACTGCAGGGGTAGGCACATATGGAGCACCTATAGCTCAGCTGCAGTTCAGGCACCCTGGCACCAGATGCCTTCTGCCTAAACTGAACCACAAAGATCTGGGTGCTGTGCTCCATCCTTGCTGCTGGAACTGTTGGAGAGTCCTTCTGCATGGATTATTTACCTTCTTCTGGTGGCACCCAGATGAATCATGAGTTAGTGAGGGGAAAGGCAAAGGGCTGCCTATTTTTTGGGCATACTAGTGAGGATGCAGAAGGCTTCCACATTCTGTAGCCAGATTAGTTTTGTTCTAATCTGCTGGTGATCCAATACAATATGCACAGGCAAAGGAGGGCTTTGACCAAAATGGGTTTCTTGAAACGCATCTGCATGCCTAAGCCACAAGGTTCCTCTTTTTGCTTCCCCAATCCTTACATGCATGGCTTTAACATGTGTATCATGCACCTCTATGACCACCTTTAGCTTGTTATGTGTCTGTCCTTAGAAGAGGCTATGAATGAACAAATGGTCCCAAATTTTCCAGTGGCTTTATGCAATTCAAGAAAGCATTCAAAACTGCCAAAGGTATCCTGCTCATCACAGAGGAAGATGCCAAAGCCAGACCATGCCATTGACTTCCTCTGCAGATCTTTTCTGGCAAATCTGTCTCTTCATTAATTGTATATTGTATTGTAAGCAGATTAGCTCACCTTCCTGAGCCAGGCACTTTCAGTGAAGCAGATACCAAGTTAGTAACCTAAATTAGAGTATTGAGTTTTACTACAGTTGGTTTAACATATCTAAATTCTTCAGAAACAAGTTAGTCAAAGACAGCAATGTACATCCTTTTTGCTTTGCTCTGTTCTTAATTAAGTTACCTAAAACTGTTTTAAGTAATTAAAAAAGTAAATCAGGACTTTTAGAATAAGCTTCTACTCTGCAAGGACATTCAACCTCTCCCATTTTATCTTACTGATTATGTTTACTTCTACTCAAAGCAACTGCTCTTTGTCTGATTTGAGAACAACCAAAAGAAGTCAGGATATATGGGAAGATGAAAAAGAAGGTAAAGTCAGTGTTGCTCCAAAAGTGGGCTATTGTACAAAGGCTGAACCTCATGGAGGTACAAAGATAACCAAAAAACTTGAATTGAGATCTCAGTGAGACTGAGAGTTCCCTGAGATTTCTACAAGACTGGGGGGTAGAAGGAGACAGAAAGACAGAAGGAGACAGAAAACAGTAGATAAGATATTTTTCTTGTGACTGGCAAACAAAAGAATACAAGTGAAAGCTATTTCAGTGCTTTAAGAGTTATGCAAAATATGCTTTAAATATCTCAAAAATGAAAAAAAAAAAACCACAAGAAACATCTAGGTAGTAGTTTTGTTAGGGATAATACTTATCCTCACATTAAGTATGGTATCAAGCTGTGGCAGGGGATGTTTAGGTTGGATATTAGGAAACGGTTCTTCACCCAGAGGGTGGCTGGGCACTGGAACAGGCTCCCCAGGGAAGTCATCACAGCACCAAGCCTGACAGAGCTCAAGAAGCATTTGGACAATATTCTTCAGGCACATGGTGTGATTCTTGGGGCTGGATTTTGATGATCCTTGTGGGTATCTTCCAACTCAGGATACTCTATGTTTAAGTTTGAAGCCTTTACAGTTGATGTTTGTCATAGGTTTTCAAACTTTACACTGACTTTTACATAATTCTGCAGCTTAATCATTCCAGCAAAGAACTAGTGTCTCACTTGCTCCTGCCATTATTCTCATACACACGAGAAATTATAAGAAAATATAAACACAGTTGAGTATTCTTTCCATAATAAAAATGAGTTAGAATTTCTAACAACATATACTGCTGTAATAAATTCAGTATAAACGTACCAAGCCATGAATTATCTCTTTCAGACCCTGGATGCCACAGGGCTTGAAGCTACAGCATTTTGGCGGGACTGTGAGAAGCACTAGCACCCAACTCTTGGTTCCCTCTGAGTTTCTGATTCACCAAGAGCTGTGAGTCTCTGCTGTATCAACAACCAGATGACTATCAGCACCTTATTTTGTTGGGGTGCAATGTGTCTTGGCTCTTGATGACTTTCTACTGTTGGGCTTAACCTCTTATTTGAGAAAGAAAAGTATGGTCTGGCACATCATCCTAGAAAACCACCCTCTGCCATAACTTACAAAATACAATAAAGACTATATGGTAATTGTATCTATTAGAGTTGAACATAATGTGAAGAATGAATTTTCTTTCTGGTTTAGCATGGTGGTTATCTTAATGCAACCAGTGCCTTGCCATATATTCAGTGGATTTGGAAAGAGGATGAAATTTCTTCAAAAATAAAATGAAAATTAGTGGGGGGGGAAAAGTTTTAAAGAGGTATTTAGGTAGCGTTCAGTGCACATTTACTGAGAAATTTAAAAATATACAAATGTGGGCTAAAATCCTGAGCTGTTTCAAGAATGTAATTGCATTGTCTTCAGGGATGCAAACAACAGAGGCCACCAGAGTGGAGGATCACTGATCAAGTCGAGCAATTGTCTGGGTGACCGATTTTAGTTATCTGGGTTCCAGCTGTGTGTTAAATACATATTTTTCCTCAGCAGACAGATGCAGTTTAGTCCCTTTTGAAGCTGAAGGAATTGCACTTGGCTTGTCAAGTGAAGAAAACATTTTCCAAATAGAGAAGTAGGGATATGGGAAAGGAGTAGATAAAGGTCAAATAAAACACAACTTTTATATTTGGTATGTTAAGTATTGAAGTTTACAAAGAAAGAAATAACAGGGTGTAAAGAAACCAGAGAGTACCCAAAAAGCATCCTAAGGACAAACTTTATAAACCCTACAAGATGTTTATAGATTCACGACCACAGTGATTTTTCAGAAAGAAAATGAAACACTTCTCCTGTTTGTTAAAAATAGCATTGTCTGTAGACTAGAGGAAAGAACAAGTCACTTTCAAGGGACCTCTTTTAACTAGAGATACATTCAAAACAAGCCCCAGATGTAAATCCTTTTGAAATTCAGGGAAATACAGATCACAGTGAGAATGACTGTTTTATTTTGTTAATGGCTGAAACCTTACTTTTACGACTAAGCCCCTCAACTATTTGCTAATGTTTGAAGTTCAAGTTAAGAGATCAAACTCAGTGATCAAAGTAGCTCATTCCTTGGTTTAATATTAAATCCATGAACCACTCTTTTTTTTTTCTATGTTGAAGAGTATCAGCTTTAGTGATTTTCTTATTCCCATGAGTAAATTCTGCTACACACCTTAAAGGATGAAATACTCTATGCACAACTCCAGCAGAGATAAAAGGAACCCTCCCTAAACCAGCACTCATTTTTATTTACATTCAAGGGTGATTGGCTTTTCCCCAGGTTCTCACTGAGATGTGAAGTAAAGGGAATCCAGGAGAGAGGTTTTGCAAACAAGGTCGTTTTGTTTGCATGGAGATTGGTGTGACTCACAGAGGAATCTCTTCTCCCCACTGGCCACACAACTCCAACTGCCTTTGTGTGGTGTTGGAAAAAAAAAATCATTTGTTCAGCTCAGTTTCAGAATTCTTCACTGGAAAAGAATGATTTTTACTAATGTGGCCCTTTATAGGTCTCATTTCCTGGCTAAAGCTTTTTGGTTGGTTAGTTGGTTGGCTGGCTGGTTGGGGTTGTTTGTTTTGTTTTGGGTTTTTAAGGGTGCATTTACAACTCACACCGGAATGCTTGGGGTGAAAAACTTCAATTTTGAATCAGGAGGGACATCTAATTCTAAATACTAAATACTAATACTTATATTACAAACACTAAAAGCGCAATGTAATGTGGAAAGTGACAGCTCTGAATTCAAGTTGCTTTCCAAAGTTGCTGAGGAAAGTAGCTAAGATTTTATTCTGTTTAAATAAATCTTTGCATTGGCTTCAGAAGTAAGAAAAATTAAACCACTACCCAAATGACCATAAAAAAATATAGCAATTACGATTAAAACAAAATGCAAGCTTTTCAAAATTATTTTAATGATATCTGATCATTGTTTCAGAATGACTTTCCAGAAAGAACTATATTCTAATTTTAGGGGGGGAGAGTTGAATTAGCATTAAAATCTGGTCAGTCACCAAATGGAAAAAGGAGATAGAGTGAATGGCCACCCAGAAGAAGAGAAGGTATTTGGGGGTTTTTATTGGAGATTGAAAAGGTAAGATAGCGTTATAGCTTAATTATACCTGTCCCTCATAACAAAAGAACAAAGCGTGCATCAGGTAAGAAAAACAAAAATAGAAATTATGTGGAATTGTTAACATGGAAAAGCTGAGAGGAAAGGCCCTGAGAGCAGAGTCAATTTGAAAGGAATCCCCCTGGGGCATAAATATACACTAGAAAAGGGATTAATGAATCTTGAAATGCTGGAACTGTAAGAGCACTGCCAAAGTTGCCCTTCAGCTGGGCACAGTAGTCCCTTGGCAGATTTACATCATATTTAGTTTACAATTAGCTGCTTAGTCAGCACAGAGGCTTTGTGGGTGGGCTTTTCACATGTGTTAATGAGCTTTGACCTGTGTCATCCCTGAAGAGGGAAGGAGGTTTGGCTCTTGCCCAGTGTGCAACAACTGTTCAAAAATCCCTCATTTATTCTTTGGTGAGCGAGTACCCACTGCAGCACATTACAGGACTTACAGGCGGCCCCAGCACTGAGCCATGCACTTAATGGGGCACAACTGAATGCCCCAGGAGCTGGGGGCTGGCTTCTGCAAAGCTCATCAGCCTCTCCTGTCTGGTGACTGCCCACAACAGGACAGATGACCTGAAGACCAGTGGATTTACCGGGCTGTTGAATAGGGCATGTATTGTGAAGGAGAAAGGTTGAGACTTCCCTGTATACAAATAGGTAAGGTGTATGTGTAGCTACACACCTCTGATTAGTGCTCTTAGGCAGCTCAAAATTTCAAGTGGTCTATTTAGTGACCAAGTCCAGTTCACCTTGGCATTTAAAATGAAGCACAATTTCTCTAAACACTTGTATAGACAGCAAAGAGAAAAAGGTACTTCAAGAGGAAAATCCATCCCTCCTGAAATCTAAAAAGTCATCCTGTATTCTCTAGTTTTTAATGGGCTATGTCTGGAATGAGGACAAGCAGACTTCTAATCAGACAGCTTCTGCTAAGTGCCTGAAATCAAGGAGGTGTCACATTGCAAGCACCTGTACAATTGCTGTCTGCTGTAATTTGTCAGGTCTGCTCAGCAAAATGATTTTTCTTGTTTATATTGTGCAGTCTGCTTTTTCTAATATGGATTTCACATTATTTTCTCTGTGACTTTCCCAAGGTAAGTAAATCTCTTAAGCCCTTTTAGATCAGCTTACTATTAAGTGTCTTCCAGTTTAATCAGTACATCTGATTAAAATACTATTTCATCCTTCTTCCAGCTTGTAATGAAAAGAGCTGGCAGAACTACCTACAGCCAAAGGCCCTAACTCTTTCAACAACCAGGTTCTGCATTTAGTCACTTCTAACTTTTGCCAAATTTTAACTGATCTGACTGAAATCTTCAATAGTAACTGGCCAGGCTCATTTCTTTTCCAAATGTCATTAGAAAAATATTTCTATTTCTCAGAATATACTTCTGTACCAGTGTTTTGTCCATAACCATTGTTTTGTCCCTACTGAGGGGAACAAAAAAGTCCAAATAATAAAGTGAATAACTCTAACTGTCCGTGAATTGGAGCAAGAAATGACATTTCATGTTGCTCTGAGTTTAGAGACGCATTCTGCTGTCCTCATGAAAACAAAAGTAGATTTGGCAGAGCTATAAGCCTCTGACAGACTGTCCCTTGGACATGCTAAGTGGATGTGAGCTACTGTTTAGTTCCAGACCCTCCATGTACTTTGTGTGTATGAGAACTGGGAGCCTTCCCTGCCACCAGCCCTGTTCAGGGCTGCAGAGCCTGGAGCAGAAGAATGCTTGCTGGAAGCAAGGCCTGAGATTGCCTGTCCTGTTCTGCCAGTGCAAATGGAATTGCACTGGCCTCCATCCCTCAAATGCTGGGGGCTGAGAAGCTCAAAAGTAAGAAGACTGAACAGGAGCCACAGGGACAGAGAAGGGAAAAGGGCCAGAACATTCCAGTAGAAGGAGGATGGGAAGAGAAAGGTGTTGAAAAGTGGTTTAGGAAGACCTTTTTCCTTTAAGCTTATGGGTCAACACAGAATTACTAAGCAAAAAAAATCCTTTGCACTGTGGGACCCACCTCACAGATTTTATTTCAATTTTGTTTCTTCATGTATATTATTATTCAATTTAATTGCCACATTTCTTTCTTTGTCTTCTTGGAAATGTCAATGCACTTCCATGCCTGTCATCTTTTAATGACATCATCATGATGATGCTTATCATTGTCAGTTGTAGCTACTGTTAAATGCAGTGAATTTGGTTAGTTCTTCTATACTCTTAATGATGTATGATGTTCTGCTGAATTGCAATGTACAGCTTATAGGAAAAACTAAGAGATGGTAAACAGCAAAATAAATCAATGGCAGGGAGGGGACAGGCAGATTAAAACCAAATGAACAAACAAACACCCTAAACAATTTAAAAAGCCTATCAGAGAAGAAGTAAAACAACTAAGAACTAAAAATGAATTAATTTTCACACAAATGTGGCACTCTCAACTTACTGTAGCAACAAATAAAAGCATGGATAAGAGTTGATCTGACAAGAGACCTGGCTAGAAATAGATGCAATCAAATACTTTAATATGCATTTTAATATGCATTGCATATTAAAAGCTTCTTACAAATCTGGAGTTTGACAGTATTTATGTTTCATAAATAGAAAAAAAAGTAGATTTCTCTCTGCAAAATTTTTACCATTTTCAGTCTACAGCACAGGAACACCTTTCAAAAGATATCACTGGACACAGACTCCCGACAAATTGGATATTTTGGAAGTTTAGAGCACCTTGAGAATTCACCTGGCAGTTTGGATCCATTGTGTTTTAAAGGATGCTTGCAACTGGCTTAACTGTGAGCTTCTGGGTCTGGTCAAAACCAAAAGAGAAGTGGACCAGAGACAGAAAAGTGGGCAAATACTCATTGGGAATGACAAGGCTGTTGCCAGGGAACACAGAGATGCAGCTGGAATAGCAAAAGCTCAGTTCAAATTGAAACTGGCCAGAAATGAAAAAAACTCCAAGAAATGGTTCTTTAGGTACATAGACAGCAAGTGGAAACAGAAAGAAAATATTGGTCCTCTGTTATATGGGAGAGGTGAATTAGTCACCAACAATGCAGAAAAGGCAGAGGTTCTTGACACTTCCTTCACCTCTGTCTTTACCAACACTTTTGGGCCCCAGGCCTTGGGAAAAAAATTCCAGGTTGATGCAAACACAGACTGACCATCACTGATGGAAGAGCTGCAAGTGAACTGTTACAGGAGCTTCACACTACAAATCCATGGGCCCTGACATTGCCCACCCAAGGGTGTGAGGAGCGCTGGCTGATGTTGCGAGGCTTTCATAATCTTTGAGAAGTTGTGGAGATCAGGGGATACCCCAGAAAACTGGAAGAAAGATAGTAACAACCCCACCTACAAGAAGCGTTGAAAGGAAGATCTACAGGCTCATCAGCCTTATTTTAGTCTCTGGGAAAGTTATGGAATGAATCCTCGTGGGGGCTATCTCAAGTCAGACGAAGCACTTGATTGGGAAAAGCCAGCACAGATTCACCAAGGGCCAGCTGTGCTTGACAAACCTGCAAAAGCATATTTGCTTTTTGTGACAAGTAACCTGCTTGGTTGATGGGGGGGTGACCAGTGGACATTGTCTACCTGGATTTCTCCAAGGCTTTTGATACGGTTTCCCATGGCCTCCTCCTAGAGAAACATGTGTTATGGTCTGGACAAGTAGTCTGTGTAGTGAGTGGGGAACTGGCTAAGAGGCTGCACACAGGGTGGTGGTAAACAGCTCCTTTTCAAATTGGCAACCTGCCGCAAGTGGGGTCTCCCAGGGATCCATACCGGGCCCAACCCTGTTTACAATCTTTATAAGTGATCTGGACAATAGGACCAAGTGTATCCTGATGAAGTTTGACAATGATACCAAACTGAGTGGGGAAGTGAACTCCTTGGAAGGGAAAGTCACACTGCAGGAAGACCTGGATAGGCTGGGAGAATGGGCTGACAAGAACCTTATGAAGTTCAACCAAGACAAGTGTAAGGTCTTGCACCTGGGAAAATATCATTCAGGAGTGCAGTGCAGGCTGGGACCTACCTGGCTGTGGAGCAGCTCTGTGGAAAGGGACCTGGGGGTCCTGGGGATGACAAGCTCAGTGTAAGTGAGAGGTTCTGCTGTGCCACAGAGAGGCAGCGGGGTGCTGGGCTGCATCAACAAGGGCATCACCACAGAGACACAAAAGTCATTGTCTCACTCAGCCCTTGACAGGCCACACCTGGAACATGGTGTTTAGGTTCACACAATGCAAAAAGATGTGGATAGGCTGGCAAGCCATTGCTGATCTAATGATAAGTATTTTTATGTTTTTAATTGCTGAAGCTGAGAAATGCTGCTGTTAAGACAGGATGTGACTTCAGGAAAATATTGAAAGCTCTACAACAATTTAGGAGCAAATTTGTAGCCACTAGCCTGTGTTTTGCAAAGCATCTGTATTACAGAGCTGCTATCTCTTTGGGGGCATCCACCCACCCCAGNGCCCCGACACCATTAATCCCAACAGCTGTTCTATGGACATAGGTTCAAGCTGCAGCCCTGAGCACCAGGAGGTTTGGCTGTAGGTGGTATTTGCAAATCTTCCCTTCAGAAGCTGAGGTTGATCACAGAGGGTTTTTATGCAATACTATTTCTAGCAAAGCATATTTCATGAGAAAAATTTTCATGCATATGAAAAATCTACATTTCCAACCTTCTTCCCTCACATTTGTCATCTCCTAAATGCTTTGAGTGTTTGAGTACTTAGAGGTCCTCTGAGGATCCATGTGAATGTAGGTATCAGCCAGCTTCCAGAAAGCAGCTGCAGAGGGCAGCTCCTGTCTAGAAGTTTTTGTTTTTTTTTTTCTTTTCCTCTTTTCCTTATTTGTCTGTTCCCATGCTTAGCAATGCAGTTGTGCAACACAGAGCTATGACCAACTAGAATTTTTGGAGGGAACAACACTGGCAGTGCTCCTTCACCTCAGGACATGGGTGTGTGGTAACGGCTGAACTGAGTGAACTGCTGCCTGTGGGCTTTCTGACAGCCTTACCATTAACTAAACCTTCTTATGCATAAAGTGGATAGCCTGTAACAAGTGCCATATGTAATCATCACCCACAACCACTTGATAATTTCTACATACCTTCCTTCAGAAGGGAAAAGGCAGTGGATGATGTCCATTGCTTCCTCCCAGCACATCTAGACATTTTGCAAACACAGTGGCATGCCCTTGCTGCTCAAATACAAATCCTGTTCTATAAACTTTCTTATGGATCTTGGAATCCTACTGTCCTCAGTGAAGATACAGGTTCACTAAAGAAAAATCACCCTTCACTATGCTTTCATCTCTATTTAGCATTAGCTTGTTAATGGGAAAAATACTTATAATTTGATCATCTGTTGTATATTACTGCTCTACTAACATGTTTTTGTACAGGCTTTGGCTGGAATAGAGTTAATTTTCTTCAGAGTAGTTTGTATGAGGCTGTGTTTTGGATTTGTGCTGGAAACAGCATGGATAATTCAGGGATGTTTTCCTTACCGCTGAGGAGTGCTCATCCAGAGTCAAGGCCTTTTCTGCTTCTCACCCCACAGCACCACTGATGGGGCTGTGGGTGCACAAGTTGGGAGCTGGGTGGGGACACAGCTGGGACAGCTGATCCCAACTGACCCAAGGGATATCCTACAACATATGGTGTCATGCTCAGTATAGAGAGTTGGGGGAAGAAGAAGGGGGAACGGGAAGACATTTGGAGTGATGGTGCTTGTCTTCCCAAGACACCATTGCCTGCCTGAGCCCTGCTCTCCTGGGCATGGCGGAACACCTGACTGCCCATGGGAAGCAGTGAATTAATTCCTTGTTTTGCGTTGCTTAGGAGTGTGGCTTTTTCTTTACCTTCCAATCTCAACCCATGAGTTTTCTCACTTTCACACTTCAGATCCTCTCCCCCATCCTGCTGGAAGTGAGAAAGCAACTCTGTGGGGCTGTGGTCCTGACTGGGGTTAAATCACAAGTTTTCCATAGTAAAAGGAATTTAAAAGCTACGTTAATGAATTTGAAAGGGGGGAACACTGATGTAAATAAAAGTGAGCTAAAGATGGGAGCAAGAACACTCTTTTAGATCTGAAAAGGCATTTCTGCAGGTAATTTCCACTGAAGTCAGCACAAGCACATTTCCTCTTCTGTGCAAAGGAGCAGGGCTGCTAAATCCAAGTATATTCTGAGAAAGTCCCCACTGATCACAGTATTAGAAATGGTGCCGTCCATAAAAATCTTAAATCAAATATGGAGATGTAAGGGTCTGTTCAAGAACTAAACTGCAAAGCTACAGTATAATGAGCAATTTACATTTCATTATAACCTATTTAATTTATCTATCTACTGACTCCATGCTTACATGCCTTCCAATTCATTTTCATATTGCTGATAGGTCACCTAATTTCACACTGGCCTCTCTTCCTAGCAGAGGATCCTTTTTGAAGCATAGCACACTTAATCCTATGCTTCAAGTCCCTCCTGGTAACTCTCTGTTTCCATTCTTTCCTAATGCAAACTCTTTGATAAAAAAAAACTGTTCACAGAAATTTCTGCGAACAGGCAATGAAATGTTAAAAACCAGAAACCTTTGTCAGTACCTTTGATCATAGGGTAGGATTCAAAATTCATTGAAATTTATGATGTTTTTTATTGGCTACTTAATTCTGCTTCAGAAGCATGAATGCAGGAATATGCATATATTTAAATTCCAAACTACACAGCACTTGAAGAAGGTTTTTACTGATTTACCAGCACTTGTGGATCATCTCCAGCATCCACTGATACCAGTGCAATGACATCACGTGTACAATGTCAACAGCAGCTCTATGAAATCGTTACCTCAAAAACATCTTTCCTATTTGATAAATTCAGCAGCTGGCATCATCTTCACAAGCCAGTCTGCCATTCATTTCCAGAGTATTACAGCTCTTCTAATAATAGTGTATTACAGCTGTTTTAATAATAGCATATTAACAGCTATCTACAAATGGCAGAATATAAAAATCTCGGAGAAGACATAAAGGACAACTATACATGCAATTAATATATATATATATATGCTTAGAGAAGTCTGCTGATAGAAAAATATTTGCACTGGGAAGGAAAAATTCCCTATTAGGAGAGCAGCAAGGTGTACTGGCAAAAATGAAGAAATTAACTACTCCTTCCTGAGGAGCTTTTACTGACTCAGTTAAAGGCCACAGTCCTGCTTTCCCCCTGTGCATGCTGAACACAGCTCTACCTGCAAAAGAATGTCTGTAAATTTGGTCTCACTGTGTAACTGACACAGCATTGCTTCTCTTCAGAAGGTGAGAATTTGAGATCTACAGTCACGGCTGTATAGCAAAATGTTATTAGCGGTAGAAGGTAAGACCACAGTCTCTTAGAATGGGTACACTGAAAGTCAGAGAATAAAATGGATAGTCTGTAATTTAGGTGGGAGTGAGCTCCAGATTATGACACCTGAGTTTAAATGTCTGCATGGGAACTATGTGTCAAAGCTGACATGGAGCTGTGGGGCCCGTTCATTTAACAAGACCAGCACCCTTGTAGATCCCCTGCCAGGCACATTCAGCTCTCAGCTGTCATAATCAAAGAATGGAGGGTCTCACAAGTCTTCAGTCATTTTGGCCAACCCAGTGTGGCCGTACTGCATGCCCTAAGAACACTTCAGATGGCATAGAGTGCCCATTTGAAGGCAGGGGAAACCCACTCCGTCTTGACACAGTCAGTGACATCCATGGTACAACTGATTAAAGGCCAGTGCCTACTTCACTGAAATGAAGTGGACAACTCTCCAGGATGCATTGATCCTGGTACTGGAGTAAATGCAGCCTACATCTCGCACAAGCCGATTCTCAAGGTAGGTGAACTGTTCTGAAGTTCAATCCTACATGTAGGGTTTGATTCAGTTGTCCATATACAGGCATGAAATGCCATTGGAGAAGATATACCACTAAGGCTGATAAATATTACACTGGACCCACCTTTCTTGAGCAGCAGCTGGAGGCCATATAAGTAACCCTAAGGCATCTAAAATGGTTCCATGTGCTTTTCTTTGTGTGAGCAAATTAACTGAGCATTTTTAACAGCCTTAAGAATTCTACAAGAACTAATAATATTTTTAAAATAATATGGCTTGTTATTAATATTGCCATTGCTTATGGAAGCTTCAAGAAGTTGTTCAATTTGCTCACAACTTAGAATACTAGACCTCTGTTACATCAAGACAATTAAGTAGGATCAATTTACTTCACCAGTCTTTTTAAGAAACCTTTCATCTTGTGGTACTCTCCTCTAACAATGGACTGGTTTGCCCAAAACCTGATCTTATAGGGTAAGCCGTTTACATGTCTCTGTTTCTACTTAAGATAGTGGTACTGAAAAACACACATGGCTGCTCTGTAGCTAATAATCATATTTAGGTTACTCCATTAGGGTTTTTTTTTCATGAAAGCACTCCTTTAAAAAAAAATCTCTAGCCACAATTTGACCTTTAAATTGTTAAACTAGTACATTTCTTTCAGAAGTTAGTTATTCTTGTTGTTGCAAGAATTTTGTCCTTGAGACCGTAAGTACTATGTGAATATTCCTTGCAAGCAATCTCCCAATAATTATATTGTATCTTTTAACTAAAACCATTTCAAAATTTGCATGACAGGTCTCTCTGAGTTAAATAAATGTTACAACATTAAGAAGAAAGTTAAACAGAAATACAAACACTAATACTGATATTTTACTGAAAGTCAGAAACTTAAATCTTCATGTGGTATCTGTACAAATGGTCAGAGTTTTGCATCTCCTACTTCCTAAAGCCTCTGAGAGCTGCAGGCTGTGTAATACCTTTGAGTACTCAGGTAACACCTCAGGTCACGGACCAGAATCCCTTCATGGTAGGTGCCATAAAACACTGACTAGAAAAACAACTCTGAGCCTAAACAATAAATAGGAACTATGTGCACAAAGTCTGGGAGGCTGAAGTAAGGGTAAGGCTTCTGAGTCAAGCTACAAAGGATTGTCAAAGAATCAAAGGAAATAGTTACAGGCAAGAGAAGAAAGAAGTACACTTTTCACCTCTACATCTAGAACTGACTACAAAACAAGATCAAATTGGTTTAGCTAACTAAAGGGTACAGAAGTTCAACTGAGGTCTGCCTGGAGAGGGTGACAAATCAGGGACATCAACTTGAAATATTTGAAGTAACAGTTTTATATTAGCGATTATATAATAAGAAATTTGCTCTGACATTATAGTCATTTTCAGGCCTAGATTCCCAGCCAGAGCTCCAAAAAGTCCTTGTTTCTTCGTAATCTAATATCTAAAATGGCAGCAAGTATTATCCCTAAGAGACTGGTCACTTTCTCCTGCTTTTACAAGCTATGAAAAATGTTATCATCGAAGCTCTCTTACTTTTGCCAAGTTTATGAAAAAATCAAGCTTTGTATTTCTTTTGTCAAATATTTACATTCCATTAGTTTTAAATAATGTTCTACATACATTGTTTTAAACAAACATGTTCCTTACCAAACGAATAAAAGTACTTTGGTTTCATGGAACTCTTTCCTAAAATTCTTCAGTTCCATGCTCTGATGTTTGAGCAGCAAGAATGTGTTTGACATCTCTGAAAATCAGGGGTACTCAGATATGTCTTACAAAGTCTACCCCAAGGTAATTTGTCCAGAAATATCCAATAAAGCAACAGGAAACTTACGGTTATTGTCATGTATGTTTTTTTCCCCTAAAATTTTCTGTATATTATACATTCAAATGCAGGTCTGTATCTGCAAGGGCTTGGATAAAAAAAACTTGTGTGTCTGGATTTCCAGTTACCTACAAATACATGTAAGCAGATTATTTTTTGAAATAATAATGATATTCAAAAGGAACAAAGAAATGGCATGACAAAAAGCTGTATTTTGAATCTGACTGAAATAATAAACATAAGTGAAAAACATAAGTCATAGTTACTCACCTACGATGAGTAAGAAAACTACCACTGACATGTCCTGAGCCATCACATCCTGGTGTTGGACATGACATTCCTTCCGTCTTCACTGACTTCCACGAGAACTGTGAGCCATTTAGGTACCCATCCTTTTGCCTTTTGGCAGCAAGAGGACACCCTGATGCACTGCGATGGGATGCATATTTTCCAGTTATATGACCCTGACCATCACAGCCAGGAACTGGACATCTGGATAGCAGATAGATGAGATAAACTTTATTGTCTTGACATTATACCTGGTAGCTTCTACAACAAAGTCAAAATAAACCTGACATGAAAAGGAAAGGATAATCCTACACTGTGGTCACAAAAGTAGTCAAGATACCCTGTAGTGGGTAAAATTACAAGAAGAACTCCCTAATTTGAACAAAAAGAAGTTCTTTGATAAATTCTAAGGAGGCTAGTCAGTAGATTCAGTCACAGCTGTTGACATTATGCAATTGCAACAAAAGGACTGAGATCTGTATTTGAATTGCAGGTGTTTATCACAGTAAATATCACAGTGGAATTGAAACGTTTGCTACTGAGCTCTGATCAGCAGCTAAATTGCCCCTAAAACCCCTATAAGCATAAAATACTACTTAGTATAACCCTTGGTACATTTTATTTATAGGTATGGAACCCAAAGAAGACTTGTCTGAAGTCATGAAAACGTCACGTATACACAGTTAGTTATGACGTGATCAGAGCACCTCATTAGAAGTGCTGAGCTCCTTTAACCACTCTTTGAATGGGAGTGATTATATCACACTATGTGCTACAGGCCAGAGACCAATGAAGGCAATTCCGTATTCATCTGATCGTTTTCCTTAATTGGGAATCCCCACACACATTTGCTCTGTATTCTGCTAAAAACCAAATAACCAAGGTTAGAAGGAACAGGTTAGAATCTTCAAAGTGAAATGTTCGAAGAAAATCACGGTAGGTTTCTTTCAGTGTGTCGCTACATAACACGTCTAAACTGCTAAGGCCAATTACTCCACTGTTTGTGAACTAAAATATTGCTGCAACTCTCCACTGAGGATCTGGTCCTGAATGGTCTAAGCAGTCACTAAATCCACCAAGTTCAGTGGCCACTGATATCAGAGCGCCTTGCAAGAAGAAACCAAGACCTATAAGTAGGTCTATATAAGTAGGCAGTTGTTTCTGTTACAAACTGCATGAACAATCAGATTTGTTGCAGCAGTCTCATATAAACACTCAATTCTCTATTCCTGTAACTACCTTTATTTAGCACGTATGGTTTGCCTGTAGTACGCAAACATGTTTAAGGGGCATTTAGGAGTTAAAGATCTAAGTGATTTTTTAATATGTGAAAATGAAGAATTTTAAACCATTTCTAAATTATAGAAGATTGTATCCTTGGCTATTGCTATATTCTTTGCTGAAAAAAGCAAAGATACTAGATACAGGTACTAGACTTGCTCATAGAAATCAGTGTGGTCATCTTGGATAACTATCACACAATAACATTTATGCCTTAAAAAAGCCTGAAGAGATATAAGACCTTATAAAACACACGAAGGCCCTTTGACAATATTTGTTCTCACCTAATTGGCTCTTGGTCTTCTTTGTCTTCCTTGCTTTGTGCTATCCTGATTCCACTTTTCTTTGCTCGCGGACAGCCTGAAAGACTGTGTGAAAGAAAACGTTTTAGAATGCAATTTCTCATTCTTGGGTACACTTTACAGGAGTATGCTTTCTATCTGAGAAACTGGCAGAATAGGCAATCCTGTCCACTTTCCACAATCAAAGCTCAGGTGGGTTAAACAAAGAGAGCTGCAGCAGCCACCACGAGGGGGAATCCGTGCATGTGGGCTTGTGATGCAGGACAGGACTGCCGGTGCTGTGCAGACCACATGCACAGGAACTCCCTGAGGAGTCAGGGAAGGCAGCTCTTAAACCCTCTGTCTAATCATTCCTTCAGCTGACTCAGCAGCAGCAGTGGCATCTTTAAAAGGAATAGAAGCCAGTGTTTCAGGGCTGAGAGACATTATGTCCTCTATGTCTGAGAGGGATGGAAGAATAGAAAAAACAGGAGTATCTCTTCATAGGACTAAAGATTTCTCTTGGGAGCACATTGGAAACATTATCAAACCTTCTCAAACATCACATAAGAATCCTACAGAATGATTGAATAAAAACGTGACAGAGCTCAGAGCTCAGAATTTACCCAGACAAAAAGATTTGGTAGAGACAAAGTTGTATGTTAGGCTAACCAATGTTACATTTAACTAAAGACTGAGAATGTTGTTTTCAATTACACAAGCTCATCTTTCCTTTGCATATGAAGAATTCATTATAGAAACCATTTAGTAGACTTGACAATGACCTTAACAGATCTTTAAAGATTTTTTTAGGTAGTTGGTATCTGAGGATACAAGAATGTCTGTGAAAAAAATCCTGCTTTGTCCTCTATTTAACTGTTATTTCCATCTTAACTATCAACATTAAAAAAAGAAATCCACCAGTAGAACACCTTCAAGTGTTGACACACGAGACAAATAAGTGTCACGAAAGAAAAATTTCCCTAGAGAAAGAAACAAAATAGAAGATTAAATTTTTGTTTTCAGCATGACAAAAGGTACTTGAGTGTTGTGTAGTAGCTGCTGTCTTTGCGAAGAAGAGACAGAAAAAATGGAAACAAAATTTTCAGTTATCTTGTCTTGTCAAAACCAGTGAGGACTGAGGGGACGAAACACAGAAAAGGTGATGCAGTCACAGACAGAATTCTGTGTTAGAAAATGAAGAATAGACAAAACCAGAGTTTACATGCTGCAAAGTCATAAATAAGTCAATTAAAGAAAGAGAGAAATGCTGGCACAAGATTTTGGACAAAGTATATTATCTAGAAATTTCTAGTGAGATGTCATGGCTACATTTATAGTGTTAAATAGAAGGGACCTGGAACTGCTGCTCTGACCCAAGACCAGAAAGTTCCCCTTTTGTAGAGCTAAGCTCTCTGTCTCTGTAAAGCAGGACAGGTACACCCATATTGTTTGTAAAGAATGATCTGGACCCACACTGAGTCCCAAATCATATCTAAGAATTGCCTGGGAGACTTGTAGTGGCCCAGGGTCAGTGTCATGCCAGGGGTCATGTCAGCATTACTTGAGCAGGCATCTGCACTCTGATACATGGATCTGTGCTCTCATCCCATTTCATTTTTCATTCTAAATGTAACCAACCATTTTCCTTTTCAAAGCAAACTGCTGTTTATTCCAGCTTGCAGTTTATTCCAGCTTGACACCAAAGTACCATAGCTCCTTGTGTACAAACTAAATCTGAGAAAGCCTGTGCCAACTAAGAATAGTTTTCTTCAAAAATTATAACGTTGTCTGTAAGAAAGAAGTAGGAGGAAGAGAGTCTGAGGGATTCAGAATAAGAGGAAGCTGGCTCTAGGGCAAGGGACAGTTCAGGAACAGGATGGTTCACTGCTTGACATCCAACCTGGTCTGCAGAAAATGAAGGGGAGGGCATGGGAATTAAAGATACTCCTCCTTTATCTCTGAGACTATTCGCACTCACTGTGTGAGAATAATCAGAATTTGCATCTGAAAACTAAACAGTTAATAGAAATTCCTCAGAAAGCAGTACTTTTTTTAGTAGGGGTACAGATGGGTATGCTTGTAGATGATGACATTTTCATAACAAAATCTGAACAAAGAATTTCTGCCTTGACTAACAATTTAAAGCTTTCTACATATTAAATCAATTTAATTATCACCTACTTAGTGGTATTTTGGTGCATCATCTCTCTGTAATAGATCTTTCTATTCTGGCACTATGATTTATTAGAAAATTCTAAGACCTTTCAGGTCCTCTAAACAGACATTTCCAACAGACAGCTTCTGAGGCTATGATTAATTAATTTTTCCTCTGACAGTGGATCCATTGAAAAAACATATGTCAAGGATGAGCCTTTGCTTAAATTTTTTTATCCTGTAATAACCAAAGCTATTACAAGGTAAGCATAGCACTTTGTTCTTCCATGAGTTTAATTCCTCATATATGAAGACAAAAGACAGTGAGGGAAATTCAATAGCAGTACACACTGCTGTAACTTCTTGCATAAATTGAAGGGGTGTGTGGAACTGCAGAGTTATGGCAGTTAAATCTGCTGCATGTGTGCTGGCTCTTGAGCAGCCATTTTAAATACAGATGATACCCAGGCATCTGAGCAGCTATTTAGGAGAGAAGTTTGTCATTCCCTTCCCTCTGAAACTGAGAGGGTTGTAACTGATGGCATCAAATACAAACAAAAATGCTAACTCAGATGCAGGCAGAGCTAAATGCTAACTTTCAGTTTGGGAATTAGAAAGCCTAACTGACAGCATGCTGTGGGGTCTTTCATGCTTAACAGCTCCAGATTTAGGCTACTGGTTTTCTGCCCTTTCAAAGATTTCATTTTGCCAGCCTCCCACCTCAGAAATGGCCTTGACAGGTATCATGATCTGAACAGGGTAAGGCTGGCTCTGTGTAAATGTGACAGGTCTCCTAGGGACATCTGTGGATTTAAGCAAAGAAAATGTTGCTTCACTGACTACGTGTCAGTGCTTCTGTGCCTGCAGGCAGCTGAAGACATGGGGTTGCCAGAGGCCTTTTTGGAAGAGAAATGAAGGAGTTATGTGGTCAATATAGACATGGTGGCATTTCAAAAGGCTGCATGTGTTAAATCCCAACGGACTGGACAAACACCATATCTCTTTGTTTTGTAGAATTACTTTTTATATCTTTATATGTACTTGATTATGCTGTACAATCAAATGAAAACTTGGTCCAGTAGTCATCTGCAAAAATACAAGAATGTAAGAATTTATAGACAAAAGTAGGTAACACCATTCAGCTCATGGTCCGGTCCAGTCCAGTCCAGTCCAGTCGTGGCCAGGAGACAACGCACAAGGAAAGGGTTTAAAAAATGAGTCCACATTCAGTGATTCTCCCCTGCCAACCTTGCCAGCTCTCAGGTTTCTTGTTAGTAACATTCTTCTTCTGCATCTTCACTCTCCCACCTGCTTCTGGTTAAATAGATGATCAAACACATAAATAGCTTCCCTGAAGTTAGGGCAGAGTTACAACAAGCATAATGCTGGTAGAGTGTTAGCTCGTAAATTTACATATAGTGAAATGTAGTTCTAAATTTGACCTTAAATCTCTCTGAAAGTAGGATTTAATCTCCTGCATCATGTAGGTGCTTTTAAAATGCTTGTATCGTCTCCTTTATAATGTTATTTGTACTTTTGTTGTTTAATGCTGCATTACAGAAATTGATATTGTGATCTTTCATTTTCATGGCATGTAGAATGTGACCTGTTCCCAATATCTTATTTTATTTATGTTTTGACTTTGAACTGTTTGCTGCTTTTAGTGGGAATACATTTAAACTGGGAATTTGTGTATTGACTAGTTATAGCTAATTGTAAAGCTACAGGGACTTGGTGAAGAAAGTAAATATCCAGACTCAACAATATTAGTCTGTGTGGGTGTAAAGAGCCTTTACTAACACAAGAGAGGTGGGCTACACTATTATTTGCTGTTATGCTTTGATTAAACAGTAGATAGAAATTTACAAAATATGGCACAAGTCTTCTCTACTAATTTAGTTCTCCAATAGCCACAAGGGAATTGCTAATTACACAGCATTTATACCATTGCCTCTACAGTGGTACCACTGTAATGGATCAATATCCTAATTAGTAAATGAGAAGTGTTCTTTGGCCCTTGGTAAAGTTATAGTTTAGGCAGTTAAGGTAAAAGCTTTCATCCATAAATTTCTCTTTCCATTCTTCTGGCTTGATGTAGCACAATGTGTTGCAATTTAAGAACAACCCAACCTTTTTTTCTGAAATGTACTAACAAGACTGGTGCATATTGGACGAAAGAGGTACTTTTTTCCCTCTGGTTAAAGCTGAGAAGGCTTCATCTGGGAGAGGAGGTAAAGAACAGGGTCTAATTTTGCATTTCAAGGAATATGGAGTGAGTCTGGAAGAGACTGACATGAACATTCAGGAAATACAATCTGTGGGAAAAAAAACACAGGAGTAGGATTTGAGTCCAGACTGTGAAGGGTTAAGTCATTCAGAATGTAAAGCAACAAACATGAATGTTGAATTGCTTCCTCAGGCTACTAGAGAAAGTAGAAAAACTGAATTTATTTTGTGCAAAGATTTTGCTAGATATTAGCAAAAATATTCTTACCTATTTGGGTAGTGAGTAATGCTGAAGCTGAGAAATGTTATTCATTAGTGGTTTATATGAGTTAGACCAATGCATGTCTGTGCAGCACTCAATCCCCCTTCAGTATTCAGAGAGTGGTTAGGTCAGCTGAGGTACCTTCAAGCCCTGCAGTTATTTGATTTAAATAACAAAACCTTGTCTTTACATACCTTCGATGAGAAGCATAATTTCCAGTAATGTGCCCAGAGCCATCACACCCAGGGGTGGGACACCTAGAATAACAATGGAAGAGACACCGAGCAGTTACCGACAGGAAAGACATAACTGCCCATTTAAAAATATTCATTGGCTCAGTCCTTGTTTCCTCAGGTGCCAGCCTTTGGGACCCCTAACCAATGCTAAACCTGAGCTTAATTCCACATCAGGGACAAACATAGTTTTTCATTCATAAAATGTTTTTGTTTGCTACTCCTCAGCTGCTCACTCAAATGCTTCCTGGATATCTCAAGTACAGGCAGATTAGTGGAGATTTCCCAGCAATCCAACATCCCTACACCACCAGGAATGAGTAGGGTTGACAGCAAATGGCCTGTCCCCATGGTGCTTAAGTAGTGGCTAACACTGCAGCAAGTAATTTTCCACTGGAGCTACTGCTCTAATCCCACTGCACAGTGTCATGATGTCGCACCATGAAGAGACCCCTTCACCTCTTCATGAAGCAAAGGAAATGCCTAAGAAAAAGGAAATGCGTAGACAGGGAAGTAATGCTGGCCTCTTGTAGAGAGATGGAAACCCACCCAAACACCAAGCTACAGCACCAGACAGAAATGGTACAGCCCTCAGTGGAATTTCTAATAGTGGAATGACATTAGAGCCATCAAAGAAAATAGATGGTTTTTTCTACATTGCAAAGATGATTGCGATCGTCACAGAAAAAGCTACATTATAATGCTAAGTAAAATCATTAGCTGGTATTTGAACTGCTATACGAAATCACAGAAAAGACAAAGAATTAATTTATATGCATTTTACTGAACAAATGCTACATGAATTCCAAAAAGTCACTTTTCTGAGCCTGAGTTTTGAATTTTAGCCATGCAATTTAAAGCTTCATTTGGAGAAAGCATTCAAATTCAAAAAAGCTTGCTCACAAATTCAGATGTTGCATTCTAAAACATCAGATTTCCATAATATTGAATTTTTTCACTATTTGAATCAGGAGTTCATGCAGACTTTGGCTTTCACCCTTTAGATACACGTCTGCTTTCCTCAAAGTTGGTCCATACTGGTAAACTTTTGTTTCACAAGGTTTCTGCAGAGACTTGAGCATTTCTTAAAATCAGTAATTAAGCAACCCAGAATTCAGTGCAGTGGAGTTGTCATGTTCCATTAAGCTGAATTTTAGCTGTTTTAAGCTAGTAAGCATTACCTACTTCTGAGGAGCTCAGCAGGGCCAAACTTCAAACATGATTATTGCTACCTTGAAAGACATAAATTAAACTGGAACATATTCAATGACATTGTCACATAATCTTCATCTGGACCAGTTCAGTTATTCTATAGAAAACATTAAAATATGGTAGCAGTTCTCAGATGTGAGCTGGTAAAACTTATGGGGTTCCCTACAACACTGAAGTTTCTCTTCTCCATCCCAAACAGGTGCAACTTGGACAAGAAATCTAAACAACATGCTTAGAGACAATTCTCCTTCTCTCTTGCTTTGTCTTTGCACAAGACCAAATAAGTGACCGTGATCTTGCACTGAAGGTGTTTTAATGTGGCTCTTAATATCTTAAAGACCAACATACATGTTGACATCACACATCAATCTTTCTGCCTATAGAAAGATAAAGCCCATAATTTCTGCATAGATCCTTCTGATGCCAATTATGTAAAAATACGATCCTTGATCAAGGAGTCATAACTCAGTCCGTATGGCTCTTACCCTTCATTCTTTTTTGTGGTTGCAAAAGGCTAGCATAAACTTTAGTTACTTCTTTAAAAAATAAGTGGTCAGGGCATCTTATATGAAGGGTCTTATAACTTAAATACTCTCTCTATATATATATGTTCTCTATGTTCTCATTTTTTATTTTTAGGCAAATGTTTTGAGATCCATGGAGAGACAATCTCTTGCTTCATGTGTTTGGTTTTTTTTTTGTTTGTTTGTTTTTCCATGCTAGGTAGCTTCAGTGGTCTGTAATGCCTATTTCATATTTCCATCAAGGTTAGCTGCATCACTGAAGCCTGACTGAAGCCTCTAAGATGCTGAATCTAAAGATGTGGGGATAAGAATTAATTAAAGGAACTGACTAAACTTTGGCTCTGAATGTCCACGGCATTTAAATGAATACAGGAAAACCCAGAGCCATGGGACTATTCCTCTGCAGTCTGTCTGAGGTACTACAATTTCTTCTTTATGAACCCACGATTTGAAGCCACCATTTTCCTCTCCAGACTTTCTATCCTTTTGAGGTTAAGCTATTAGCAAAACTGAACAATGCTTTTTCTCATCTTTTCCAAGACTTTTTGTTACAGGAAGCATGATTAATAGTGTCTTAATAAACATGATTTATAAGATGCACCAGTATGTCCTATCAGTCAGTCTTGAAATAAGACTATTGCACGTCAACCATTTGGACAGTCTTACACAATTTAAAAGCTAGCTTATTTCTGTGTCATTTAAAAAAAGAAATTAAGCAACTGAAGCTAAAGAAGAAATCATCCTGCTGTAAATTTAATTGAGTATCTTCAGAAACGGCTTTGCACAGCTCATATCAGTTTAAAATTGTACTTGTGATTAAACCAGATGAGATCTTTACGTTGGCAAGGATTTCAGAAAGACCTTTCAAATTTTGATTTCGGCACTATAATATTTGTTTTCAAATCTCACAAGCTAATATTTACCTTCATGTAACAGACGAAATGAGAGTTTGGTGCAGTTGGTAAGAACATTTTTAAAACTCTGGAACACTTATATTTCTTGCTGTTTCCACTCTATGGGAAGTACTTCTAACAATGTGACACACAGGATGCAGATATGCAGCAGTCTGTTACAACCATGAAGCTATTGCAGTATTTACTTGCTACCCTAAACAGATTAGATAAGGAGACAACCCCAAGTTCTTGTGTTATAGGAATTGGTAGTCTGTATTTTCCAAATGTCTGAGCATATGTAGGACTTGCACATACCTTACTGCTTTGCTATCATTTACTACCTATACATATTTGACTAAATCATATGAACATACAACAATGCCAGAAAAATGTATGCATGGGTGCTTGTAAGAGGCAGGTGATGTGAAACGTTGAAAATGACTATCAGAGTATGTGGAAAAAGAGAGCTGCAGTTTTCTTTGCTTACTTAAAGTAAATCTAATTTGGCAGGATCAGAAACTCATTTGTAGAATCTACATAATACCTTACTGCAGCACAGGAAATACTTCAGTACAGTAATGAGAAAGGTGACAAGAGGAACTGACTCTCTGAAGAGTGAAGTTCAGGACACAGAATATTAGCACTTAACTACAAATTCAGAACATCCAGTAAAAGAAAGGGCTTGTCAGGGAAGGGGATCGCAGTTAGCAGTGCCTTGATGTCCCATTCATTTCACAGACCATCCCAGAGAAGCATTTTTGGGAAAATAAGCAGAAGCAGAAAGTAGGGCAGGCAGCAGAACAACAACAGCTGTGGCAGCTGGATTCAGTATTAGGCTTGGATTCAATTGCAGGAGGAAAAAAGGTGAGAGTTAGATTGAGAAAAATACACTTAAGTCCCGCTACTGATTCTTGAGCGTGGAAAGATTGAAGGCGTGCAGCAATTAAAACAAACTTCTGTCAGCTTGAAGAACTCAGGGAGGTTCCTGGGACTGGGGAGTAAATGGATGCAATGCCCAAATGAGCTGTGGGAGTGTTTGTCCAAATGCCAGTGGTTAAAAGTCTTGTTGAAACCTTAGCTCACAAGACCCCCAGCTCTCACCAGCACAGGGCACTTACAAATAAGACCCATATTTAAACCTACTCCTATATTCAAACATATTCCTAGGCTTTTATCTAGGTCCATAGGAGCAAGATAAGGTTACATGTAGTGTACATAGATTTACAGCTTTACTAGCATGAGAGCAAATAGGATTTTACACAAAGTGCAAACACAGAACTGCAATAGTTTTGTTCTCATTATTGTGTATGACTTTGGTTGACTTACTTTTTCAAATTATTTTAAAACATAAATTAGATTCAAAACATACTGATAAAGACATAAAAACTACTTCAATATTTTATTTTTGTGCTGAGGATATCAGCTCCCATGGAAAAGGATTAAACCATCAATTTCTCTCACACTGGCCCATTCCAATGAGTTCCTACAAAATACCTTTCATGACCCATCATTAGCACTAATGACTGATGTTACCTTTACTGTTTAGTTTACAACATTTAGTACCCACTACATTGTGCATCCAATCTTCCCTTGTGAAGAAAGTGAACACAAGTATCAGTCTATCAGAGAGAATATCCTATAAATTACTAATTAATTATTTAAAGCTGTAACTATTTAAAGATGTAGCTAGCAAAAGAAAAATCATATTGAATTGAACAGGGGAATAAATCAGGAAATTGTGCAAAAATTCAGAACGTTCCACACTGCAAAAGAACTGGGATTAACAGAAAATTGTATCTTTCCCATAGTTTTATTTTGACCATACTGTCAATCTATATAGTAGAGGTGTGATTTTTCTATTGAAGATTCAGAAAGGCTAGAGAAATATAATTGTTTCCTGTGGGATTTTTTTCATAGCAGAACGTAGAATTTTTTATTGTCTAGTGGTTTCCATCTGTTTGAGATTCTGTTTTATTTAACTGAATCACTAGGAATGGAATTCATAGGTTGGGAGGCTGGAAGACAGACACAATAATATTTGCATTTCTATTTTTTTGTCTGAAGATCTGAGTATTTTAAAAACATTACTGGATAAAATCTCACAACATTGCTTTGGAAAAGGGAAGGATTTGGCAGAGGGAAATTGGAGAATAAAGAGTCTAAATTACTTTACACGGACGAGGAAAATATGCTATAAGTATAGATTCTTATTCACTGCTGTTTGCAGCTAAAAAGCAGTATGTCTTCTGAAACTACACGTAGATTCATAAACAAATTATTGTGGGGTTTTTTTTTCCTAGTGAGGTAGTCCCAAAACAAACATTTACAAAAGTAAAATTGTAAAGAAATTGTGTTTGCAGTTCCCTGAATTGAATATATGAGAGAGGAGGAAAAAAAGGAGAGGACAAGGAAGGGAGGGATGAGAAGAAGCTCTGTCAAATTAAAAACTGCATTTTCTGTGGAGTACAGTAAGTTTATTGTGTCTCTATCTTTATGAATGTGAGGGCTTGTCAAAAACTACAGGTTTTCAGCTCTTGACAAACAACTCCTCTTTTTAACTATTAAAGAGGCCAAAAGAGAGAACAAGCTTTCTTCCAGTTCCTTCCTGCGCCACTCACCACTAACCTGCAGGGCGCACTCCCGGGTGACAAAGAAGATCATGAACAGAGCTGTGTGGTCCTCAGCGCAGATTTTCGGCCACAGGTGTGTCAGTAAGAGTCAGTGTTGCGGCTGTTGTCATGAAAACACCTCTGTAGCGGGAACTGGACAGATAGCAGCAACTCATTTTGTCTTCATGGTTCTGAGTAGTCAGAGCAATGCCTCCCAGCCATTACCATTCTAGTGAGCTCTATGAAAGCAATCTGGATGTGTAAATCTCTAAAAATCTTATTTTCAGGCCCAGCTATTTTGGTATATTGTCAAGCTCTAATTAAGTATGTGAAGTGGGAATGCTGCTGCTTCTTTTCCTCATGGTGACACAGAAAAGCCGTTGTCTGTTCTAATTCCAGTAGGAACACAAATATTTTTCACTTTAATCCTGTTGTCTTTTATTGTCTATTTTTTACCATTGCATTTGATTTCTGAATTCCAGTGATGATACTTTCTTTTGATGTCTAGACAAAAACCCTCTACCGACACCTATCTATGAACTTGCAATGAGAAACAGCTTTGTTAGGATGCATTACTTTCCCTTAATTTCCCTTAGTGAGGTGCCATACCTACATACTTCTTCATTCTATTTTACTCCTTCCATTTTCTTTCCTGGTGCCTCTTTCACCCTATTTTCAATCTGCTATCCTTTTCCTGCAGTGCTCCATGGCTTGCTTTCCATCCATATTCCTCTCCAGCATTTCTCTTCTGCATTCTACTCCCTCATTTCCCAAATCCTTTTCTTCTTCATCGTCTCTTCTTGCCTCTTTAAAATTTTCTCTCTCTCTGTTTTGCTTCTTTTATTTCCTCTGTCCCCTTTGGCTGATATCTTCAATCTCTGTTCCTCCCTCATCCTTCCTCCTTTCATGATCTCTAATAACCTTGAAGTCGATGTTTCTTTCTTCTTTCCTCCTTCATCTTTGTTGTTTTTTCCAATTATCTTTTCTTTCATCACCCTTGTTGTCCTCCTGCTCTTTTCTCCCAGCTGATTTTATCATTCCTGCTGTCTGCATTGCTTGTGGTCCTCTCACATTGCTGAAATGACTGGGTACACATTGTGCCCTTGTGTCAGAGGAGAAAGTGCTGTGTGTGAAACCTTAATACAGAATTTATTGGCTGTCAAGGCTCAATGAGTCATTTTAAGTATCTAGCCCTCTTTTATTTTTATTAATGTCCTTGTGAGCTTTATCACTAGCTTCAAAAGGAGCAGAACCAGGCTAACACTGGGCACTTCTGGAAATTGCATTCAGAGCTCATTTGAGCTCATTTGAATTGGTTCAAGAGGTAACATAAACTCTATGAGACAGTCATGCAGATAATGAATATTCCAAGGGGATCATACATCTATGGTTTCATGTTCAAGGCTAAACTTATGTTCCAATCCTCACAAATGTACCTATAATGACCATGCAAAGTCAGACCCTTATAAATATTGAAGTTTCATAAAGATGCATTGTAAGCCAAAAAAAAAAAAAAGTTAAATTTAGATTCGTATGTTAATCATTCCTCTCTACTTGTTCTAGCTAGAAGGAGTACTCAATCACAGAAATTTAGTTTTAGCAAAAGTGCTAAATATTACTTCTCCACATGTAAAATAGTGCTAGTATTTCTCACTTAGCAGAATGCTACTGATATAACAGGTGCCACTGGAGGTAATAGGGAAATCTAAATGCCAAACCCAAAGCATATATAAAGGAAGAGGACTTCAGGAAATGACAAGACCCAGCAAAATCAAAAAATTGTGGTGGAAGGGCAAATGGGTGAATTTAGAAAAATCTTTTTCCATCTTGTCAGGGTTTTTTTTGGCATTGGATCCAATGCAGTTCCAGTAGGAGTGGGCAGGAGATCAGGGGGATCCGGACAAGGATCCCTCCTGGTGGGGCATTACTGAGTCCTCTCAGAAGACATTGGGAGAAGTACAGATTGGAGATTGGAAAGAAGTGTAGAATGGAAAGATTTGTTATTGCCACCTTCATCGTACAGTCTTTCTATCCATGAAGGAACAAAGCCAGGCCTGTGGAGCTAGTCCAGGCACGAGACTAAAATAATTTTGGCTCAGAGGCTTAATGGAGTAACTTCAGTCTCTTTTACCTCTGCAGAGAGATTGCTCTGTCTCCTTCTCTTTGCCTCCAGAAATCCCCAGCAACTGAATGGTTCTGAACTGGGGCTGGGTGACTGCATACTCCTCTCCTCAGGTAAGATTTAATTAATCCCCTGATATTCTGCATGTACTATTTTTTCTGTCCTTAGCTGCTGCTATTATCTATATTGCATTCCTGCATTTTTGGAACTGTGTGGGGGTGAGAAAGAACATGGTATGTTTTTTAATTACACTGAAATCTACTTTCCTATAAGCAGTCTAAAATGCATCAGGCTGGCACATAAAATATTGCCTTGCACTCGAATGCACAGATACACACAATGAGTTTAAATTAATTATATTGCTTTAGAAAAAATATTCCTGTGCCTTCCATTACCACCTCTGCATGCTGCCTGTTTTGCTAGCAGTCAGGGCTTCCCAGCTTCCCAGCAGCAAGTGCCATGACGTGCTGCCCGCTGTTCTCACATCTAGCACCAGCACATACCCCCTTAACATGCCATTTGCCAAAGGCAGGGTATGTGCCTAATGTGAAATAGCTTCTGTGCACCACCCAGGGGGTGCTCTGTGCTCAGAAGCTGCCAGGGGGAAGCTGTGAATCAGTTCTCCCCCTGGGCACCTTGCCCACGCTTTCTTTCCTGCCAGCATCGCCTGCCTTGGAGGCAGCACCGGGCAGCTGCAGATCCCCTCCCTGCAGCAGAGAGCACTTCCTGGCACCACTGATGTATCAGTTCCAACATATGCAAATTCAAATGTTCATTTCCAAACAGCTCAGCCTTTGGAAAAAAAGCTTCATTTGTATATGAAGGAATAACATAAAATGATGGAGGCACAGAGAAAAATGCAGGAGAAGATAGCCTTAACAGAACATGCCCTACAAGTAGGAACAAAGCCATGCAGATTCTCTTGTCTCCTAATAGCATTGCTGTAAGCCTGTGCTCAAAAAACCCAAATGAAAAACCCACATGAGCTTTTTTCAGTAAATTTATGTGGACACGTTTGTCTCTGAAGCAGAACGTCCTATTCCTGGTTGGTCTATTAATATGGGAACGGCTAAGCCTCTCAAGAATATCTGCCACTCAGTCACCACACAGCAAGATTGGTCCAGGTTTGCAGAACAGCCAGTGACATGATTTCTATAGCTCCCTGCATGTGACAATGGGTCCAAGTGAAGCACTTGAAGACAGTAACATAGGTATAACATTTTATTCTTCACCCTGAAAGGTGTCTTCAAAAGCTTGTATAACCAGTCCAACTTTTCTGTTTATGATGTAAATGGGAGTTTTAGCTCAAAATTAAATTAAAATTAGTCTGAATGTTGAGTGCTTTGAAAATTCACTCTTTAAACTAAGTAATTTTTCCCCTGGTAAGAAATGTCCACTACAGACAGTAACCTGCTGGTTACCTTGAACACCTTAAAATTATCAATAGAGTAATTCTTGAATTTTCATCTCTATGCTGCTGCCTCTCCCATGCTCTGCTCTTTTGTGCTTTGTATATCTTGTCCTAGGTGAAGCAATTACCAAAGGGTCTGATGAGCACAGCAGTATGACCTTGAAGCTGTTACTTCCTGTGAGTTTCCTGGAGTTTTGGAATGACTGCAAAATCGATGAATCTGGAATACTCAAAAAAGTCAGCATCACAGCAAGGAATGCCGAGAAAAACTATCAGATTAGGATTGCCAAAAGCAGAGGAAAAAAAGATTACCAGCTTTCATGGCCTTAGCAATCCACTGAAGCTGTTGGTAGGATATTGGGCACAAGACAACATTAGCCATTCCTTAGCTATTCTGTTTATCTGTTTCTTGTTCAACTTCTCCATGCACAAACAACAAAGAGAAGGATTCTACAAGATCACGGGAAAGGAGATAGTTGGATCAAATGGATGGGGGGGAAAAAGAGGCTGAGTGTGAAGGATGGAAAAAATAAGAGCATGAAGAAAATCCAATTTACATGTTTTTCTTCAAAATGGTGTATCTACTAGAAGTATGAAAGACTAAGCTTATGAAATATTTCTAGACCTATATAATTAAGAAAGAAGCAAGAGTCCTGTCTCTAATGCGAGTTCTCTCAGCCTAGCATTATGGCAAAGCCATAAATCAGTAGGATTGTAAACATCTGTGTGTGTTATCTGGGGAATATACATACCCAGGGCAGCACGAAGGCTAAGATATTTGCAAAAGACCCCCAAGCCCATTAAAATAATCCAAGTGACAAAAAATGTAACAGGCTGGGATTTTCTTCACTATTAACTTCTTTCTTACACTCCTGTTTCAAAAGAGCAATTAAAAACATGATTTTCAGTGCACGTTCAGAAACATATGGTAAAAATAATAGTTTGGTGTAAAATGTGTTTAGGTGACTAATTGCATCTTAAGGCTGAGAGTTATGTTTTGCTCCACATGCAGTCACTGCATTGTGTTTATCAGTAACCTTGAGAGGTGCTAATGTAGAATGAAGTTCCTTCCAGTGGATGGACATTTACATGTCCTCTGCATGTTGGTGTTTCTCTCTGGAAACATATACTATCCAATAGCAGGGACAGGCTAACATTTGGATAAAGGGAGCAAACTCAAGAGTTTCGCTTTCCCTGACAGATAAAGCAGACATACAACTTTCTATTTTGGGGTGAAGAGTCTACAGCAAATGAGCAAAATATTCCAGTCTTCATTTCATGAAAACAAGCAGCTTTTTCCCTCTAGGCCTAAAAACATTTGTCAGAAGCCTAAGTGAAGAAATATGAAAACACTGAGTGTGAATTATATCAGACTGTGAGAGGCAGTCTGGTCTAGTAAAAAGGCTAATGAACAGTGCAGCTAAGGGAAATCCAGTTTTGTTACTGGTTTTCTGTGTGACTTTATACTAATTCTTGAAAGCTTCTCAAACTTGCTCCTATTTTTCATCAGGCTGACTTAAGAGTCAGTGTGGAGCATGAATCTTAAGTACAACCTCACTGTTGAGTGCTAAGTTACCTCAGACATGCAGTAAGCATATTTAATTCATACTGAAGGGAAAATTCCCTAGTGAGAGTCTAGTTATGAACCTGCCTGCAAGGAGGACAGTTGGGCAATACCACAGTTGTGCCCATCCCTACAAGTATTCCATCCTACTGCCTCGAGGCAGACTCCACTGGTAGACACGGGGCAGACAAACCAGACATAAAGAAGTAACACTTAGGAGGGTATAATGGTTTTTGTTTTCTTCCCAGCACTCTGAGAACCACAAACACTAAGGTGCAGGTTTGCACTGCTACAAGACATTGCCAGATGGTTTTGGGCCTGAAGGGCTTGATATCCAAGACTGAGGAAGTTAGCTTGCTCATTCTTATGAAAAAAAGTGTAAGGGAATCTTACTGCTGTCTAGGAATACCTAACAGGATGGTGTGGTGAAGGCATAACGAAAGTTTTCTCAGAGCTGCATGGCTGAAGGACAGCCTACACAGGGATAAAGTTCAGCATGGGAAAGCAAATTTATTATAAATGAAAAAAATCCAAAAAAAACCTCACTCTGGTCCAGCACTGGGATAGTTGTGGGAACTCTAACCTTGGCAATACTCACAACTTGATTGGACAAGGTCCTGAGTGACCTGTTCCAACTGGACTTGGTATGAGCAGGAGCTTAGACTAGCTAACATTTGGATATCCATGACTACATGATTTTATAATTCTGTAATGCATCTTAAAAGCTGTATCAGAGAGAATACTGTTTGGCCTCCTATTGGCAGTACAGATGCAGGCTTTAACTAGAGACTGTTCCAGAAAGATCATGCACTATCATTCTACTTGATTCCAGTCACCTGGATAGTTCAAGTTCAACCATCAGCAAATTTATCTGTATAGTTTTATATAGTCAAAATATTTGTGTATTTCTTTGTATTTGTACATGTTCTTCTCAACAATTGAAAGTGAAGTTTTGAAGTCCAGCTTGCAGAGTTAATGAATGTTCAGAAATTCTTAGTGTGATAGATGAAGTGGATCACAACAAACATCCTGATCAGTGAGAGAGACTGTGTACCCAAGATAATACTCCCAGCTTCTACTCTGGGTATCAGTCTGCCTCTGCTTCAGAGTCTCCTGCTCCCCCTGAAAGAATGCTGCAGCCATCTGGATAGCAGTAAAAGAAACAACGGAGCTTTTAGTACAGTATTCAATAACCTGAAATTGGTGTCATTTCACCCTAACCTGTCAGACTGGATGAGGCAGTTTGCACATTATGAGAACAAAGGAGACATCCTTTCAGTGAGGGCAGGAAACTCTGATGAGACCATTAGAACAGTTTCAAGCTAAACTCCTCATTTTTCTGTTGGAATCTGAGACTGTATTGAACAACACTTAAGTAATAATTCCAGTTCCATGCAAATGTTCCAAGGTATCATTAAGTACAGCACTTGAGAATGAATTGTGCTTTTCATTGTTATGGGATATGCCCTCATGTCTTTTCTTACTTTGGCCCTCCTTTCTTTCTTCTCAGTTAACAAAGGCAGAAAGTCCATGCTTTTGTACAATTTACCCTTCTGCAACTCCCATAGGACAAGGCAGTGAAAGCTTGGTTTATACTGTAAACATCTCACGAAACAGCTACATCAGGTTTGCAGTCTGAGAGCTGCAGGAATAGTTTCCCAAGCAGCTGCAGAGTGCAGGGAGGTTGGAGGCTCCAGCCAGGGATAAAGGGCCATGCAGGACAATGGCCCCTTGTGGCTGCATGCACTGCTTGGGCCCTGTTGTACCTCAGGGCTCGCAGCTCCCATGTACTGCAGAATTAAAAAGGCAGCTCTCAATGAGAGGCTAACTTTGCCTTATATGACTTTTACAAGGTTTCCCTCTGATTTTTTTAAAGCAACAAACTTCTTTTCCAAAACCACTTCCTGTTTTAGTGCGCTTATAGTCAAATAACCCTGAGCATCTATTTACTACTCCTTACTCTGATTTCTAATTGACTTGCTTAGTGTTGATACAAACCTTGTCTAAACTTTGATTAATACTTTTCTTTTTCCAGGCTGGTGAAGAAGAATCATAACTGTCTCTTACCAGAGTGAATGTTTACATCTTCTAGTTGAACTCTGACACAATATTTTTTAAAAAATCACTATCCTTCAAACCATTCCTGCTAATTAAAAGCCCCTTGACAAGGATTTGGAAGAATATTACATGGGGCAGGAACCTAGCTGCAACACAAATTCTCTGTTTTGATTAGCTCAGAGGTTTGGATCCTCAGCTATACATGACATGGAAGAAGAACATCTTAATAACCTTCTTGCATGAAGCAGAGATAGGCATAATACCACTCAGCACCCATTCAGACATAGGAAAACCACTAATTTCAAGATTAATATAGGATCACAGGAAGGTCGACTGTGGAATAAGTTATCCAGCAAACTACATCTTACAGAAGTGTCTCCCACAGACTGCCACCTCCCAGTACTTGTTGTTGTTATGGTGAGGGAAGTTTGTAAGAAAAAACACCCCTTGGATAAATATCTTATTCATTACATTTACTTTACCTTTGAATGGAAGTATCTTCATTGACATGAACAGACAAAAAGAAGTTTTTCTTAGCCTTAAAGACAATCCCACTACCTTTTGAATTTTACGATGGAATAAAAATATTTTTGAGATTGTTCTTGATTATGTAAGACCTTAAATGAAGATACAAACACAACTCGTCTTTGGTACATTAACATTCACAAGAATTTTGCAAAAATTGGAGATATGTGGTCCTTATGTGTTTGCTTATTACAATCTGTGAATCAGCACCATTGCATTTTCTCTGGCTTCAGTAAAGTTAACAGGAAAATTTGTAAAAACGAAATTAAAATCAGGTAAATTATTATTAAACATAGTATTCTGGATAATAGTTTTGGATATAAAACTTGCAGAAATTTACTTCTCATTTGTATTGAATATCAATAATTTTTAATTTACAGCAGTTTATTGTATCAAATAGAGTTCCAACAAAAGTTAAGAACTGCCTTACCAACACTTGACTAACTAAACTTCAAAAATACTCTTTTCTTTAAAAACAAATAGTGATAGGACTGTCTATGACAGTATCAACCTGAAACTGGTTTTGTCACGTGGAAGAAGTGCAAACCCTACATGGAATTTGGCCTTGTAATATTGTTCTCACTCCATTAAAAACATGCTGCTCAGGGAAAGCTTTTCAAAGTTGCAGAACATAATCTTGGATCCAAAGCCAGCGGGAGATATTCTACTGACACAGTTGCCCATGGACATTGTGGATGCCCCAGCCCTGGAGATATATAAGACCAGGCTGGATGGGGCTTGTGAGTAACCCGGTCTAGGGGAAGGTATCCCTGCCCATGGCAGAGGGGTTGGAACTAGATGATCTCAAGGTCCCTTCCAACCCAAACCTTTCTGTGATTCTATGATTCTATTACTTAAAAGGATTTTGGATTAGGTCTCAGTAAAGAATTAGAACCGTTGAAGGACTTTTTCTGTGAATGGGAATGTTGAGGATTAAACCTTACTTGGTTTAAAAAAGTAAAGAAAAACGTTGTGAATAATTTCATTCCTTCAGATTCTTCACGCTCAAGTCACAGAAGTTGTATTCGGTGTTATTCAAAAGCAAGGCCCTTGCCCCTCCTTCATTAAACCTATACTTATAGAAAATACTTACGCTTTCCTGACAGATGTTTCTTGATTAGTGCATCAGAAGAAAACAAACCACCACCTACAATGGTTCCTGGAGAAGCCTTGAGAAGAAACCCATAATCTATAATTTTTAAAAATTATTCAGTTATTTTCATATAATTTTTTATGATTTCCCCAGGGTTTTTTTCTGTAATTTTTTAACAACTCTTCTTTACAGGGAACAAAACCAGTGATTTTTCTCTGCAGTGTCCAGCATAACCAACATTTACAGCTTTTAAATTAAAACTTATTTGTGAAATGCCCAGCAGTTACTGAACTCAGTCCCCATTAAAGTCTGGGATTTAGAATAAAAAATACAAATATTTTTAAGAAGTCATGAAGATTTAAAAAAATTTTTTACCTATTTTACCCATCATGTCTGATTCATTACTAAAAGAGGGATTGCGATCATGGAGTCAAAAACAAACATTTTTTTTACCTATTAAACTCTGAATTCAGCATTCAATAGATTGCATTTAATGCAGGGTCATTTTATTTCTTTTAGCTATCATCAGTTTATACAAGAAAACAAAAAAACCCTAAGCTCATAATTTTGCTGGTAAAAGGAGTAAGGATTTTGTAATTCTTCTTCAGAATACTTTTTGTGTGCACCATGTACTCAAGAAAAGTGCCAGACTGGCCTAGAAAAAATAGTTCTCTACCTGTAAAAGAGAAAAGAAAGTCCATGACTTGGTTTTCTTATAAACTGCATCTGTATGTTTTGATTCTTTTCCTATTTAATATAGAAGAAAAATACTTGGGTATCTAATCTCTTTTGAATAAATTGTAGCTCTTTTAACTGATCATATGCTTTCATAATGATGTCCCTATTAATTTGCAGTCTGAAAATTTGGAAACTAGGTTCTGTTCATCTCAGTGTACTGTTAACTGAAGCCTGAAGAAGGCATTTTAAATATTACTCTGACTGCCTACTTTACAGCTCATTATTTGAATGAAACTGTCAATACTATAACTATGGAAACTACATCTTAAATATAATTTATTTACATTCATTTTTTGAAGGGTCTGTCTTTTTTCCTTTTTTTTTTCCACAGTCCAAAAAGTAACACCGAATAGTAGTAATGTGCTTATACCTCAGTCCTCCTCTGCCTCACTATTACAGAAAACATATACTGCTGAAGCTGAGTACACTGCAAGCACAGTCAAGCACACAAAAATAATTAATGATGGCCAGTGTTAAAGTACTCCTCAAAATTTAAGGCTGTTTCATACAACTGAGGCCATGCTGAAAGAGCACAGTGTTGTTATCTGTGGAAGGAGAGAAATCAACAGACTTTGAAGCAGTGGAAATTGTGTGTGTGTTAGGGTAGAAGAGCAGTTTTTACATGCAGATGAGCAAATGTAAATTCCACTTACTGGGAATACAAAAATATTGTAAAAGAAGATTATGATGAGGTGTTTATGAGGGATGTGGGGTATTTTAGATATAAAACATTGATATAGATACTACAGTGCTGCAAAAAATGTGTGCCACATAAAGTCCCAATAGCACTGAGATAAAAGTAAAGAGATGAACTTAACTGCATGGCAAAATCAGATGTTACTGTGCAGATACAGACACCACATAGTCAAGTTAGCAACTGGCCATTTTAAGAAACCAAATAATGCAAGGAATATTATAACTTCAAAAAATTTAAATAAGGCAATCAAACATGAATGCTAACCCAAGAGAGTAGCTGAGGGCATCTGCCCAGATCATCACTGTTGTATCTTAGCGTAACTCCACCAAAGGCAGCGGAGCTATGATAATTTACACCAACTGAGGATCCGGACAATCATGTTTAGGACTTCAAGTGACAAAATTGCTTTTATTTTGGGGTATATATTAAAGGGTTTTGGCAAGTCTGACCAAACACAGAAAGTGCAAAACACTGCATTTTTAATTACCCTTTTAGCAACTGTATAGTTTATGCAACTTCCCATGGGGATCGCCTCAGCACTTGGGATATACCACAGCATCATGTTGCAGATCTTTGCAGATCTGGATGGAATGAGCAACTGGTTATGATCTGTTGATTTGAAGCAAAAATGATCAACATCACAATGGGAGTTTGCACAATTACCAAATTGTGCCAAAGAAAAGACCCTTGAATTGATACAAGCAAATGCCAGGCTGAATGAGATTAATTATGTAGGACAAGTTCAATGACAAAGAAGTATGACCAAACCCAAGGAAGACAGAGGCAACTGTACAAATGGAAAAACTCCAAGACAAGAAGGCCTTAGAGAGATTCATTGGGCATATTAACATAGCTAAACAAATTCATTTATAATTAATCACAGTTAAGTGCTCCTCTCAGAATAGTTGCTTAGAAACTGCACAGAATGGCACTAGAATGACTGACAAGAGAAAAGTTTCAAAAATTAAAATAAACCATCAAACAAACATTCACACTGAAATATTTGGTGATTAGTGAAGAGCTAGGAACTAAGGAGTGTATCTTCAAAACTGCCTAAGTTGTTATTGCACACACTGAACTCCACTTTCAAAGTTAGGCATATAGAAATTGCAGGGATGTGGATGCCCAGCACTTACATTCCTGCTAAAAACAAAGTCTAGACTCTTTAGGCCATACAGGTTGCTTCAAAAAAATTACTCTAATTCAGTGAATGTTCATCTGAATTGAGGCTATTTTGGTAATAACTGAGTGGCAAATGGTCTTAAATACTGATTCAAATCCAAACAGTAAAAAAATACAAGCTACTGTTATCTTTTGTTTTGGATAATTAAGTACATAAAGAAACAGGCCATGAACTGTTTGGCTGTTGTAGATACCACTAAGCAAAGAAAGCCTCCAATTTCAGAGAATTTCATAACATTGACAACTTACTAAGGCCCTGATTCTGCAAGGTGCTTCATGCAAACAGTTTCGTGCCTGCATGGAACGTTTCACAGCATCAGAGATACTGATATGCAGATGGCTTTTAAGGAGCTTTTTAGAGAGTACATGCTTTTAAGACTACCTCTGAGTAATGAAAACAATGATGAAGGGTCTTATGTAAACAAAACTCAAGTGTTTTCGATTTCAGAGACAAAAGTTGACAGACTTAAGTGAGAAAAATGGAATGACTCAACCTTACCAGAGTCTGAATGAGTTATTCTAACAGAGAAAAAGCCCAGCCACTTCCATATGTAAAACTTATTGCGACTACAGAGATGAGGTTGCTGCAGATGATGGGTTTCTATACAAAGGACATTATCATAACACCACACAACATGAGGTTGGAAATGCTAGGTATAACCTACAGTGCCCATTTGAGTATTGAGAAGTGCAGGAACAGAGCCCAAGGTGTTCTGTTCTGGCCAGGCATGCATGCTGCCATCAAAGATAAGGTATCCAAGTGGAAATCTGCAATAAATACAGGAAACAAAAATGCAAAAAAAACCCACTGAAACCACATAAGATTCCTAATTTCACTTGGCCCAAGGATTGTTGAGCAAAATGGGAAAGATTATTCCTTACAGGTGAACTAATAATTGGGGATTTATGTTCCTTGGTTTTGTTTTCAATAATTTAAATTAGACTTGCACACTAACTTGCAATTTAAGAACACATTAAAAACTACAATTTGTTCAGTTTGTTTTACCACAACATTGCAGATAAGTTAATAAAACACTATAATTTACAAATGGCTCACTTTAGCAATTTTTAGCATTTCTCCAAATACATCACATCTAGTCCTTGCAATCACATTTCCTATACAAAAGTTAGCTAAAGCATCAAGGAATTTCAGAAAGTGTCTGCAGAATCAAAGGATACATACTTAGCATCAAAGGAGTATTTCAACTTAACACAAGATTACTTACTAGGCTCAACAATCTCAGTATTCAAGAAAAACTGTAATGACAACTTCTATTAAGTTTCCATTTAGAAAAAAAAAGACATAAACAACAGGAGTAAAAAAGTGATAATACGAATGGAAATGGTTACTTCTCTCGCAACAAAGAGTCATTTTCTAAGATAAAAGTGAGTGAAAACTATATAATGGGTCTCAGTCTTGCTGCATTCTTATAGGAGGACAGATGTAATCCCAACAGGAAAAGGGAAGAGGAAGGTGGGAAAGGGAAGGCAAGGCAAGGGATAATACTTCTTTGTGGATGAAACAACAAATGTACACCCAGGAACTGAACATCGGAAACACCCCAAGTGGAAAACACTGGATGTAGGTGGAGAAGTCACTCCAGCAGGTAAACAGAATTCTGCAGAAATAACTGGTTTGAGTACATAAAATGATTGTATATTGGGAGAGCTATCAAGGTTTAAAATAGTGTAGGCACTGGTCAATGTGCAAGAATAATGTGGTTATCTATGTAAAGAGGGAAGTGTTTCTGTGGTGTTTTACTGATATATCCTATTAATTTTTGTCTCTGCATTTTGAATTCATATTTGGAGAAGGCCTATTTTTTTGCCAGATGACTAAAGCAAGGAGGAAAATACTGCTCTTTTCCAGTAATATTTTATTCTATATATTCATCAGAATAAAAACAATGGAAGCCGCTCCATTTCTGGGAGGATATATCTTCTTCCCAGTTATTGCTGAGCAAATTGCAGTAAAATCACATCAATAAAAATAAATAATAGATAATATATTAAGGTGGAAGAGTTTCCCTAGAAGTATGAGGTAAGAATACCCTTTCTATCAACAAAAAAACTGTACTGCATGGAGTTGTTTTTCTAGAAGAGTCATGGCTAACAGAGAGAGCTTCAGAGAAGTTCACTTTTCTATGTGAACACTGCTAGAATGACACATCTGGGAACAGGGAGACATGAGTGAAACGAAGTTAAGAGAAAGAGTAGAAGATCACCAAGAATATGGAAATCACTATGGCAGAATGACATGGAAAAAAGATGGAGGCACAGAAATTCCAACTCTTACTTTATTGGGGAGAACATGCAAAAATAGACTGAGCTCCTCACTTTGAGTTAAGAAGAGATGTGGCAAACAAAAGCTCTCAGGTTTCACTGTAGTGAGGGAAAGGAGACTGTACTCCTCTCTCCATAGGAAATACCAGAAGACATCCACCACAGAAAATAAGAAAATCCACACAAGTGCTTTGTGTCTGAAGGACTGGGCATACTACAACACTATCAGGAAGTATCCTGTAGGTACCTGGTTGAACTGCAAATCTTTCTGAGGTTCAGATGCTTCAGAACAAGCAATAATGGGATTTTCTGGAAGAAAACTGACCCAAGGGAACAAGGGTAGATGTTGACAATGTAATATTTAGTTCCACAGCAGACCAAGCTAACATTTAGTTACCCATGGCCTTTGAAAAACTGTGATTATTTTTACATCAAAGTAGCACTAACTAGAAATAAGTTTGTCACTTTCTGGGAGTCTCTGCTACCTTGGTTATTGGGTTCCCATACTGACAGGACACCAAGTAGAAATTCTCTCAGTCGGTAAGCTGTGTTTTAGCTGGGATTGATTTACTGATGAACAAAATGCGTCCTTGTAAAACAATAATTAATTTTAGCTTTGGATTGTTGAAGGGTTTTTTTTAAATTTGTTTTGAGTAAGATTTAAAGTGCTTCAAAATATTGTTTTTAACAGTATTTATAATTCCACAATGGGATTACAGTTTTGAAGTAGTTATAACTGTTAGAAAAACCTACTATGACAAGAAACAAATAAAGAAAACTGATAAGAAAAAGCCCCTGGGTAAGATTACATCGAATTTAACTTACAAATACTTTAATACTGGTAGCTGTCACTGGGTGAGCTGTTAACTGCTTTCCCATCATAGTTAACTTTACACATCAATATAGTGTGCTTAGGTCCTTTAAAATTAGTTGCTTTTCAAAAGATGGTAAACAAAATCTTAATACAGGAAAAGTTTGGATCCTTGCCAGATACTCATTTCTTCAGATAGCCTTAAAGCTGTCAACCTCTTCTTTTATTTTTTTTTTTTCCAGCAGAAGTAACTGGGAATTAAAGCAGAAGGTATCCTTCTGTTATTTGGAGATCACTGACCAGGCTGTAGCTGCTTTAGTCTGCTGATAAACTATGCACAAAGCCTCTCACTTTTCTATTTGAGCTTTGGGCAAAAATGAAAAATTGTGCAATCTGCATGGTAAACCTCAGCAAGAACCCTTACAGACGAGAAGCACGGGTGGTAGGGAATAATTATGCTGACCCTGGAACAATTTAATTGAAAGTTGCAACATTATTATTTTGAGAGCCAGGAAATGCGAGTAATGGAATCTTGGAGCCACAATTTCCAAAAGGCAATACGGTAAGCATGACTGTTAAGGAAAATAAACATTTCTCTAACCTTTTAGGATTCTTACATTATTTTGATGGTGAATATTATCTGACTGATATTATTAATAAATATTATTTGAAGTGTCTGCTATTTTATATTTTAGTTGGGATACAAAAAAAATCAGTGTGTTAGCAAAATTCCAGCAAGGAAGCTGCATTATACATTATTTGTATGTGTTGTAAAAGACACACAAAGAAATCATGTATCAGTAAAATGTGATAAAAAGGCTTTACCAGCACGTGTGATATTTGATACATGGCAAAGACATAAAAGTATTAAATTCTTCCAAACTATGCAGTCCAGAAATATGATTCCTATGCTGCACTACCAATTCTTCTAATACACTATCAATTGTTCCCTGTACTCTATACATTTAACAAGTATTTGCCAAGAATTTTACAGATGTTGAAATCTTTATGGAAGAATGGAAAAAACTACATTGAAAATCTGAGCAAGGAATAAAAGATGAAGAAGAGATGAGAACAGTACAGATTAGTAGGGAGAGGACAGAAGGGATCTCAGCTTGGATTATAGGTAAAAAATGCATACACATTTCCCTCTACAACCTGGGGCAGGAGCCAAGGTTACAGATTCTTAATACTCTTTTGCTGTCAGCAAATATGTGTGAAACACCCCAGCAATGTTGCCCATCTCCTCCTGGTCCCAGTCCATGCAGATCACTAAACCTTCTACTGCTGTTGGCTATGACACCAGCCCAGGCTATAGAGCAGATACTAAAATTTCCCATAGAGGCTGGTGGCCTGACAGAGGGCCAGTAGTAGCCCATATTATGGAATTTCTGCTTCTTTTCTGCTTGCTCATTTTAGAAACAAGGAAATTATACTTGCAGACCTCATACACAGAAATATAACATATTTAAATGAAGTACTCCACAGATCAAAAATTTCAAAATCAAATTCTCTTATGCAGCTTTGGTTTAGCTGCTTTGTACATGCACATTACATTTACATGATCACATCTTCTTCCATCTTAAGCAGAGAACAAGAGCATAAATGAGAGCTGTATAAAGGATGCTGCCATCCATAGGACTCCTACTTCCCTGCTTTCAGATACATGTGAGAAATGCTAAGATGCTTTATTTCTGTCTCTGTACCAACTTCACAGGATGTAGAGACAGAGGACAATAAAAATATAAATGTGATGGAGGCAGGAGATGGGCTGATCAGACAAGGGAGCTTGAGACAGGGAACAATGTAGAGAAAATGATGAAGAAAAACAGGACGGAGTAAATGGGCCAAATGGAAGCTGGGACTGATCAGAGTTTTGGGATAGGAGAAGGGACAGTGCGGCTGCTCTGGAACTGGACTCTCCTGCTTTTTCTGCAGGGTTCATCCCTTTCCACAAAGGGTCAATTACATTACATAGATCTGCTGAATTCCCACAGCTCCAAGCAAATTCAAGAGTTTGAACCTATGCAGCTCTCTACAATGTGAAGAACTGAAAACTGAGTCCTAAAAGTATCCAACTGAGCAATCAAAATTATATACCTCATTTTTCTGGTTTAAAACCTAACTTTAGCCAACCCTGACTTACTTCAGAATACAACTGCAGATGAAAATAAACTAATTCTTTTAGAACTAAATTAATTAGGAAACACTTGGATGTGATGGTAGTGACGAACATGTGAGTGAATTAGTAGTTATATCTTCAGAGGGCAGTTTGAGAAAACTGTAGTGAATAACAGACAGGCCCTCACATGAGATAATAAAGGAAAAGAGAAGAAATTAATTAGTTGCTTATGCAGTGATTACTATCTGCCCTGTGCAATGATTTACTTTGTTATCCTGTAGAAAAATATACGATCAGAAAAGGAAGAATTGCCACATAGTGCAAATACAAAAGAGAACTGAGTTAAGTAAGCCTGCTTAAAATTCTGTCATTTTGAAACTAAACAGAGTTTTATGTGTTCAACAGGTATAATGATAACTGCTAAATTATTAATTTATGCTAATAAGTAATAAATAATAGATTTTAAACATAAAAATATGAATTTAACTTAATCTTTTTCTTTTTGGTTAGGCAAAACTTGAAATAAGTAGAGAGAGTGGCATAACACAGAAGTGGGACCTCAAGATTAGGTGGTTTGGAATTATTTTCTTCCTGGTCTCTACCAGGTAGCCTTGACTGCAGATGTTTGAGAAGAGCTAAGGAGATGGGGTAATTCAGAAACACTTCTTAAGGTAAGTAGAAACTTTATAAATGGTTAAAGCAGCAAAGTATGTGCTTAAAACATTCATGCTGCCTCAAGAGTCTTGACTGCGTTTTGCTTATGCATTTACATTTCCTCAAACTTCTACCCTTTGACCCATCCCAACCCAAAATCCACATCCAAATCTGGGTTTCTCTGGGTTGTGCATGTCTTTCTCTGCTTATACTTAAGTGTTTTCCCTGATCTCATTTACATTCACTTTTGCATATCACATATTCTTCTGGCAGCATATAACAGCATGACCTAAACTAATAGTTTCAAAACATTATTTTTGACTTTGTGGGAAATCAGCTGTAAAATCTGCATGTATTGTTTACATCTAGCAACTAGATTAGGTAAAACTATAGAACAATCTTACTCCAGCAGTTTTCTCATGCTTGCTTTCTTATTTTTCCCATGGTTTACATCAAGAGTTGGTTGCTTTTTTTTTAAATCAGAGCATCTTCTGAACTCAAGAAATGTATTGTAAAGACAGAATACTGCTAAGCAGTATGGCAGCATAAGCTATCCATTCGTACTTTCCCTACCGAATTTTCCTCACTTCTTGTGAACATCTTTCCATGTTAACCAAATTACCAACTCAGGAGTACCACCCTGTCATAGCAGTAATAAATTCTATAGTTCTTCCACACAGAGAGTTGCAGTAGAGCATATGTGCAGGAAGACAGAGCAAAGCTAAGTCTCATGATTCTCTAACGTTCACTGTTCACAACTGTTACTCCAAAGAACTGAAAGGAATTGTAAAGAACTCATTTTAAGCAGGGAATAACTAAGTAAACATTAAAAAACATAGTCACATGAGAAAATGCATTAGGCTGGTAGCAATGATACGAACCTGAGGAAAATAATGCAAGCGTTTGGGAAAAATAAATTGTTTTCCCTCCAAGTATGTCTGAGAAACTGCAGCGCTTAACTGCTTGTGTAATCAGAAGTGTTTCATCAGTTTAGCTGTATGGGAATTTTCTGTTCTAACTAGCAAAGTCAAAGTTCAAAAGAAAAACTGAATAGGAATTCAAGCATTAAGATGAAATTCCAGAAGTTCTGTCTTTTGTCCATCCCTATCACCTAATGGATACACAAAAGGACATACTAGGTCAACAGACTTATGTACAGAGCCCCCTGCATGGAATTCCTAGAGACTTCAGTGCATGTTCCAAGCAGAATCAGCCCCTTCTGCAGCAGTTCCCAAGACAGCATTTCTAATTTCTGACACAACTACACACAATTTGTAGTCAAATAAATATTTATAAAGAAAATATTTGTTCTTTATATCTTACTTGAGTTCCTGTGAGCTTGTGGCCAGCATACTCCGAATGCTTTTGTCAGCCAAGGGACAGCCAGATAAACTGTAAGACATGGCAGGACATACAAGTATGTTAATCTTCTCATTAACTGAACACTCCCAAACAAACACAACATAAAAATTAAAAAGTAAAAGTTTGTAATGCAGAAAAGCGATGGGGCAAGTGCTGTAATATTGAGTTCTGTAATATAGTTAACCCTCTGAATATATTTAGTTATCAACATTACTTCCAAAATTACATACTGTAAATGTTCTTGTTTGTTTGTTTGTTTCTCTATGAACTAGAAAAATATAACAAAAAATGTTGGAGATTCCTGGGTTAACTACTTAAATGCTTAAGGAATACTTTGGAAATTTTAGTAATCTATTTAAAAATAAAAGACGTTTATACAACACACAAATTAGCATGCTTTTAAGATCAACATATATTACTCAAAGGGTTAACACATAGTTCAACGTTTTACTTTGACAGCATTGTTGAGGTAAGCTGAAAACAATAAATTGAAAAGACAGAATCCACCATGAAAAAAATGAAGTCACACCTTCTATGTGAGGCGTAATTACCAGTCACATGACCACTCCCATCACACCCTGGTGTTGGACATCTGCCACCAAACAAAAACAAAAACAGCCAAAATAGTAAGTATGTTTAAAAAAAAACTTTTAAAAGTTTCATTGTTTCCAGTTTAGCTGCAATGACTGCAAGGGGTTTTAAGCATCCTAATCGAAAAGCTGCAAAATGAACAGGTTTAAATGAAAATGGCGTCTCAATACAATATAGCATCATTAAGAACAAGCAAATACACATTAGCTTATCACTTTACTTAACTGGCAGTTTGAAACATTTATATGCTGCAAATGTTGCATGCTCATACTGCAAGGCGTATATGTATTCGTTGGTTTAAAAAAAGACAAAGAGAGAAAAAGTTAAAAGGAGATAAATAATTTCACCTCACATTATGCTTACGTTATTAAATCCTTTTTGCTTTCTTTGCATTGAGGGTATTTGGGTTTAGGACTTGGGATGGTAACTTCACCAGGATACCTTCTTTCTTCAAGTGCCTCTTGGAAAGGATCCAAATCTTCCGGCTACAGGCAAATATATACACATTAATTTCAGGTAGGTAAGGTCACAACTTACATAAAATAATGCAAAGTAGAGTCATCAGATGGTATCTCCTTCTTATCCTATTCTGACAGAGAAAATTAATGGAATATTTTATATCCTTTCATGTATTAAACTTCTGAAAAATATCTGAATATTTTGATGAAGACTTCACAATATGTGGAATATATAGTTTATTTAATTAGGAAAAAAAAAAGAAAAACTCCAGCTTTTTCTACAGATGTCATATTATTTTTCTCTAAAGACTCTGGTCTTCTTCCTAAAGTCACTGCACAATAGAGGAAAGGCAAAAAAGATGACTAAATACAGTATCTTATGCATCAAAAAGCCATCTTAAATAGCATTTTTAAGGATTTAGAACATCTCAGAGATTAAACAGAAACAATCTTAACGTTTACATACAGACTCTCAGTCTGGGACAAATCTCAATGGATCTGTCTGGCAAGACAGAATGATATAATTTGCAAGTAACTTTGGTGATATTCAGAAATTCAAACCCATCTATTTCAGAAATGTAGTGGCTGAATGTAGGGATTCAGGGATTCCTGCAGATGGTGCTATAAACAACATAATAGAAGTAGGGAGTTCTTGCTCTGAAAAAACACACTGCTTTACCTCATATTTCCTTGATAGTGACAGATTTCCTGCCAACTTCAGTGAAATTAATAGCAAAACTGTATCACCAAAGCTAGAATGCATTCAGGATATCTAGTGAAAATGCTGCTTCGTTATGTGTTTCAAAGACACTGAGAATAGTTTTATGGTTTAATTAAAATTGGCAAGAGATGTGCTACACACAAATGATTACCCTAATTTTCTGCTATAAACCAAGAAAAATCAGTCTCTAGAAGTTTTCAAACAGCTAAATTGAACTGAGTTCAGGATTTTAAGCCGCAGGATGGATAAAGGTTAAAACCTGACAGAAAAAAGCAGCGGCATCAAACCTTGTCAGCAGACCTCTTCAGTGTCCTGTCTATTCTATTTTGAAAAGTAATATAAATTCACTAACACATTTTCTTTATTTGCCTCTTCTGTTTAAAGGGTTTTGCTGTTGTCTTGGTATTATGAGTAGAAAAGTAACACTGATTTCTTATATCCCCTCTTTGTATTCTTGAAAGAAAGTATTTCATTAATACAGGCCCTTACACACAGAGCTATCAAGAGCATGTAAGTAATCTAGAAGATTAGCTGAAATAGTTGAAAGCTTACATTATACTCTGCTGCTTTGTTTCAATTGATTTCTAAGTAATACATGCTTTCAAATACTCAGCACATCATTTATGGTTTTCAAATTCAGAAGAATATCTTGTCTTCAGAGCTGATTATCCCAGTATTGCATGGTTATGTCAACTTGCTTATACAGAGTAACATAATCTGGATATAGCAAAACATCTTCACTGCAGAAAATATTTGTTAACAAGATGATGCTGTTAGAAAACATGATTCACATTCATGGTTCAAATGTTGTCTTATGGAACTTAGTCACAGATCAGATGTGTGCCAGAATGATATAGTCTTAAAGATTAACCAGCAGAAAGTCCTTTTTGTAGAAAACCACCAGTTTTATCACATACTAATTTTGCTTCCTATTTCCCTCCAAATTTAAAAAAAAAATAATGAATTACCAAAATTAGACTGCAACAAGAACTATATACATGAAAAAGACATACATTAATCTCTTTGGAATCATCTTCATCTATCCTACTTGGCTTCATTTTAGTGTAGTCCACTGGCAAGTCCCAGCAGTCACCCTCATTCAGCTGGTAACACCGGTTGTTCATCACGGCTTGTCGTTGTGGGGACATTGGCTCCAGTGGGGTCAAAATGGTACAGCAACCATCTCGCTGCCTCTGCTTGTTCATGCTCAGATCCAACGTCCCATTTTCATCGACTTCCATATCAGGATTCTGTCAAAATAAGAAAAATATTGTTAATTCAACTTCACACTAGCAAACTGCTACCTCTTCTTCAATCTGATTGCCTAGCAGAATGATAAAATGCTTTTCCATTCCTGTATAGATTGTAAGCATTGAGCCCCCTCCTACACATAGCATGATGCTGTTACACAACATTAATGCTGTTAAAGTAGATTTCTTCCTGAATGGCTAATTTGATGTTTGGGGGGAACGGGGAGAGTCTTCAGTACCCCTTCTGCCACCCAGCACACAGGTGTGAAATCTGATATATAGAGGAGAACTCTCTAAAGGTATTTTCTTGCCATTGTCTTTATGTTCTTGATTTATTCTGTGACAGGTGAGGTAACCTGTGAGGTAACATCTGCATAATTCTTGTTTTCAGTCCTGACATCTCTCTGGGTGATTAGAGAAATAAAAACCAGCTAACATCAAACAATCTTTGTTTCTTTCTTTAACATTAGCAGTTGATGCTTGAATAGATAATATCAGAAAATTAAACAGGGAGGTAGGGTACCAAAATAAGTCCTTTTGGACACCATTTGTCAGTGAGGAAATGCATTCAAGTTTCACAGCTCCTTTCCTGCAGATGAACATGCATTAACAATTCATGCATCTATCTCGATAATAATTTGTGTCAATTTCTGTGACAACTGGTACTGGGAAAAATGGGACAAGTATGGGCTCTTTTTCTTTTGCAGAAACAAACAAGTGTTGTCTATTATACTAGATGAGGAGAAATAAGATATCTTAAAATGAACACAAAATTTAAAAACTAAGGACAGATAAGATAAAAATGCCCATAGAGAATCCCTCATCTTTCCAAAAATGAAGTGTTCTATGAGAAATTTGGTTTCAAAACTAATGTGAATCTGACTGACTCCTTGTATGTCTGGTGACTTTCTTTCCTCTTGAGTAACAACAGAGCTGCAGGAAAGCACTATGAATGCAAATCTCTTTTTCTGAATTACTGCCTTTTGTCAGAGCTCATATCTAATTGCTGCTATCCTGCTAACTTAATTTAGAAAGTACTTGTTTATCTCCTCAGACGCATTCCCTCAGTCACAAAATAGAGTGACACATTAGGAAAGAGGCCCCTTCTGGCTTAGACACAGAAGATTTTTAGCATTGTATTCCAACTTCTCCCATCGTACTGAATAGAGAACAACTGCATTTATTTACATTCCAGAAAGAGATTTTCCTCTTGAAAAGTATTAAATAAATTAATATAAAAAGCATCATTTGAAAACAAAGTCCATTCTGGGTTAGATCATGATTATTACTAATAGCTACTGCTATGGGTTTAGTTTGTTATGAATGATCATAACATGAGGGGCTTTGCACAATAAGGGAAAGCAAACCTTTGTCTATACTAGAAGAACAGAACATGTCTGCCAGCTCAAAATCTCTCTACAAGCACAATAAGAATGTTTCCACTGCACTGCATCTGTCTGCTCAGCCATCTAGTGGTCTCCTACAGGCAGCACTGTACTGCACTGTTTGCTTCTGAACATTAAATACTCATTTTTTGAACAGCTATCAGAGCCAAAACTTCAAAGTTAAAAATGAAAAAAACCCCCTCCTAAATCTTTAACGGATGTTAATAGTGCACTACTTTTTCTTAAAACAGAAAGCTTAATGATAAAAGCTTTTATTTGTATCGGTATGGCCATTTTATAATATACTGAGGCTCTATGAACACACAGAACATTAGTGACCCTGCAAGATTGTTAAGCACATTTAAGTCACCTGTACCAGAGGATTTGTTCATTTCAAATGTATTATGCATTAAGAGCTGTGGTATCCCAGACAGGCAAGAAATTGTAACATACACTAGCACAGATTTCTTTGTACTGAATCTTACAAGTTTAGGTCCCATTTGTGTCTTTTAAATGAAAATGCAGAGTTAAATCTTAATCCATTCACAAAACGTATGAACCAGACTGCATTTTGCAGAAAAACCAAAACCCAAACAGTAGTGCAATTAATACCACTTGAGCAATCCAAACATCTTTTATAATTATAGTAATAGATAAATTTAAAAAAGAAGGAGTACATGGTATCTGTATCATTTGTTTATAAAACCATCATGATTTCCTGTGATACTTGTGAAGAATTTGTATCTTTCTTTTTTTTTCCTCTCTGCTTTAGCAGAGCCGCCAGATTATGTTAATTCTGAGGGAAAAAAAAAAGGCAAGATGTACTACAGCTTTTCTCTCAATCAGGGCCACAGAGCAAGTAAAGTTAAAAGAAATCTTCATCAACAAACAGATTTACTAATTTTTACCCTTGCACAGAGATCCTGAGGCTTAGTGGAGAGGTTCTGAGGCATCTCCCTGCAGCGGGTGGAGAGATTCAGAATAGCAGTAGCAGCCATGTGTGCTGCCTCCATGTCATGAGTATAGTCAAAGCTGCTCTTGCTGCAGGTACTGCTGGCACTGCTGCCTCCACCACAACTCATATTGCTGCTGCTGCTAGGGGCATAACTGCTTGTTGTGCTGCTGGTTGGACTTGAATTCTTACAGTAGCGTTTAGCTGTGGGAAGAAATATGACAAGGATGACTCAAAAGAAGGAGCATTCTGCATAAGTGAAGAGGAAAACAAACTGCTGGAGGTGAAATTTATAATGAGGAACAGTAACCAATGCCAAAAAAAAGGCCCGCAATAAGAATGATGGCTGTATTTCTTGATTTCTGTCTGTGAGTTTTATATGCTATATGTGTGAGTTTGTATGAAATAACCTCCTGTAAAAATCTGCATGACATGATCATGAATTGTTCTGACAAACAGGCTGGATTTATAAAACAATAAAAACACAGAAACACTGCTTTTACCCCACATATATAGTCAGACAGAAGGTACAATCTGCTCAGCTCATTCATTTTTATTAATGACGGGCAATTGTGGGACCTTTTCCTATTTACATGAGGAACTGTTAGTTTAAGGCCTAGAACTCCCCAGAGTTACTGGAGATCAAACCCACTGCAAGGCTGATGAGCTTGGCCTCTAGGCCACAGCACCACCCATATATCCTCAAACACCCCATGCTTCCGAAAAGCTTTATTTCCTCCTACATCCCAGGGAAATATTATGGCTCTGGCCATCCCAAAGACAGGAGCACTATAGGAGAAAAAAGGTGATTGTCACGTGTGAGTTTTACCATGACTTGCACAAGGGCAGAAGCCATGGTTGTTTAAATGACAACAGGTACAAGTGAAATGTCCACCTCACTTCAAACAACCTGAGCACCTACAATTCTTCATAAAACCAGTAAGGACCAAAGAAACCTCACTGCTCCCACTGCAGGCAGTGATGCCCAGCTGTGCTCTGACCAACACAAGCCACAGGTGGTCACAGGAGAGCCAAGGCACCGACAGTGCTCACGTCCAGCCTATCTAAACACAAGGCAGCACTGCTGCTGCTTTTAAGTAATGCTTCTTGCAGCCAAAGGTATTATAGCAATAAAGGAAAGCAGCCCTATTAGCCCACTTATTTCTCCAACCCTCTTCCCAGATGAGCTGTTTTAAAAGTGTTTATAAAAAATGCAAGAAAGTGTGAGCTCGTCTCCAAAATCGAAAAGTTTACGTATTTTCAGAAAAAAATAAAAGTCAAGGTCAGAGGATACATCCATGCATATTACAGCAACTACTTCCCCATAAGATGGAAAGGTATACTGCAGAGATCATACCTTATAGCACAGTGTAACAATAACCAACTAGCATGCTGATTAGAGAGCTATACAAAAAAGGTCAGGCCCTAGACAGAGCTCTTCTGTGATGGGCTCCATTTAAATGCCAGACTCTTCAGTTGTATTTGTCTGAACAGACGTACATATAATAATCTGCTCCCATGAGCACAGCCCATTTGTGAACCACGGGCTGCTTTGGTAGGCAGGCAGGGTTCAAAAGAAGAATCGGAAAACAAAATGTCTCTGCTAGAGCTTATGTCATACTCCTTTCTCTAAAAAACTGAAAAAAATCATGGCGTTATTTTTACTGCAAAGGAAATAGTGTTTCACTTAAATCATAACAGATGGAGTTTTCTCAGGAAAGCCACATAATGCACAGGGTGTGATTTTTTTTAAGTGAAGTGAATGCTAAACATTCATCACATTTTTTTTGTTTTGAACACATAGTAGCACTACACTAGCAGGGTATCCACTAATAATAAATTTGTGAACTGTTCCTCAAGAGTTTCATTATTAATATAGTAGTCAGTGGTGGTCATTAAAAATTCAGCATTTATCCATTGTTACTTTGTTACGGTATCCAAGACACACAAGAATTTTCCTATACTTAAGGAAGCAAATAATTGAACAATTCTGTTTCTACTGTGTTAACACAGCGAGCACCCTGAACTTGCCAAATTAGAAGTACCTTTCAAAAATCATAGGAACAAATAAGACTTTTGTCATTTTCAAAAAATGTTAGTCTTGTTATAGCAGATCACATTTAGACAGACATAAAAGACATATTACATGGGAAATTATAGATACTTATATATATATGTATGAGAATGTGTGCTAAAGAGAGGGAGGGAAAGAGGCAGCTTTTATACATAGGACTAACCATCAGAAACTCATGCAGGCTCTGATATGGACTCCTCTGTGGCCTTGGTCAAACTATATTATCCCTTGAATTCATTCTCCCTATGAACAGAAAGTTGCTTCTAAAATTTAGTTGTGTTGTGATTCACTTGCAAAACACTTTGAAGATGTAAAGTGCTATTAAGCATGCTACACAATTATTAGCTTTCAGATTACCAATAATTTAAGCAAAACTTAGAGAGAAATGGCCATAGTTATCTTAACTTTACTGTAGCTGTACATTTGAAGATGAGTCACATTACCCAGACTGTTCATTTCACATAGCTTTTCAGGAGAAACAAAGGTCATCAATTTATAATCAATTAAATCAACCTGTTCACTAAAGAAGGGAAAGCTGCATTGTTTCAATACCAGATAGTTCTGCTTGATACAATGCCCACCCCTGTGGCACCAGGTTTACGAAGCTTTGCAGTCCACCTACGCTTTGTAATCTGGAGTGAAACCAATTGTGGAGAACACCTTTCCCATTAAGAACAGACACAGGTCTAACCAGCTGCATACCCAAAGTGGGCTTCCATCAGATATGCCTAGGGGCTGGTTACAAAGAACCTCTCAAAGTCTACAGGCTTCTCTTATTAATTAACAACGGGGGAGTGGGACAGATCCCAAACACGCAAAAGACCAAAGGAAAGTATTTGGAGTGGAATTCAGTTCTGCCCAGGTACCTTCATCCCCAATATTGCCTAAATACTGAAAGTGTTAGTAAATTAATTACAGTTTCAATACTTTTTCTGACTTGCAAAATAAAAGATTCATCTCACCTAATTTCAGATATCTGACCTAGTCATTATAGGCTTCCTATACAGGCAGTGGAAATAAATAGCAACTTTCAGGCAATGATTCACCTGACCAGTTTTAAATAAGCACTTCAGGAAAAGATGAACTGAATCAGAGAAGCATCTACCCTTCTCCTTGAATCTGAAAGGGGTGCCGAGCTCAGCTGTTGGTGCTGACATTATAAAACTCTAGATACGGTCAGATGAATCCCACTCATAACACTTTCTCAGTGTTTTGATAGAACGACTCAGGCCTGTTGGTGGGATGACAACAATTCCTGCCATCACCTGAGCAACTGAAAGTATTGCCATCACCACTGCCTGCTGTGTCCAGCTTTTCTCACCCTTACTGCTGTATACTGTAAGCCCAACATCCAGTACACTATGCAACTGATTTCAAAGGAAAAACAAGCCCAAAAATACAAAATTTCTCAAGAATTATTAGATCATCCTACCCAAAGTATTCATTTTGTGTTTGTTTTTCAGTAAGCCATACTGGAAAAAATATCAAGGAAAGGAGCTATTTATGTTTGTGTCACTCCCAACTGTACACTTACTGGAGATATAATCCCTTTCTCTGATGATGAAAATACAGTACTAGCTGACAATTAAAAAGAATTGAGGTGTGAAGCTATTGATTTTTCATATCCTTAAGACCACTTCTCTCATATAGTCAGAACTAAAACACTGTTTACCTGTACATTCCCCTCAAAACCTTAGATGTACTTTTGGGTTTTTCAGGATGACTTTACAGAACTGAATGTGCTTTTATATAAACATACTTTGCTGACATACATAATAGGTGTGCTCTCTGGACCTCCATAATGTCTTTAGGAGCAATAATTAACTTTTTTACATACAAATACAAATATAAAAATACTGTGAAGTTTTTTGAAGTGGCTCTTTTAAGTGAAGAGTCTCTTCCTGAAATCTCCTTTATATTCAGTTATTTACAATAGCTGTCAGCAAAATCGTTGTTCCATTGAAAGTCAGTGCCAAAATTTTTGAACAATTTCAGTATACCCAGGATTTCACTTCATCATTCTAAGAATTCAACTTATTTTCTTGAGCTAATTTAAGCCAAATATGTTGGGGTACTTCTGAAATTTCCGAGATATGTGAATCCTAAAGGTTTCACGAAAATCGCTAACAGGGAAAAGAAAAACTCAAATCAGGCCCCACCTCTGGGACCATGCTGACAGGTCCGTCTGGCCAAACAGCACACACATCACTTGGAACCAGGAACAGCGTGCAGTGCCTCCGGCAGAGCCAGGAGTATGCACCAAAGCCATACAATAACCTTTGCTTGGCAACCAACCTGCTCCAGCTTTAACGGGCTTCTGTTGTTCTGAGCGCACAAGAGCCCCTTACACTTGCGATGCCAGCATGAATCACATGTATGCAGTGTCCCTCAGTCCCCTCTGGCTCACATTACTGAGCAGTGAAGCGACCTATTCCCAGTCCTATAGCCAAGAATAATTCCTGTTTATATCGAAGGAAGGTGAGTGTGCATAAAGACAGTGACCCGTATCAACAGAGCCTTTTGTTATTTAAGGCCACTGTTAAACTTGTGCTTAATGTTACATGCATTTTCAAATTTTGGTGATTTGGGAAAGAAAGTGGAGTTTGTTATTATTTATTGAAAAAGGGGCCTTAAATGAGAAAAATATGTATCAGTTGCTTATGCATCAGTAATTTGATCTGAAAATAAGCTTTTTCACAGGAACCTCAGCCATATTATGATGCTTTCCTTTCTGCAAGAGTAGACAGAATATATATACAATATTTAATACCTAATTTACCTTATACTAATGTATACTCATTACCTTCCTAACCACAGTTACAGTTAGTGCTTTACCTTTAATCCTGTTCAAGTCCTTATTCTGATACAGACAAATAAGATGAAGGAATGAGGGGGAAAAAAAGCTCTTTTACTAAAAATAGATTTCCTTTCAGAACCCTTCTCCTTTCTGCTATAGTGCAAGAACATGCCTGTTAATTCTGTGAGAAAGGAAAATATCCAAAATATCAGACATGAAGCCAAGAGCTGTAGTAATTTTCTTTCTTCACTTAACTGCTTTTAAATGTCAGTCTGTGTTCGGGCAACAGCGTAAATTGTTCTGTATTGTATGTTTCTTTCTGTTTTCTTAAACAAAAATCTGGCACACCTGCCTGAAATTTCTTACAGCAGTCACTGAGTAGTATCAAATATTTTAACCAAAAAATAAACTGCTAGCATTAAAAAAAAAAGAAGGTATGGTTTAGTTTTATATACATATATGCATGCATATATATATATACACACATATACATGCATATATAAATGTATTGCTCTGAAAAATTCCTGATGTCTTCGAAAGCTACAATCCTTTTTTATCCTGCAGTTCATCTTTCTTCCCTAATAAAAAGCCTCTTGCCTGACTGATCCCATCCACTGTCTTCTCCCGAACTGAAGCTAATTTCATCTTTCTCCTAAACATATTTAGTATGTTAGGTTTTCCAGAGAATTCAACCAGTGTATTTATGAGGACAAAATAAGCACAAATGCCTCTTTAAGTATGTAGCAGTGATTTCTGAAGCGCAATGAGACCCAGGTTTTCTACTTCCATATCCCCACAAAGCAAGTATGTTATCTTTCTGGGTTACCTGAACTACTGTACGGATGCGAGAATCCTAACGCGACCCTTGAGGCCAGGTCTCCCAGATAGTAACATAAGGATTAGCTCTATTACTTGGTTTTTACTGCCATCTCAATACATCCCAGGAGCTCAATAGCTGGAGATGTCTTTTGCCAGTGCAACAATCCTGAAGCAAGCACCGTATAAAACAACACTTTTTTTAGAAGGCCTTTAAAATAACTTACATATGATAGCATTCCTCATAATACTGTATGAACATGAAAACATGTCTTATTTGTATGATGTTTACATACACAACAACATGATTAACTGCAAACTTGTCTCTCATGTATAAGAGTGTGCACCTCCTACCATCATATCCTTTGGGGGATATATCCCTGGATTGCACCTTGGGAGCTATGGCTCTCTTGCCATAGGCATGGTTGTCATAACTGTTATATTCAAACGAAGTCTTAGAGTATTTCTCTAGTTCCTTGGCCAAGTTGGAGCGGGGTGTAGTGGTGGGGACATTGTTTCTGTAGCCATACTGAGGGATCTCCAACTGCTTAACAAAGCACATGGGCCTAGAAATTAAAGATATGTACAGTTTGTTAGATGCAGTTCAGTTTACTATGTCTGTGCATAATTTATAGTTCAGATTAGAAAATCTTAGTTATTTCTTGTACTCAAGAGACAGCAATATATTATTGCATTTCCTTAGTTTGGTTATTTTCAGCAGACAAACAATATATATTTCCTTGAACAAAGCCTAGACGAAATTAATTCTAATACCACTAAATGTATCCTGCAGCTAAAAGTATTTTAAAATTCTGTTTTAAAATACTTCAAGACTTCCCTTTCCCCATGTAATTGCATTACATAGTAAACATTTTTTTTCTTTTGGGAAGTGAATTAAAGAGGGGCAAGAGGACTGACAGAAGAAGTTTGGACAAATTCCTTTAAATGTCAAAAAGAAAAAACAGATCTGGAAGCTCCACCTAATTTATGGAGTTTCCTCTGAATTTCTTCCAAAAGAGTTGTATGCCGTTTTCCTCTGTGCTTTCAAAAGTAACTATTCCTGTTTCATCCTTCAATATACAAATCCATGTTCATCTTGAGAAATACACAGAAGAGTCTCAGAAGCTCTGTTGACTCCGAGCTGCTGCCTTGCAGGTCCTGCTCACCCTTAAATGCAAGGTCCTGGCAGGAGCTGCAATTCCTGACACAGAGATGCACACCTCAAGGAAGGTCCTGAGAATGAATACAAAATAAAACTGTTTCAGTTAAATATCTCTTTCGTTTAGGATGAGGGCGGACAGTCATAAGAAGCCCTGATTGATGTTATTCAGTCATTTGAGAAACTTGTGAAATCTCAGTGAAAGAATGCTGCAGTGAACTCCACTGTCACACCATCTTCTGCATGTGGACACAGAAGTCATCAGCTCAAAGCAGGCAAACAAAGGTCAGATGCTGCAAGCCCTACCTCTATAAGAAAGTGTTACATGACCGGGTTGTAGGAAGCAGCTGTTACACAACGCTGCATGTCTATCTACAGCATTTAGCAGCAGCTGAGGATGATGAACAGCACACCTGAGGTGCTTCTGCTGGAGTCAAGAATCATATAATCAAGTATTTTTTATTTTTATTCTTTTTATGTAATGCATTTATAACCAGAGGAAATGGAAGGAACTGTCATAGGAACATAAATTCAGTTGAGATCAGAAGTATCATCATGTTGACTGACAAAATGAAATGTGAAAAATAGTAAGAAATAGGTTTTGAATGTTATATCACGTTTTTCTGAATGAATTTATTTTCACAGAATTTAGTCAGGATATTTATCTAAAGATCACTCAACAAATCATATTAGTCATACTATTCCCTTTGATTTATGTATGCTCACTCCTTTAGACACTTCTTCCTCACAAAATACAGTGGGCTTATTTATACAATGAGTTGATATGAATAATAGTTTGATCCTGTTTCAAGATAATCTATATTTAGCAAAAAACCTGCAATTCAGATCCTGAACATTCAATGGAAATCCAAAATTTCAGTGGAATAGAAGTCCTGTGAATTTGATTTCTTTTTAAGTAAGAACTTTCAAATGCAGGTGAGATGGAAACTGGGATGAAGACAAATATTCAAGATTTACTCTTAAAACATTTCCGTCTGCCCATCAATTGCCTGCACACAAATATTATAAAAAGCTGCCAAGTTCATCTTAAATACTTCAGTGACTTAAAGGTAAAAGAGAAGCAGGAGAAAAGATGAAAGAGTTATCTGAGTTGCCTATAAAACCTGAAACACAAGGCAGCTCACAAGCAAAGTTAAGATTGCAGAACAACTTCCTAGGGAGTTTGCCAGCAAACTGGATGCTGCTTTTGAGCAGTTGCCTTCTATGGCAACTGACTTCAGTGGCTTCTCTGTAATGAGCCATGGTAAAAGCCACTGCATTTTTGATCTGTCTTTTTCCATCAAGTGAGAAACTGTTTTATTCCCTCAAAGAGTGGAGTTTTTTTTTTTTTTTACTAATGTGATTTGAAGAACTCTTCTCTAAGGAACCTCTCTGGTATGTTGTATGCCAGGCTGTGCAAACTGAATTAGGGGCAGTTAAGATAAAGCCCATCAAAAACAATCTGCGGAAGGAAAACAAAGTCAACAGGAATGATGGAAAATCTTCTGTAGGTGCGAACCATAATTCTACATTCTCAGCTCCATGGAAATACTGGTTTTTGAAAAGACCATCAAGATTAGATGAACTTTCAATAGAATATTCAAAGAATGGTGTTGATAATACAGTAGCAAACTTTAAGTAGCCTAATTGGTTCTTAAATCCAGAAGACAGCTAAAGACTAAGAAACCTATGGGATAAGTAGGAAATTCTGGGAACTAAAGCTGCAGCACTTCCTCCATGCTCTTTGAGGAAGCTGGGAGGGATGTACCTATCCCAGCCCACAGATATTGCAGTATCCATGGAGAAATTCTGCAGCTTTTGGGGCATCATCAGCATAAGGCTGGTACAATCATGCAGAAGTTTGACTCCTTTACATGTATCCTTCACACTTCAGCTCCTTAGAAATATTTTTTCCACCCACGTATCTCAAAAGTGGAGACAATAGCACAAAGCTGGATACAGCTTCAGATAAATGCAGAATCCTATATGGATGAAGAAAAGGAGTATAATGATAAAAAATTGGTTGAAGGTCCTTCCCATATGAAAATTTAGGACAATTTTTCTCTCCTTCTGTCTTTCCTGGCAGAGAATGGGGGGAACAGAGACAAAGAACTAAGCCTGATATTATTTTGGAATCTAAGCTATACCTGGTTTCAAAGTGTCCTGCCAAAAGGTGTACTACCAGTTTGGTAATGCACATAGGGCTTCTGGTTTAATTTAAACTGATATTTACTAGTAAAAGCCTGCTGAAAAAACCAAGACTTACCGGTAAATATTAGTTTATTCCCAAAAGATACCAACTTTTTTCACACTGTTCTTAGACTTTGCACTCCAGCAGTCATCTTTACACCAAACAATGCCTAAGACAAAAATGAGCTTTTCAGCTTTACATGTATTTGCCAAAATAATTACCAGCCCTCCCCCATGAAAACTGAGTGGGAAAAATACACTGTGAGAATTGGATCCAGAAGCCCTAATTCTAACTCTTCTTTAAAGGAGATATATATGTATATACAACGTATATAAATATAAATTCTCAGATTAGGTGAATGTGTGATGAATTCTGCATAAGAATAAGTATTATAGTGATTTCTAATACCTTAAAACCCGATCTGATGCCTGGTTTGATTTTGACACATCACAGTTCTGATGCTTCTCTTGAGCTTTAGCCAGTTTCTCTGCTGCAGCAATAGGACATCCAGAGAGGCTGCAATTACAGAAAGGAAATTTAATTGTCTTGTCCTGCATAGTTTCACATTATAGCACTGATCCAATTACTCCTTCTCCTCCTTAGCCAGCATCAGGAAGAATCTGAAGGCAAAGGGTTTCCAAAAGAGTTTTGGTCACGTGTATTTTCTCTAGAATAGACTTCCTTTCTTCTGCTTTCAAAGTTGCATGGTAAATCTTACATCTGCTCTTCTCTCACAGTACATGCGTAGATTATTCATGGATGTCAGCCAGGGAACATACCAGTAGGAGAGGAGAATATAAACTGGAATCTACTGTGCAGCTCTGCTAGCAGATTTGTGACCTTTATGCATCTACAAATGTTGCCAATGAAATGGCTCCTGAAGACAATTAAATGACAACACCATATAGACCAAATCTTGTGCTGCTTCACACCTCATTCAGCTCCATTAACTCCAATCTTTTTGCTAGGCATATAAATGAGTGCAAAATTTTGCCTCAGGTTGCTAAATCTACGTGTCAACTGTTAGTGTTTGTTCATGATTTTCAGCCACTAAAGTATGCTTTCTAATAGTAGATGATGTAAAATGAAAAGCATTTCTGCACTGGATATTCAATTAAATTTGCAAATGCTGAACTATTATTGAAGTGGCAATAATAAGCCTGATTCTTATGGAAAAGATTTAGAACAGAGGAAAATAAATATATTGATGCCAGCAGATGGTGCTCTTAGTGAAGCTGTAAAGCCCTGTGACCTGACAATGGAGGGGTCCCTTTCCTCGTCACAGTCTATTGCACGCTTATGTGACCGCAGCTCTCTGTGCTCTCCACAGGAAAAGAAATCAAAATGAAAGGCAAACCAGTGCATTCCCAGATGCTCCCTTTTTTACAGGAAATAAGTGGAAAAAAAGGAAAAAAATTCAAGCAGAGAAAAATGCCCCAAAAGCTGCAGAAAGAGGTGAGCACAGACTGCAGAGCGCTCCCCCTCCGCGACCCGCCCTCGCTGCCCTAGTTCTGCAGAGGGTGAGGGAGCTCCGTGCAGCTCTGGAGCCATGCCAGGGGGCAGCTGCGCTCCACTGACATGCTCTTCCTCAGACACCTCAAATATTCTAGTGGATATTCAACCAGAAGTGAATGCTGCTTCAAGCAGCAGTAATTCCCATAAAGCCTTCTCAGAGGTTTTTGCTGCATCTACGGGCAGCATCACTGCAGAGAAGAAAGGGGTACCAGAGCTTATTGCAGATAGGCTGGTACCCACAAGAGTCTTCTGGGGGAAATGCAGCTGATATGAGGGGCTGTAGTAACCCAGAGCTTGGTAAGACTGAATGTCCAGTAACTGTAGTCCCTTAAACCTTCATGCTACAATTAACAGTAAAAAGGAATTCAATAACAGGAACACTGCACAGTTCCTTTTACCCTCTAATCCACATTTTACAGATTTTTAAAACTGTAAAGAAATAGGCAAGATTTTATTATTGTTCTGTGGGAAAAATTATGAAGTGTGGAACATAACTGTAACATTTTGAAAATTTGTTTGACAGAATTTAATTGGCAATAGCATCTCTTCCCTAAGAATCTATTGCTAATCCTAGGAAATTATAGAAAAGTTGCTTTTTTCCTTGATTTTTTTTTTTACTAGCATACTTACTTCTAATAATTCTACCTTCTCATTTTTAAATTTAAGTAGACATTTTCCTAATGTTTCTTAAACAGCAAAGATTCTAATTCAGTTTTAGCTGAATAAGTACTTTGGGGTTGAGACTGTGGTCAGTAAGAAAGCTAACACCTGTCTACTCAAAATGCTGTTTCTCATGTATTAAAAAAAACCCAATATTTTTAGGATTAGAGTAGATTTTTTCATGCACTATAAAATAATCTCTGAGGAGAGTGAAGTGTGAGAACAAGAATTCTGTCCTAGTCCTGATGATGTTGACAGACTCTTCTTTCTCCCTGCAACACACCCGTGAGGAGTCATGGCACTTGCTTTGTACCACTGCTGTTCAGCAAATATCAAAACAAACAAACAAAAAAAAGTCCACTCAAAAAGCTAAGGATGCTTAAAATGTCTTCTGTGGATCAGTTCATCCATACTACAGCAAACGCACACTCGTTCTCCTCAGAAAATACATGAATAAATGTTACTCTTAAAAATGGATAAAGCACACGAAGCACCATCTGTCAGTCTTCAGAACAAAACAACGACACACACTCACTCCCCCCCACCAATGGACTGCCAGAAGGGCTGCAGTTCGGAGGCACTGTTCCCTCTAGATTGGTGTCCAGCGACGGCATCCTTACCTTCGGTGGGAATTCCTGTTGCTATTTACGTGGCCCCGGCCTGTGCAGCCTGGTGTAGGACACTTAAGAACATTTTCATGCATGGCAAGAACTTGACAAGGAGAGTAAGAGAAAACAGCAGAGTATGAAAACAAGAAAAAAAAAATCAAATCCCAGTATATATGAAACCATTTTAAAACAAAGCAGGATTCATTAACAACCAGCATTCCTCAAAATACACGTGACACACATAGCCAATAAAGCCTGATGAGGGAAGTAAGTATTGTGACCCTATGCTCATTAACACAGGGCAACAGTGAAAGTTATGGAGGTTACAGAACCTATAAACAAATGCATCTCTGGTGCAACAGTGAAGCAGAAGACGTCCAACATCTTCTTCATACAAAACAACTGAGCAAAGATCAGCTCAACAGTATAAAGGGTGAGCTGGCAACCATACAAAACAAAATTACAGAGTAGAAAAATTCTTTCAGGAAATGTATGTATTCTTAACACATATCTTTATAAACACAGTATCAAACTCATGAGCTGAAAATCTGCTCTCAAGTTATACTGGTAGAACACTGAATTATTTGAAACACACCTCAGTACAACCCTGAACAGAATTTAACCCTAAATGTAAGGCAGCCCGATTGAGCAAGGGGCCAGTTCTGCTTGTTTCCACATAGATATATCATTCATATCTATATGGCGAGCAGAATGGATCCTTTATTTTTTACTTGTATTCTCTACAAATGTGACTTTTTTTTTTTCCAAAATACTAAGAACCAAAATTAAACACTTAAAAATTGAGGGATGGCAGAAAAAAAAATGTAAAAAGAAATAAGTGGTACAAGCTTAAGCAAGTAAACCGATTTACATCTGCATCCACTGCAAGCTGGATGGAAAACTTACTCCAAGGCTGCTGCGAGCAGTACCCCTCTATATCAAAAAGCTCATGCTATGAAGGGCCAAATTATCAAGAACTTTTTGGGAACACTGAAGAGTTTTTTTATGACATGAGGCATATCTGAATCTGTGTCTCAGAGCTGGATGGCAGTATATCACTCAATGGACAAGGCCATCCAGCCCTTGTGAGGTTCTGATTTTCTCACACAAGAAGTAGTCTGGAAGCCTGTATTTAGTTCTCACTCAACAAAAAAAGATCTAATAAAATCAGTAGATACCTTGACTGAGTTAAGAACTGAATAAAAGCTGTTCAGAGACTTGAGAATTAAACCATGTATACTCATTAAAAGATAACCATCATCATCATCACCCCATCATCAGTGTGATAAAATGTGTATAGATGCAAAAGCTTCATTCTGAAATACCTAATATTCAAAGCTGTTCTTGAAACATGCTTCACAAGGCCAACATCACAGGAAAAAAAAAGATGAGCTCACCTTTGTCATTTTAGTAGGTACAAGAGCATGCAAACAGTTTAAAGCTATATTCTTCTTTGATTTACAAAGTCTTCTAAAGAGCTTTTTATTTACCATTTGAAAAAATGATAGAACTTTGAGCAACTGAATAAATATTTGTGTTTCAGAAAATTACAGGGTCTTGGAAAGCAGAGAAATTACTTTATTTGTTCTACTGTATTCAGAGACCAACCAAACTACAGCAAAGTTTCCTAAAGCACTTCCTCATCACTTTACTTCTGGAAGAAGCCACTGGACCATGAAAGAGGAGACTCGTTATGTCTGCCACTCTTGCAGTGCTAATCTACTTCTGTTTTCCTGTCCATCAGAATCTACTTTCCTTTGGAAACTGGTGACCATTTTAGTTCTGACTGTCTCTATAACATTTCCTTAAGGCTGTTGCAAATTCATTGAGGTTAAGTCTGTAAGTGCTGATGGACAGTGAGGATTTTAGGTCTGTATGGAATGGAATCCATAACTTCATTTAAAAACTGGTGTGAAAGAGAATTGGATCTTAGCTAGACATTTCCTGATGAAAACCAGCATAGAGTAATTAGCTTCAACAGAACGACGCTGATTTCACCAGCCAAGGAGGGGACTTCCAGAAATGAATCCCTCTGCCTTCAGGTGGGTGTCCATGAGCTCATATGGGTGAACCTCCTATGCAGAGAATTTGCTGACATGGCAGGAAGTTCCACCCATGTGACTGATAGGGGATGTTTGCTCAAAATCTTGAGTTCTGTAACTAAGTAAACAGCCAAATTATTATTTTTTATAATACGCACTAGTTTAATATAAATTATGTTTCAGACACAACAATAACAAAGGAAAGGGGTTGCAAGTTTTTCAGGAATAATTATTCCTGTACAAGACAATAAGGACAGTTGATGTGACATTAGCACGCAGAAGCAAAAGCAGTGCACATCTTCTGGAAACCTTTTTCTCTGTTGACAGAATATGTCTATTTAAAAATAACCTAGGATTCTCAAAATCAAAGAATACAGCTTTAAAAGTTGTTCTTTTAGTGTAAAGTTAGTAGAGAATGGAAATGATGGAATAAAGGAAAAAGTATAACACAGAACAGTTGACTAAGTTGAGACAAACCATACTGAAAATGAAATTAATTTTTTAAATAAAAGGTTTAAAAAGCATGCTAGAAAAGTTTTTGTAGTTTTATCCCCAGTTTCCATGAAAGAATGTGAACTTACTTTCTGGAGGGACCCTATCTTTGTGTGGGCATCCTGACAAACTGCGGTGATGGGGGTAAAGCCCCGTTACATGGCCAGTTCCATCACACCCAGGGGTAGGACATTTGCTCTCTTTCTTTTCTGTTCTTGAGGGATCTATAATTTACAACAAATGTGTCAAGTGAATGAGTCTTTTCACATTTCTGTAAGAAGGTTCATTTAATCATGTCATTTACTCTTTGGTAAATGTTATTATGAAAACTGGAAAAAAACCCCTTCTTATCACAGTTCACTTATATCCTTTTATCTTCTTCTCAGACTGCAGGCTCCCATGATCACGGCAATATCCATTCACAGTGACTGGAAAATGACCTTTTTATAGCAAAGCCGTACCACTGTCAATCAGTGTTCTGCTGGCAAGCATTAGCTCAAGGGTGCAAGGTCATTTAGAAACTGTTTAGCTGGAGTTTCCCTTCTTTACATTCTTATTTGCCTCATGTATTAAGGTCTGCAAATATATTGTCATAGCAGTTCAATGTCTAGCAGAGAGTAGCAAGCCCAGCTCTTCAGCATAATGATTCCACAATTCAGCACAAATAAATCCCTTTTCCAAGGCTCAGTGAGGAAATGACTCTTGTTTTCTTTAAATTCCTTATGAAGTGGTAAAATTACATAAATATTCCTTTCTCTTCAATAAATTATGGTGGAGTAAACATTGTAATCAGAATTACTGAAAGCATCACTTGTTCTGTAAATCTGGGCCATTACGAACATGCATATGAAACATTTGAATATTCATATGCTTGAAAGGTTAATGACCTTTTAGAACGTTGTTGGATCTTCTGACTACAAATCATAGGGAAGTCTAACTAGTCATTTTTTTCCACAAAATAAAGTTATCTGCCAATAATGGAGTGGAACAGGTGAGCTTAATCCTGATTTAGAACTTTCTCACATAACTTCATCAGCTATTTCCTTTAGCAGAACATCTGCAAAGTAACATCCCTGTCCTTCCAGCCAAGCACATGATACAAATCACATCTTATCATCTTGACCACAGTTGCCAGGTTTTGGACATTATTGCTGATTTTCATATTAGTATTAAAGGGATAAAATTCAGGATACTCGAACTGCTACAATTTTGGCTCAAGATCACCAACATCTTTTCTAGTCCAATATTCCTTTCAATACCCAGTCTGAGTTATCCTCATTTAATATTTTTATGTTGCTCTTGTAATTTCTCTGCTTCAGTATTTATGCTTTCATCTCCAGAAAATAAGATTTTGCCACTTGTTTTCCAGTAAGCCTTTTTTACATTAAATTCCATCCCAGCGTCAACAAACAGAACCCTCAGTACAGTAGGTGGAAATTTCAGTACTTGAAGAACTTCACATACAACGCATTGTTTTCATCATGAATCAGTACAATCCAGAGATCACATTCTGTTGTGGACTTATCTTTCCCTGACTTCCCTCTGGTAGATTTTATATATACTTTAATTTTTCAAGTTCTTCCAAAACAGCTTCATTTTAGTGAAAATCTTTAGCCCATTGCAATGACTCTCCATGTCTTAAATCCATTCTTAAAATTTAATATAATACTTAAACCTTGTATTTTGCAAATGGAATCCCTAATTAGGAAAGTCTTATGTTACTTAACTTGCATGTTGACTGTAGAACACAGTTCTATGTTCCATGCTCTTTAATGACAAATAAACATATAAATCTATCTCCAATGTGCTATACAGTTATCACAACACTCCTGGAAAGACCATAATCTCATACATCAGGAAATTCAAGAAAGAGATCAAGAAGTTAAACCCAAGGCCACAGAAGGAGCAAATGTCAGAGGAGGGATTTGAATTCCTGCCAGATAGGCCTGTGCTGAGACCACTAGAACAACAAGCCCACAGCTACATACATACACAACTCTAAGCAACTCATCAAGTCAAGTACTTTGGGATGTGTAAAAGTATTAGATAAGTGAATAGATAATGTAAATGAAATACAAATTATGTAAATATAACAATATTCAAGGACTGCAAAAAATGTAGATGATTAATAGACCATAATGGCTTTTTAGAGACTTTAAACTAGAGGAACTTTAGCTACTCGACATGGTTAGAACTCCACCAAAGTCAGTGAAGGTATTGTAATTTAGAGCAGCTGAGGATCTAGACACTTGCATCCTACAGTGTCAAGCAAATCCTCCTCTGTGTTCAAGTCTACATCATAATGTTACAGCACATACCAGATCCTTAAGAGCCTTTATGGTCTAATGGGTCAGAAAAGATGCTGTATACTACTCTTAATGATTTCAAAACTTGCATAAAATTGCACTTGCACAATTTCCCATTGCTTTTAATGGAAGACATTTGAGTAAACTTTTCACAACTTTATTCAAAACACTGGATACTGTTTTGTAAATCCTCTTCTGCTATTTGGGAGAAATACTGCAGTTTTACTGAACTCTGTAACCTTTTCTCACTCCTTGCCACAATGGAAGTATTTCCTGAGTGAAGGTTGTCAAAGGACTTTAAAAGGTTTCAAAATGCATAAATTTCAGAAGAAAGTCTGTTTAGAAAGCTTAAAATGGCAGGGGGAAAATGGTTAGTGGTCCCTTAATGATTGTTTCAGTGATCTTTGAAGCCAAGAGGTAGTTCTCACCGCAAACCTGTGTACCCAAAAAGTTTCCACTTAACCATATCATACACCTCTGTGGGTATCTCTTCCAGGAGTATTTGTAAGATAACATGTGACTGGAGAACAAACGATATAAGCAACTGTCTTACTTAAAACTTCCTCTCTCAACAACTACCAGAATGTTTCCTACATTTTTTAAATAAGGGAATATTTTTTCTTTTTTTATTAAAAAGGTGAAGAATGATCCACTCCACAAAGTTTCATGGTCCAAACTCCCACAGTATTTAGTCCCTGGCTGAGCCTTGGACCTATTATCAATTCAGCCTGCAGCTCCCAAGAAACAGGATGGTTCAAACAAGCTATGGAATTTACAGGACATCTATACATTTCTCACTGTCAGAAATTATATAGGCTTTTTGGAGACAGCAGGTCTATATGCAAAAATGTTTACCCAGCCATATATAGACTGGAAAGGCTGAACAATACCGGAATTAAAAAACTCTTCAAAAATTAATTTTGGTTTGCCATGTTTTCTGTGTTTTTTAGAGACACATACTCAAAGGGAAATGCATCTATAATAGGTTATATGTGAACAACATTTAGCACAACATCCACATGGCTATGCAGTAACACGCTAACTAAATAAAGTTGGCTTCCCCAAATACCCGAAGTTACTACAGCATACACTGGACCATTTACTTGTGGTTAGAACAAACGAAACTTTACTAAAATACATTGCAGCAGTGTTTGACATCAGTAACTTACATGCTTTTCTAAAAGACTGATCATTACTTTTGTTTAAGGCTTGTGAAAAATGATCAAAACTTTCTTGGATCAAGATGTTGTCTGCCTACACGAATGTCACAGGCAGATTACTTTTCCAAAACAGGGATTTATAAAAAAGAGAAAAATGCCCACCATCTCAATTGTAGAAAGCAAACCAAATATTTTTACAATAAGTATAAAATAAACCTCGTCCCTGTTTAGCATCTCCCAAGAAATACCACGTCCTCAACTTCCACTAAAGTCAATGGGAATCAGGGGTGTTCAGTGAATCTCAGGAGGTATCGAACACTTAATACAACACGGCCCTACATGTACAGATGTAAACACGTTAAAGAGGGGTGTCATAATATAAACACACCACCACCATGATAATCCTGCAAATCAAAAGGCATTCTAAAGGTAACCTTTAGTCTGTTGGGGGTGTTTTTGTTTGTTTTTTGTTTTTATTGTCGGGTTTTTTTTGTTTTTCTTGTATTGAATTATGGTCAAGGCAGCACCTTAACTGTTTCCACAATGGAATGAAACCAGTGAAGTGGAATGCACATAAGAAAGAAATTGCTATTGATCTCAGCCCAGGCCACACCATGCCTTGCATAGCAAATGGTTCCCATTACCTTACTATCTTAAGATAATTAATGTGCAGTCACTGCCCCTATCTTATGTTATCGGTCATTTTGATACTGTTCAATTTCTATCAGGCAATTCTACATTTTAGATGGGAGAGGCTTCATCAATAACTGTCATTTGATGATAATTTTATAAGTCACAATGCCACCTACCCAATCCAATCTGTAATATATGCACTTCATAGCTGATTGACTATCTGCTACATAAACCCCCCCTCTCCAATGTAGTTTGCAACACAATTCTCTTTTTTAATTATTACTATAAAATATATTAAAACCTTGAGAAAAATCTTTGCCTCTTTCAACATGATCTCTTGTTTTGTTTCCCTGAGAAATTACTTTTTTAATTTAGCCAATGATATACTGTACATATTTCTAACACTGCAGAATGAATTCTTTTATTTTATAATCATAGCATGATGCTATTTTACAATCATGTCATACTACAATTTTAATAAAGTTCCCAGTATGCGGAATTAATAACTTCATTTCAGAAATCTATGCAAAAACTTAACATGTTAGCTCACACTTTCTCATGACATAACATACGGTATATAGAAATATTACCTTTACCATAATATGGCTTTTTGACATGGCCGTCACTTGGTTTAGGCTTCCTGTCATCTCCAGAAAGGTGTCTTGGAGACTGTTCCTCAAATGATCTCATATTATCCCTCCTTCCAGCTTCCACTGCCATTTTTTCTCTCATGGCTTTTGCTCTCTCAGTTTCCAAAGCAATTGCTTTCTCAAGCAGGGTTAAGTTACCTTTTGTCATATCAAACACTTCTTCAGACCTATCTGAAGTAATAGAGGTGGTATCATCGTCTCTTTCATGACAACCATCCTCCTTGGCACAGCTAGAAAAAGTCCTAGATCTGGGGCTCAACTGTTCTTCAAGCCTCATTAGGTTCATCATATCAGAGTAATTCCGGTCTGGTGTTCTTCCTTGGAAGTCATCTTCTTGCCTGACATGCTGACGAGTGTTCATGTTTTGCTGTTGATTTCTTTCCTGTGGGTTTGTCTCACTGAGTTTCCTAGCCAGATCAAAACACTGGTTCCTTAAGCACTCCAAACTGCTGAGACACACCTCTTCATCACTCTCCTCCACTATTTTTTCTGTAAGTCCATTGTTCACAGGCTTCCCTAGCATTACAAAGTTCATATTCCTATTGTCTTGCTGTGAAGTATTGTCTGCATAATTTCTGTCATTAATATTTTCTGAAAGCACTACACCATGTCCTTGTGCTAATAATTTAAGGGAGTCCACTGTTTCCCTAACAACATCACTGTCTAAATCTAAACTCAGCTCACTTTTCCGACCGATATTTTCATTTTTGTCACTATCATCTTCCAGACTATTAGATGTATTGCTGTTCATTTCTGATTCTGTCCTGGCTCTGTATGCTGCATCCTCTGCAATTTTGCCAAGATTTAACAATGACTTGGCCACCAGTTCATCGTAATTATCATACTCATCATTATTGTTATCGTCTTTTTCTGTGTCTTGCATTATTCGAGTATTGTGACAATTCATTTGATGGTCTTCTGCATAAAAAACAGAAACAAAGAAAGAAACAAAGAAAGAAAGAAAAAGGAAAAGAAAAGAAAAAAGTGGCTACAATTGGAACTGTTGTTGCAATCGCACGGACAGAAAACAAACTGCATGTCAAATATTGTTAATCATACAGCAATTCTAGAACACTATGGCTGACCCATTTGAACTGAATTCTCTTTAGTCCATAGGGCTATTTTTGTTTATTTGCTATTCACATGAATTTCTTTCACAGAACTGATAAGAAAAAGGCAATCAAAATGCTAATTACTACCACTGCTAAATGTTATGGCATAAATACTTATGTTTCTCCTTTCACTTCTATATTCACAGTTTTATGGGATTTATTACAATCACATTATTCAGATGACATAATTGTCTCTGTTTCCAACTTTTCTCACTCCTGTATTTCCGGTAAATATGGTAGATGGCAAAGGAGTGAGTACTACTGGATTTATTCTCTTACTGATGAATGCCATTCAGCAAAAGAGAAAGAGTATATTCCAAGAAGGAAAATGTCACTTTTTAAACACCATGCACACCATTAACACTAGTTAACCAATAGCTGCATACGAAGGTTAAAATGGCATTTTACTCAGTGGATCCATCAGTAAAATCAAAATCTCTCAGTTCAACTGTGGAGAAGTTAAGAATTTTAGAAGAGTTGTTACATGAAAGGAAGATAGAAGGAATTATATGCACAATATAATTTGAAGTAAATATGTTAGCCCAAATTTTATGGTCATATATGTATGATAGGGCTGTTATTTACTGTTCTGTGCACTGTAACAAAATGGTGGAGAGTTACAACATTTTACTCAGCTTTGTTCTAGTAACTGTTGAATAGCAGAGGGAGAGCTTAGTAAGATGGAGCCATTGTGAGGCCCTGAGGGGGAGATTCATCTCACCTAACTTTACACATGAGCAAGGCAGGCATCTACATCTGAGTAAACTATTCCATGGTTCCATCCTCAGTCAGCAAGAGAAGCAGACACTTTATGGACACAGCCCACCTGATCTGGTTAAGACATCTTCTTGAGAATAAAACTAATAACCACTGTTATTAGTGTGCCTGTTTCTCTTCATTGACAACAAAGGGACTCAGACTTGATGCCCACCTTAAAGATACCCACACTCAGCAGAGAGCATCTTCTAGTATCTCATGCTCACTCAGAAGTTATGTCATTCTTAGACCCAGTCTTAAAACACACATTCATCATTACCGAGTAATGAATGCTGCACAACTTATATTTTGATAATCGGCTACCCAAGCTATATTTTGACATTTTGCATCACTGGAAAAGAAAGTTCCTAGATCTGTCATTACAGTGACACACTAGGCCAGTTTTTCAGCTGGTGCAAACTGAAAGAAACCAGTAGAGCTAGGATAATTAACACCTGCTCAAGAGCTAGTCCATCAACTTCTGATAGCATCTTTTCAGCTTAGATGTATTTTCAACACTAGTACACCTAAACACGTAGCAATTTCTAAAGTGTGACTCATGTTTTGGGTTAAACAAACCAAAGTGGGAAATTTCAGGTAGTAGGTGGCTTGTACACTAACATTTTGGTAATAGGAAAATAGTGTTTGATAAAAATAGTTTTTATGTCAGTAGACAAGATAATAAATCAGAGTTGTAAATACAAAGCTCAACAGCACAATAATTAATATTTTAGCCACAAGATAGTACTTCTTCTACACAGTGGTTAGGGATCCTGGGATGATAGTAGGCTGTAGTTAAGCAGCAGAACTGGTTGATGACTAGGCTATCTAGAAAAAAAATGCTCTAATGGTAAAATATTATATCTTACATATTATCTGCTTGAATACAGAGGAAAGATAATTAGTAAGGAAGATTGTATGGTATTTTTACATCACAAGATATTCCAAGTCAGTAGTGGGTTATCTGTTTATCATAAAAGGTGGTTTTATTTTAGTTGCTGTTTTTCAAGATCATCATAATTCACATTTATGTTTTAGTGCCACAAAAATTAAGGGTATCAAAGTATCAGATTTTCAGTGTACAATAAGGATTGCCACTTCCTATTTGAAAAATGTCCATCTTGAATAACTGCATAGAAGAAGGCAATGAAGGATTACTGGATAATTAGTTTGTGCTATTTGAAAAGCAAATACACTACTACTAATTTCTAAAGTAAAATGTACAAACCAGTCCCACATTAATTTAAATATTAAGGATAAAACCTGATGCCAAGGAGACTGTTCACTAGAAACTGAGGCTTTTGTGGGGAGCTTCTTGTAACTACACTGGTGGGCAGTCAGATGCAGCAAAGGAACATCAAAATAATTAAAGAAGCAATGAGCTATAGCTCCAAAATTGCCAGTGCCTTCAAGTTTAGGATGAAGTATCTACAATATCTGGTGAAATCCATCCAAATCAACCTGTAATACAATATTGAAACACAAAGTAGAAAAAAAAATGTTTTCTCAAGTCATCCTGAGAACTGTACACAGTGACTATTCTAGGCCAACTTTTGAAATGTGAAAAGTTTCAGGGATTGTTTCTTAAAAAGGGGGGTTGTGTTTGTAAACAATCACCAAGGGGAGGAATATGTTATGCCTTGCCTCCACAAGTGAGAAGTCAAAATATGAATCATGTACTGTATGAGAGAAGACATCTAAATTCCTTTTGAGTAGGGAAGCTGGGTGAAAGCCGTAACTACAGTATTTTTTTATTCTATTTATTTGGCTATATCCTTTTCTGGTCTCCCATCCATTCAATCATAAAATGAAGAAGAAAAAGGTAGTGGAAGAGAAGAAAGTGTAAAGCATTAATCCCAGATGAGAGAGGCGGGAAAGCAAAATATTTAAATTAAGATTCATTTATCGTATTTTAATTTTTGGCCTTTTTTTGCATCTCCCTTCTTTAACAACTATTTTACTCATGTCTCTTATCTTCATGCAGCAGTTAATTTTAATGAGAAGGATATTTATGCATGCCATGTTACCTCCTCAGTAACAGCTGGATTCTAAGGTTGCTCTGGTGAGGCACCTGTATCATCTGTTTATCAATATGAAATTTTAAACACTGAATCAGTTTGCATATTAGTTAAGAGTCTTCTGGGATGTTACACTAGAAGCTCTATGTGAACTATATGCCTCTTCTTTGATTCAGCTCTGTAAAATCTAATCTTGCTTTCATTTCACATTTCTCTGATTCCTTAGATTTGATCTTTAAGTCAGTAACTACCTTTAGACAGTGCTGTTTAATGGCTGTCTGTTAAATGACTGCAAAACCCAGAGACTTACTCTACCTCTTGCATAAGTTTTGGAACCAGTGATGCAAACTGAAGATTTTTATTTTGTGTAGAGACTGAGTTTGTCTCACAAAGACAGAAGCTAGCCAGTTTTGGTGAAGAATGCACAAGTTATAATATATGCTTTTTATGTTTACTTTAGGGTTGCATGGACAAAGAATACACAACTCAGTTTAAAAAGAGTATGAGATTATTCTAGCCCTCATCCACACAATACCATGACAATTTTGATATTCTTGGTGGTAAAGTTGTTCTTTTTAAGTCCCAGCAGATATAACAAGTGGCAGGAGGAAATTATAGTGGAGTAGTGTAGAATAGCTATAAAGAGCTGGAAGCCTTCAGCCATTTCAACATAAGTGCACTTGTATTGCACTAAAAAAAAATTGAATAATTTGATTTCTTATTGCACCTTTCATCCAAGGATCTCAAAGCACTTTACAAACATTATTTTAAAAAGCCTCACAACACCCCTGTGAGGTAGGTATTTTAACCCCATTTTACAGATGGGAAATTGAGACACAGAGAAGCTGATTGACTCTTTCCATGTCATACCAGGAGTCATGGGAGAATAAGGATTATAGCCCCAACATCCTTGACTGTTTCCTCCTTTTGTTCCTATCACATCCAAATTTAAAGCATTTTTTTGTCAGAAGAAATGGCTTGCTGGTTTTAGTGTAGGGAGTCATGCAAAACAGCACCTTTCTTTTGAAAAGGAAAATATACAGCATTTAGATTGAGAGATTCTGCAGAGAGAGGCAATGATACTTCAGAAACAGCAGCTGCATTCCTACCAAAGGACAGGCTTCACAAACAAGACTTTCCAGATCTGTGGTCCGTGTATCAAATTATTCACTTTCTTCCAAGTACGGGAAAATATGATGGCTAAGAAACTGAACCTACATGTGGTCACACAGGCTTCCTGCCCAGATAGATGGTGTCATTATCCAGGCAGCACTTCCTGTTTCAAAACACTTCACTGCTCTTGCCACTCATACTTGTCAATTCCTAAATGCTCAGCAAATGATACCACTGCATCACCATTCTTCTCAATTTAAGCTAGAATGTGAAGTACATGCACACATCTCCACATTAAAGTCTCTGATAGCTGGCCTATGAGAAATATTTAGCAAGACAGTGTTGGCACAAATGAATCCCAAATATTAGAAAGTTACAGCGTAATATGGGAGGGGAGCTGTTTGTACATTGCCTTCTTGGGGAAAATCTTGTGAGTAAGGAAACTGAAGAGGTGGAAAACTCAGTGAGCTCTCAACTTCTCCACTCCTCATGGAAGAAACAGACATGTGTCACTCTCCAAGGACCTAGGCAAGGTCTCCTAAAATTCTAAACAGTCCTACTGACATGAGATTTGGATTAGAGACCAAGCATTTGAATATGCTCATTTCAGGGCTGCACTGAACTCTAAAGTTGACCATGTGCGTGAAGAATCCTTTCTTCATCTCTGCAAAATTTCCTGAAGTTCTTTTACACTGGAAGTGCTAAAGGTAAAGACCCAAGCAATTTTTTTTTTTAATAACAATTGGTTCCTTTATGGACCTTATATACTTAATGAAAGTCAAAAGAAAAAGATAACTGTTCACTTAGTTAATTTATTCTCTCTAGCTATTCCATTATATTCCATTTTTTTTTTTCACTTCTACCCCTCAGCCTGCTACAGCTACATACAATAGTTATAATAACAGGACTTACTGTTTAGACTCTCCTACAATTATAGTACTCAACTAATAACCAATGCTCAAACTAAAATAAATGGAGAGTAGAAGTCATTAAGTGTGGCAAGGAAGTTCTGAGCTGAAGAACACAGCACATCACAGTAGGAGTCAGTATTATAAATTAATAGTGAGGACTACAGTGCAGCAAGCCCTTACAGACTTTTAAATATGGACAATCTGCCACCTTAAGTATCTTTTAATTCTTTTTTTTTTTCCCTGTTAGGTTTTGATCTTTTCATTTTCTATAGGTTCCACATTTTATCTGGTTTTGCTCACTGAAAAATTAAGTACTACTTTTTTGTTTCTTTTTTTTTTAAACTTTTCCCTAAGGACCAAAAGGGAGCCTCACGGATCTGAATTTCTTTCCTGTCATGGAGTGACTACCTACACATAAAGACTAACTCATGAAGATATTCCTTTTTATTCATCTTCTTGCCATTTAAACACATTTTAAAAGAATATTAATAAATTATTTTGGTATAAAAGCATTTTGAAGGTTTAGTTTTCTATACAAATCAGTGTATTCTTGTCTAAAGGCAGAGGTGTTTTACATAACCAATGCCCTGAAATAATCTTTTTTATTATTTTTTTTGCTTATGCTATTCGTATGATCTATTACTATGCCACTGATTTCGTCACACCTGCATGAACAGCATCCTGACCTACAAATGTTCACATAAAGTAGTGGTAGAATATGGATGTTCTTACTTGGGTTATTCCTATTAATATAAAGGCAGAGAGCATCAGGTAATACAGAGCAACACACTTTTAAGATTTATGTCATTTGTTATTCATCTGTGTTTTCCCACTCCAAATCCCTATGAGTTCCTTGTATCAGTACAGTTTTGGAAAAGGATCTGAGGATATCTGGCAGCTCCTCTGACAACATCATGACTGAAGTAATTTTGCTTCAAGTGCCAGACTGCAAGAGCTTCTTAAAGGTTACCTAGGTTCTGACTCAAGCCAATATGTTTAAGATTTTGTCATTTCACCACAAGATCCTGCTTGCCTTTCTTTGGTCTTAAGAGATTGTCACATGCCATTGACAGTGCACTGATGCCATGGAATCATGCAGTAGTTGAGGCTGGAAGGGACCCCAGGAGGCTGTATGGTCCAACACCTGCTCAAAAAAAGTGCCACCTTGGAGCAATTATCAGGGCCCTGTTCTGTCACTTCTGTTTTAAAGCCCTTCCAGAGTAGAGGTACCACAGCATCTCTGGGAAATCTATTCCAGTGTTTGACCACTCTCATGGTAAGAAATTCGTTCTTATTTCTAAATTGATTTTTTTTGTTATAACTTGTGTCTTGTTTCTTATTCTTATGCTACACACTTACATCTTCTCTCCACTCTCCATACAACTAGCTGAAGACAAGCCTAAGTTCTCCCCTTAGCTTTTTCTTCCTCAAGTGAACAAATTGGGCTTTTTTTCAGGGTTTCTGCACATCATGTGGTCCAGTTCTTTAATCATCCTGGTTGTTCATCACTGGACTCCAATATTTCCAGACTTTCTTGTGTTGATGGGCCCAAAACTGGACCTGTTGCTCCACACACAAAAGTATAAGTGCTGCATAAAATGGAATAATAATTTATTTTCCTTTTGATTTCTGTTTCTCAAGTCTTTTCATCCTGACAGCCAAACATTATTTCCAAAACTCAAAAGGCAATGAATTTTCTGGGAATTTTTTTTTTTTCTTCCACCACAGAGACAGCAGAAAATACATTTTGGTTACCTTTAAGTAGGAAAGGTCCCTGGTTGGTATGAAGCCTGCTTGTTTCGTTTGCAGTATCTACAATATTTGGTACGAAGGCATATGTTTAGGATCAAGAAGGAGCTTGCTGAGATTATCTGTGAACAGAACTGGATATGCTAGGTTTGGAAGGGCAGTACAATTTAGCCAATCACTCACACCTGGTCCACACTTCTCTGTGAATCAGGTTCAGGCAGCCCTTAATGGTTTTCACTTGACTTCTGTCTGGGCAGATAATGAGATGTTTTCAGCTGATGACTGGTATTCATTTCATCTTACTTTTTCTCCCCAGGAAGTCTATATGAGGGAGGCAAGATATTCTGTCTCATAGCCTTATAATGATTCAGTGGAGTTTGACAGTTTCTTGCTTTCTCTCAGGTTTCCACAGCTCAGCAGGGCAGCAGGCAATGAGGAAGCCAAAGCTATTCTCCAGTTACTGGGATACAGCAGGAAGACAGCAGGGGAGCAGAGGACCAGATGCACCGATGGCAGAACACCCACTCAGAAAGCTCTTGGTACAGAGCTTTTCATGGGGCTTTTCCTAAGACTGCTCCAGAGACAGTGACCTGTGCCTACATCCCTCTCCATATTCATTGCTTTACAAAGGATGCAGCCTGAAGAACACATTTTCAGTTTATAAAGCAGTATTTTCTTTCTCGCATACAAATCTCTGAGAAGACAGGTTGGAATCTTTAGTATAGGGTACATCATCTCTTTTTACTGGTTTTGTTTTAGTTCAGAACTCTGACTCAGTGTCAGATGTCCATATTGAACATGCCTCCATATGAACTAGACATCTAGATGCCATTTACAGGCAATGGACAGAAACATGCATCCTGGGGTTTGATTTTTCATCCTAACCTAGGTATCTATAGTAGATTGGCTGAATTATCCCCTAAAAGTGACTTTTTCTCTTGACTGGTTATCAATTAAACTGATGGGATGAATCCTATCCCTATTGTGGTTACTAAAAAGTTTCAAGTTGATCCTTGTTGAATTTCAATGGTGTCTTTAGTATGACACAGTGGGAACTGCAGGGAGGAAAGAATGAGAAGCTACCCAAAAGGAGTAGCTTTAGGTTGTGGATAGATGAAGATATATCAGGAAAGCCTGGTGTGGATGGGATAGTATGGATGCTTTGGATTGGATATATGCTTATGACTGCATGACTTACATGGAGACAATTATATCTTATTGGATGTGTTTGGTCTCCATGGTAAGTTTAATTACTTTTTAATAGTTGTGTTTGATTATCAAAGAAAGCCTGTTTGTGCTTTGATAACAAACCGACCTGACTGGGAGAAGGGACAGAAGCACATATCACTACCATTCTAGAGGATGAGAGAACTGCTAGATATGGTATCATGGAAATTTCCTCTTCCTATCTCTCCTTCTATCCCCTCAATGAGTTCAGTGCCAGGGAGTCTGGAAAGACAAAGGCATGTATGTGCACAAGTGCCAGACTTTACTTCATCTGAAATGTAAAGCTTTTAGTTAGGGTGTTTTTTCCTTTATTTTTATCTCTTCATCTAGCTTTTTAATCTACATTTGTCTCATTTGCTATGTTTTCATGACAGGGAGAGCTGAGTAATAATCCATAATATAAGAAGAAAATAAATACAAAGGATTCTTTACCTCTTTGGTTATAGCCATCTATCAATATTCTGTTCTGTCCCTATAAATTAGGGACAGAACTATAACGGAAGAAGTGGAATGTGATTATTCATGCTGCTGTACTCCTAGTGAGGCCCTGGCATGATTTTGACTTGAGTGACTTAGCAGCTCTCCAGCAGTGCTCAGATTCAGTGAAGAGGTGCTGGTTAGGGACCATTCCCAAGGAGTTTGAATGTAGTGAACCTATTTTGGAAGGTAGAAGATTAGCTGTATATGCACCCAAATCATGCAACAGCTGAACTCAGCATTAAATGAGTGGACTATGGTCTGTTTTATTCACTCACAAAGATGTGGTCATTGATTAATGTGACTGAAGAGACAGAGGCAGGAAAATCTGTAAGCTGGGATCAGTGGAAAACACACTTCAGAAGGAATGAGTAAGGCCAATGTGAACCATTTACTATGGTTCACACCCGGTGTCCTGGGTTTGCATGGCAAAGTTGTGGTAGCAGGGGGGGCTACAGGGGCTGCTTCTGTGAGAAACCGCCAGCAACTTCTCCCATGTTCAGCAGAGTCAGTGCCAGCCAGCTCCACAGTGGACCCACAGCTGGCAAAGGCCGAGAACTTCTGTGGTGGAACACCTCTGTGGAAGTGTTTTTAAGAAGGAAAAGTTACTGGGCAGAAGTAATTGCAGAGAAGAGTGGAGTGACAACATGTGAGAGGAACAGCTCTGCGGACACCAAGGTCAGTGAAGAAGGAGGGACAGGGGGTGCTCCAGACACTGGAGCTGGGATTCCCCTGCAGCCTGTGGTGCAGCCCACGGCGAGGCAGCTGTGCCCCTGCAGCCCACGGAGGTCCATGGTGGAGCAGAGATCCACCTGCAGCCTGTGGAGGACCCCACATCTGAGCAAATGGATGGTTGGAGGGAGGCTGTGATCCCATGGGAAGGCTGCACTGGAACATGCTCCTGGCAGGATCTGTGGCCCTGTGGAGAGAGGAGCCCATGCTGGAGCAAGTTTGCTGGCAGGACTTGTGACCCTGTGGGGGACCCACACTGGAGGAGTCTGCTCCCGAAGGCCTGCACCCTGTAGAAATGGACCCATGCTGGAGCAGTGTGAAGAACTCAAGCCCATGGGAAAGACTCACGCTGAAGTTCATGGAGGACTGTCTCCCACGGGAGGAACCCATGCTGGAGCAGGGGAAGGACTCTTTTCCCTGAGGAGGAAGCAGCGGCAGAAACAGCCTGTGATGAACTGCCTGTAATTCTAATTCCTTGTCTCCCTGCACCCCTGGAGAGAGAAGGTAGAGCCTGGAAAAGAGGCTTTGTTTTGCTTCTTATTATCCTACTCTGATTTTCATTGGTAAATTCAATTAATTTCCCCAACTTCACTGTTTTCCCTGTGATGGCAACAGATGAACTATCTCTCCCTGACTTCGTCTCAGCTCAGGAGGGGAATGATAAGACTGGCTTTGGTGGCACCTGGCATCTAGCCAGGGTCAACCCAGCACATTATGCTGCTCCAGTCAGCCAAGTACACATACACAGTGGACCTCAAAAAAGAGAAAATGGTGAGTCAATGGTGTAGCTAGCTCTTAGCTGGCTACAATGAGTCTTTAGTACCTTCTTAGTTTATTTGCAATCTATGTGTACAGACAGCCTATGTGACTGGAAGTGTAAGAATGAGAGTAGAGTACCAGACACCTGTCAAAAGCAGGAAATGTATGCTATAGTACCAGATATAGACCACCTTTTTATGTCACTATGGCATTTGCAAAGATATTTCCAGTGAGGCTTTTCCAAGTACCTGTCCACCTAAAGACACAGTGCTCCCATTTTAGAAATTGAGGGATTTCACACTGCTGTTCAGATCTGCACTGGACTTGTATCTCTTAAAAGGAGAGCATTTTCTGGACAAATGTAACAACCTACACATTTACATACATTTCTATACATTTCCAACTAAATATGTACCTACTAGCTGTGATGGCAGTGGCTTTGTTGCCAGTCTCACAGTGCCTAAGTTGAGTAGAGCAGCACAGCCTCAGTGCATGGCATCTGTGCTGAAAATAACTATCCTCGCAGAAACAACAAGCAACAAAGAAAATCAAATAATTACAACAGCCAGTTTTCCAAAATACACACATGCAGATACAGAGACAATCTTATACTATACAAAACTAAAGCCTGAGTCTGAGTCTGGTCTCAGGATGCTTCAGTCTAGAAGTCATTTTTGGAGTTCACTAGTGAAAGTAATGTACATGAGATGAAGTCAATACCTTTACTTCTGCCTGAAATTATTTCTGTTTTTATTTTTTTTACTTTAACATATTTTTCCCTTTCAATTGCCTTTTGTGTGATTATTTTTAGGTTCTAGTCTCATTAACTTAATTTTCTGTGCACTAAAGTATCTGAGCTATTTAGGAGCCAATGGAATTAACTGACCCAACATGAACTTTTCCCCTCTGTTCCTTTGTATCTGGTGCTGTATTATGTTTTATGACTTAAAATGAATTTATTAAATGGAACTGCATCAAATCCATTCCAAAAAGTCAGATAAACTCTGTACATTGTTTCCACACTGCCAATCTTCTCAATGATGTGCAATTTGCTGATTTCAAGCAAAACACATACTTGCCAGAGGACAGTTATTCTTTCTTTAATAAATACATTGCTATTACTTTTAGTTATGCATTTTTTAAACAGTTAGTAATTTTGGCTCACTGCTGTTTGTATCTTATCCAGACATTAAGTGTAGTTTAAAAATCCTTGTTTTCAATATTACAAAAAGTCTCAGAGGGTCTACACATATTGGATGGGGTTCTAAAAGTGCTCTGCATGTGTCTAGTTCTGATTCTATTAATTACAATGATAAAGAATTCTATCATTAACATAAGAAGACACAATAAGTTACTTCACATCATGAACTATAGGAAAATGTTCACATATAACTAGTGAGGAGAAAATATAACAGAAAAAGCTGTCCTGCATTGCCTGTGGGTGTGGGTATTTTGTCTAGCCCTGATCTTCCATCTTAAAGCCTTTTAATTTAAAGATTCCACATAATGCAGATTCTTCATTGCAGCTTTCACATCTGTCATTTCCTGCTGTCCATGAAGGAATCCTAACAGCATATTTCACTTGCTCTCTGCAGTACTCCCATGCTGACCTCCTAAGTGTTGCTTTACATCTTTCTGCATTTTTCTTTCCTGCATAAGCCCTGTCATCCCTTTTACATTTGGAACTTATTGGTTCCATTTCTGTGTCCGAAGGCCCTCCGGCCACTGAACTGAATTTGTCCTTAAACTCATACCACATCTTTAAAGGGGATTTCAACATGAATCACTTAAAAAAATGTCATATGAATAGCAGCAGTAATTTTTAAAACACTTTCAGATTCATGCCACTTTTGTGGCATGCTGTATAGAAAGGAACAGTCAATACAATAGTATTTCTATTTTTCTTGGTGATACAACTACATCTATAGTCATCTGTGCCTTAAACCTGAGAGACACCTGAACACTGATCAACTGTTCAAAGCTCTGCTTTGGTGTGTACTGAAACAGCTCTAGCCTTACAAAGCTCTCCACCTATCTGCTATTTAAGCACTGAAGATTCTAGACACTGGGTCTTTTCAAACATAAATTCCCAGAGAAACCTAATTCAATAGGTATGCTCTAATGCATACCTGAAAGAAAAAGGCTTCCCATGAAGTGTTGCTTTGATTGGCTTGCTTAATCTGTAGCTGGGGAAGAACAGCCTCTTTCCTTCTTCATTTCCCCTGCTCATCCCCACCTCCCCATCACCCAGGTTAAACACATTGTTTAGTGGGCCACTCCTTAAAGAACCAGAAGACTAAGAGTATAAGCTCTTACGGTTTATGTGGATTCCATACCATATTTCCCAAAAACATTTGCTAGTCACCACAATAACAGCTGGATTCAAGTTTCATTAGGAAGCAGAAAACATAAGAGTAGAGTAAGACCCATACCTTTTTTTTTTTTTCATGCTATTTGGTCATGCAAAAATATAATGTCTTTACTGCAGATATTATACAAGGACACCTGCCTTGAAGAGAGAAATATAGTGTCTGTTCCCTGTGCCTAGGACTGATTTTGTAGCCTAATAAGAAGTCAAGCCATAAGATGGTTACAGGGTCCTTGGAGCAAAGACAGAACTCAGGATGGCCTGCTTTCTCAGGAGAATGACCCCTTTTGGTCTATGGCAGTTCTTGAATGCTTTTTATAGGGTGTGATAGAGCTCCCTGAGCATGTGTAAGAGCGTTCCCTATGCAAAGCAGTCACTGGTTCTGTGTTAGGAAAGAAGAGCATGTGGCATTGAACCCTGGCATCACCTGTCACACTTAACTCAGGCACCTGCATTACAGACAGGGGCAGAACTTTCATTCCATTCTGTTGTGAAACATTTATCTCACTCCACAAATGTAACAGGACCCTTGGCTCCTAAGACAGGATTCCAGTTTCTATTCATCTAAAAGTTGTCCTTTTCGGCTGTATTTTCAGGGAAGGACATTCACAGACTGTGCTCACTAGATAATAAACAAACACTACTATAAACTTTAGTATACTGTCTGTAAGTCCAACTCCAGCCCTATTCTTAACAGTCACTCCTATTAATGAGCTGTTATTCTCTATTTCCACTATTATATTTTAAAATATATTTTTCTCTTAATGATCTGAGGGCAAAGTTTTATCCAAAACATTGCAATGAAAGAAGAAAAAATTTTTAACTTTCCACTAGATGCCAGCCTCTAAAGTTGAACAATGTTTTAATTATTGCAGATGACAGAATGACAGTATTCTGTAAAAACTTCAGCCCAGTTCTTTATAGGGTGTCCAAGAAACCATTTAGCAGATGTATCCTGTTTGAACAGGACCTCTATAATAAGTGGAGGCAGTTGGTCAAACAATAGATTTGATACAATAGAAATCAGAGGAAAAGCAGTTGCACAGCTTGCCCTAAAGTATATATGACAAGTGAGGAATCTCACCACATATGCTTTGTAATGACAGAACCCCAGTCTGACATGGGTCTGGGCAGCTTTGGAAACACTCCTGTGTTAGGTGACTGGAAGTGTTCATGACACACAGACCTTGACCTTGTTCTGTCAGTAATCCATGTCTGTGGAGCACAAGGAAGAAAATGCCTGCTTGATTTGTCTGTTTTTGTAATTGGAAGCTCAGCTCTCCTGTGGCGTTCCTTTAGTGTCACACCAGTACTCGTACTCACCCTTCCTATATAACAGTATAGCCTGCAAAATTAAGCTTTTGGGATGACAGAACTATCAGATGATGAGTTCACCTAATAAACCCCCACTAAGTCTTGAGTTGTCAAACTTTCTCTGACAGAGCCACCACAAATTTTTGCTAAAGCAGTAGTATTTACTGCATACTTACTGCCACAGTTTCCATGTGGTGGTATGGATACTTGACATGCTTAATGTTAGTGACTATTTTCAGTACTTTTACTTTTTGCATGAAGCCTTAATGTACCACATAATTCTGAGGATTTCAACAACAGTGACCAAACCCAGCCTCCTTTATGTGGTTTCTTTCCTATCATTAATTTTCTTTGTATTCTGCTAAATGACTTGGCCTTCCTTGCTGTCCAGCTCACTAATTGTAGCTCCCAGAGTCTACTCTCCAGAAAAAAATCTGAAGAATACGTTAATTTACAGAAGGGCAAGTGTTTCTCACAGTAAAAAAGGACTATGTCATATTTGATGTAAGTGACAAAAGAACAAACCTCAATTGCTTTGAGATTTGTAAAATAAGGAAGAAATGCTTCCATAATAAAAAGTATTCAAGATTACATATATATGTTCATTACACATCAATGCTTTTGTTTCAAAAGAATTCTTTGTTAGGTTCATATATTTCAGTTAAACAAAATTTCTGTGACTTGAGGCATTTGCTAGGACTGCAAATTTGATTTGTGAGAATGGACATGGATCAGAAGAACTTATCAATCCAGTCTGCAATTTTATTTCATTTTATTATCTCCTGGAAGGGCTCTAATAGGGCAAAATTAACTCCCACAGTTACCAAATAAAGTTCTCTGCTTTTCAGGGTGAGAAGTTACCATTTGTGTTCCCTCTTTTAGGACAAACACTGTAAGCCCAGTGGGAATTGTCAATTAATACGGTCATCAGAATTGCTCTTAGAGCTGCACTCTAAACACAAGAGGAAAAACAGGATAATACTGACCAAGCAAAAGTTATTTTAAAGAATCATTGCATCCGTAGTGTCAAGAAGGATTCACACAGTGTCTGTGGTCACTGTGTAAGGTGCAGTACAGTGTGGGCTACCCTTTGAAGTAGCACTGTGAAAGACAAAGGAATTCAAAGAGAGATGATGCAGAGTTCAGTTCTGTACAACCCCTGAATATGTTTCTAAAAGTGACAGATTCCAGATGTGAGACCTTCTACAACAATGTCAGGTCATTTACAATATGGATGCAAAGAGCTGATAAATAATTGAGTTAACTATTGGTTCTTTAAAGCACTATATCATATATTGGTTCTTTATAGCACTATATCAAGTGGCTTCTTGGCACAGTTGTGTCAAAACCAGGAGATCACTGGCAATGAACAGGTTACAGAGAATCCAAGCGAGGACAGAGCTACAGCTCTAAGACTACAGCCCTTTAATTTCTTCTCCAATCCCTCTTATTCCAGAAAGAATTAATTTTCCTGTAAGATTTTGCCAGACAACAAATGGAATGGGAAAAATCAAGGATCTACTCAGCATTTTTCTGCAGACAGAAGGATGCAATGGAAATGCAGAAAAGGCAGCCTCTTCTTGAGGACTGCAATCTGTGAGAATCCAAAGCAGCCCTGCTGAGACATGGTTCCTTTCCAGACCTACTGCTCTGGCAAGACTAGAGAAAGCTTTGGTCACAGATAAGTCCTGAAAGTATTTGACAGTACAACGGGCCCAACATCTCATGTTCAGCTAACACAGAAGGAAAGGATTAGTGTATTAAGAATACAAACAAGCAGCCTCATACCATGCAAAACAGTTTCAGAGTAAAGCAGCCCTGAAATCAGATGTGGTGCTGAATGTGTTCCTCAATGCTTTTACTAAAGCCTTCAGTTCAGACTCTGAACTCTTTAAGTATCCCAGTGTCCTCTACAGGATTTCTGCTTACATCAACCAAAGTTGTGTATGACAGAGATCGATAATCTGTCTCATCAAAGGTGAATAATTTCTTTACACTGCAGAAAGCTGCAGCTGAATCATTTGCTCTTGAAGGATCAGATATTTCACATTATCATTTAAGGCCTTTTATTTGTAGGAAGGGAGTTAAATATGTAAACCTCTACACGAGAAGGATCCTTAAGTAGATTCCTAACTATAAATGTGGAAGTTAAGATGAAGAGGGCTATATAAGTTTCTAGACGCAGCCCAGAAGGTTTACTGACCTTCTGAGTTAGACATTCAAATAGAAGGAAGCCTTCTAAAACAGTTCTTTAAAGGGAGGAAAAGATAGGGATGATATGTGCAACACACCATCTCACATAAATGGAATTCTACTGACATAAAACTATTCTTGATTTGTATTGATGCAAACAAGCTTAGTATCAGACCCAATCTTACTTCAGAGAATTAAAAAATAATGTTTCAATAATGCTGTTTAATGAGTTTAAATTATATTGTCTATGTATAGTAAAGACCTTGAGCATGGAATACAGCAAAAAGCAGAATTTACTAAACTAACACTTGAGTCATATTTAAGTAATCAACCGACCAACCAACCGACCAACCAACCAGACAACCACAAACAAATAACAACAGTAATAAGAAGAGCTGAACTTCTTCCACAAGAACTAGAAGTATCCAGGGGGTATCTACCAGCTAGCTGTTTCCCCACCCTACTCCAACAACCTTGAGGTTTCCAGGTCTGAACTACCAGTTCCAAATTTTTTAATTGCATTATTTCCAACGAAAATTTTTAGGGAAAATGCTGAGTCTGAATCTCTCAATATGAAATATAAACAGCTAAATAGCAGGACATGTTGTAATCCATGCTTGCTTCTTCTGTGGAAAAAGAACATATCACAGATTCACAGAATATTCTGAATTGGAGGGGAACACCAAGGATCATCGAGTGCAACTCTTAAGGAAATGGCCCATAAAAGGACCAAACACACAACAGTGGTATTATTAGCATCATGCTTGAATCAACTGAGCTGATCTCAGTATCACTAAAAGTTGTATGCTGAGGCTTGACTCAACAACTCCCAGGCTTGAGCACTTGGTAATTAGACTAAAAAGGCAACTTTAACTTTTTATCCAGAGGAAAAGAATGCAATAGCTGGGATAAATGTCTTCCAGCAGCAATTCTGAAGTTTTCTCTTTTCTTCAGGTTGTCATTATTAGGGCGTAAGACACCCTAAGCACAGGGTATCTTCTTTTGTCAAGGTACAGGACAGCACAGCAGTAAAATTTATTAGCGAAGAGTTTAGACGTGCTTTACATTATGAAAATATCAGGTATTTGTTTAGTCTTCTTTGGCCCTGACAAAGACACTTTTTCCCATATACATTGTCCTAAGCAGTGAAATCACGCTTTCTAGCCCCTTAATTTAAAGCTATAATTTACTTCTTTTAGGTGTTTTGTTTGTGAGGTACATGTGAGCGTAGCTCTCTGCTCTGATTAAGACTGAACACCTACTGTGTTCACCAAATAAATGACCATTTTCCTGCTAAGAGTTTAAAGAAATGAACATGATTAGTGGTCAGCAGGCTGACAGATGACCTTGCTAATACAGATAGGTTGTCGTCATTTCATCAAGATGTTTACTTTGCCAGGAGTGTTCTCAGCAGCATGCACAGCTGGAAAGCCGTGTGCCACCATGCTTTCCTCAGCACACGGGCTTCTTTCATCTTTTAGATTAGTGTTTGCGTCTCCTTGCTTAGAGGACACAAGTGCTTCAAATGCAATCTGCTGAGGGGATCAGGAAGATAGTGGAAGGCACTAACAATTTTAATAGAGTTGATAGGTGGATTTCACATTTTGAGGGTCTGTCTGTGTTTCACTTCATGCAAATGAAAGAAAAACACAAACATATTACAAGCTTTTAAAAAACAATCCTACAATTTAAACAAATACTGTTGGATTCAATGATCTTAGAGGTCTTATCCAACCTAAATAATTGTATGATTCTATGAAATATGAAAATAGGTGGAACATCTATCTCTATGTCCATGTGTGCTAGTTTTTCTTATTAGAAAAACCTGTACCTGTGTCTCCTTTGAACACACATTGCTATCTGCGGTTTACAGCTATTTTGGAAGTGTTATTTCACTTGAAAAACTAGGTGTAATACCATGTATTACTATACTGGTTATGCCAACTACTCTGAGTTCAATAGAAAATGTAAGGAGTGTCTAAAAGACTCAAAATTTACCCGTTAAGAAACTGCAATAGTTTTTGTAGCATCATCTGTGGAATGGATTTGAATGATGTATTAAATTTCCCTAGTCTAGAATCAACCTAACTCCTTCTGTTCCTGATTAGAAAATAGCCAGTGTACAAGCATTTTGAATGTCTTCATGTGATATGGGCTGAATGGTTGCTTGGAACATCTGTTCTCGGATTTCCTCCAAGGGAGATTTTTTTAAAATAAAAAAGCATTGTGAAAGAGTCTCTAGGGTCCAACTACCTGAAGCAAGCTCATCTCAGAAAAAGGTGCTTCGGTTTGCTTTGTAAATTGAATGCACACTTCAGTTTGTAATCCAAAAGTTCTTTGCCATCACGGAGAAGGGGTGCTCCAAAAGCAGCCTTTACTCTCATTCCTTCCCATTTGTATTTCAATTTACAGGTTAGGTTATTGTAACACAGGTCATCTCTATCTGTCCTTTTTTCCTGGGGTAGAAGGGAAATCAGAAAGTTTCAACCTTCCTTTAGTGGCTGTGTTGAACATAAGGGCTTTTCAAGTCTCTTCACAGATAGATGGATAAATAATTGCTCTTCAAAGAGATTCCCTTTTAATGGAAAATTAAAGAGGATAAGCTAGCCATTGACAGAGAGTTTAAAACATGAATTTCGGTTCAAAGTCTTGTGTACAGAAGTATGAGCACAGAATTTAGGACTCACCTAAAAAAGTTTGGTTGTTTTTTTTTCCTTTTCGTTTTAAATTGATAACTTGAGATTTATGAGATTGTTATGATATATCTGTGTTCTCCAAGTCCTTTAGTTTACCAATGACAAGGCTACAAAGATGTGATTTTCAAAAAGGCTGTGATGGTTTCAGTGAATGCCTAAGTATTTCCAGTAAGAACTCTTTACCGTCATTACCTGTATATTATCTATATCCGCTGAGAACCCCATCCAAAATTCCCATTCCTTTAAACAAAAAAGGAATGGGCAATGACACACCAGTGACATACTTGAGTTTCCCAGGATTTACCCTTTTCTACTAGAAAACTGAATTTGACCTAAGAAATGGTAGAGTACATTACACTTACCCTCCCACCCCCTCCCTTCCCCCTCTCCCCATTTCTGCCTCTATAGTCCTATCCTATACTTGCTGACGGAATTCTTCTGTCACCAATACTTATGATTTTAACTGTTTTGTTCACCTAGACTATAGCTACTTCTGGAAATTTTCTGAACTGCAATCATCCACAGCACTAGTGACAGAAACTTTTATGAGAACTGTGCAGGCATCCTGGTGACCAGTGGATAATTCTGCATTTTGTTTCTAGGGATAGGAATACTAAGACACATTAAGACCTCCTGCTAAGGTGACTTATAAGGTGGTTTGCTACTATATTGTAGTGAGCCTTGTAGCGAGCAGCAAGTGATTGAGACATCTAAATTCATAGCTGACAGATTTAATTTTCCATATAGTCAAAAGATAAAGGCAAGAGTCATATTCAGACTACGTAGTTTAAGAACACCTAATTTTGCACCTTTTTTTTTCTGGAAAATCAGCAGTTCAAATTCCACCAATGCAGGTCATGCTACAAGCAGGATAAAGTGAAACATCAGTATCCCTACTGGAAACAACAGGAAATATACTATTTTAAAAAATATGATTTATTGATTAGTTTCTAGACTTCACCAACACCAAGCTTTTATCACTCTCTACTCTTTGGCATAGACATAAGGAACTCCACACTACCTTCCACATTAATTGCTAGAAATTCTTCCTTGTAAAAACATCTCTGCTCTAACTGGGACTGTTGCATACTGATTACTATGTTGATACTCAAAAGGATCATGAAATACTTTTCACTTAAAATTATATTATCACTTTTCTGTTTTCATGAGGAATTTTTCTTAATGACTAGTCTTTTAGATAGAATATACATTTATTTATTAATGTACATTTGTTTTGTTACTGGAATAGCATGAGTTCCTAAGAAAAACCTGACCTATATAAATTTTAATTTCAAGTAATATGCAGAGCAGCTAATAGAGGTACCTTTGTAAATTTTTTGCAGTTCTTAACCACAGCCTACTATATATGGAAGGAAAGCAGTCAAAAAACAATGTCAGCCTCTTCACATTGATTAGAACCACTAACTGCATGTGTAACTGTGTTGGAATAAGTAAACCACTGTGTTTCATTATCATAGAAAAATAAACTGAGTATCAAGCCTGCTGGCTTTCCAGAAGCAATTTTCTTGAGCTCTTGAGTTTTGCTTTAGCTTTTTTTTTAAACTTTTATCATTTTTGATAGTGTAGATTCAAAGTTTTAAATGTCAGCTGAAATCACAGCAGCAGTTGCACCGTAACCTAAGCACCAACAAACTCAGTCACCACTATTTGTTAAAGAAACTGCTGGACATCTCACACTTGCTCATCAAGAGAGCAACAGCAGCTGCACATCAGCCTGATCTAACACAGCTTCTCTTCCAGGTTCTGAAACAGCAGAGTTCCCTGCAAAAGGAAATTACTTCCCTGTTGCATCAAACTCACGCAACTTTTAAGACTGACCATTTATTCTCTACCAATTTTGTGGCAAATTCAGGCAATTGAGGAAACACTACTGATGCAGTATCTGAGAAAACTCTGATAGCCACCCAGCTGGCCACCGTCTTGCCCAAATGGAAAGAATACTTCCAAAGTCTTTCTTTAAGATTTAAGATCTGACCTTACAGAATGCTGAAACAAAAGTCATACAACTTTCATACCTGGTTCCTAAGAGGAATCCAACTGAGGAGTGCTGAAAGCTTTTCTTATATTTTTATTGGTTAGAAAGGTGAATCTACCCAACCAAAAACGTGTTCCCTGGAAATGGGAACAAAATACTTTTTAGATAGCTCATTAATTTTTGCATGATTCCTTCATTTCACCCCAGTGCATTATGATGTCTGTCATCAGCATATGGAGTAAATGGACAGTGATTACATATTTTGAAAGTATTATATAAAGTCCAATATCCCCAAAAAAGAGAAAGTTGAATAGGCTAATCACATTGCTATTGCATTAATTTGGTTACTATCAGTAACCTGCATGTCTAAACAGCATTTATGCCACGGCATGATAACAAAAATAAATAAAATTTAGAAAGACGTTATCTATGTAAACCTGTGACTCACTATATTTTAATAGAATCAACTAAAGCACACAGAATTCAAGTCTAAAATAACAAAAGTATGTTATAATAGTTAATTCTGAATAGTTTCTTGGGGTAGGGGCAAGTATAGGGCAAACTTTTCAAAGGGAAGAGGTCCATTTTTGCTCACAAAAATTATCTGCAAACTTGTGATAGAACTTATGTGGGCAATTGTTGACATTCTATAAACAGATCTAGCAAATACACTTGCAAATGATCAGTACAGGCACCCAGCTGTAGCTGATGCTTTGCTTGTACCTTTGTGAATATTCTCCTGGTAACTGCATGCATTAATCCACTACTAGGATTACATTTTATGCAAGCATTTTTATCACAAACACACCTCCACCCTCCTTGTTTGAAATGTGAGTGCTGGTGTATTAAAAAATATTTGGAAGACAGACTTATTAAAATAAATGTTAAGAGAACACAGTGGGGTATATTTTTAGTGTGGAGCAGAGAGATTTAACTGCATGACTTCCATTAGCTTTAATGAGAACTGAACAGCTAAATCCTCACACACCACACTAGAAGATTAACCCAGAAAACACACATTGTTTACTTTTTACTAATACTCTGATTATTACCACGTTCTTCCTCCTCCTCCTCTTCTTCCTCCTCTTCTTCTTCCTCCTCCTCTTCATCCTCCACATCTTCACCTTCCTCTTCATCCTCCTCTTCTTCCTCCTCAATCTCCTCTTCTTCTTCTCGATCTATCTCCTCATCATCCTCCTCCTCATCACCTTGCTCCTCATTATCATCAGAATATTCCTCCTCTTCTTCATCCTCTTCCTCTTCTTCCTCTTCCTTTTCATCCATTTCCTCTGTTCCATCAGTCTCATAGCATTCATCTACTGAAGAGTTGTCTGCTTTAACCACAAAGGGTTTTCTTTTGGGGGCTGGTTCTTGGGGTTGCTTATCTTGTGTTTTTCTTTTTTTTGCCAATGGACAGCCATAAACACTGTTCAAAAATAAAAGATGCAAATTATTACACTATCCTCCAGATTTCATTTAGTCATATATTCTAATTCTACATCATGGTTAGCTGCTGTTCTCAAAATGCATGTTTTCAAAGTAAAATGCTGTTTAGGCAATGATAACCAAGGGGGAGGACACTTAGAAAACCTGTGAAAATGCAAGTGACTATTATTTGCCTGAAAATGTCACACATACATGACAGCGTAACAGTTTCAAAAGCGATACAAATGTGTGGTTTTCCTTCTCATTCTTTTTTCTCTTCTGCATGTTACCCTCTTTTCTAAGACAGATGAATATAGTTTAAAAAACAGCAATCTTTTCCTACCCCTAGCTAGCAGTACAACAATCAGGAATAAAGCAATGCTTCATAATTTTGTAGTATTCAGTATTTTGATTGTGTGCAGTTAAGATATGTTTCAATGATGCTTAAATAATGAATATGTGATCATATTCTGAATGTTGTTGTTTGTAATTATTATTATAAATAATAACATAATGATTAAAAAAAATATTGATCACTCTTAAATTCTCCACTACATTCTCCATTATATGCTACAAGGCTGGATAAATGGGAAAACAAGCTCCCCAACACAACCAACCCCAATAATTATCATGGCCAGTGTTCCAAGTGTTCTCATACTAAAAAAATCGAACAACAAACAATCTATTGTCAGTGAAGAAAGTCAGACTTTTAAAAAATTGAGTACCACTTCCTTATCAATCATTTTAATGTGTTTTAATGCATTGTAACAGAAATAGTATTTCATAGTCCTGGTCTTCTATCAGAGCAGCCACCTGTTTCTCAAAGGTCACATAATCCGGTTTGTTGAACCTGATCTCCCTTGTGTAACCTCTATAACCTTCCGTGCAGAGTGACTGCACACACACATTAATTTTTGTGCAAAGAACTTCCTCTTTGAGCTTTTTGATTGTGTGACTATAAACATTACTCAAGCTATATCAGTTTTTAGTCTTCTTCCTGTGATTAACTAGTTTCGGGATATTTCAACTGCTCTTTATAACCTTTTCTGCATATCTACTAATAACTTCCCCTTTTACATTATATTCTTTCTCCCTTTCTTCCAATACACTGAGGATCTCTTGTTTTCTTCACCCTTATAATGCTTCATATTCTGTTGACAGATCACTGACAAATCTGGGGCTTCACCACATGTAGTACTACAGATGTGCCCTATGTGGTGTCTTCATAGTCTTGATCTTGGTCTAATTTAATTGCATCCCAGCCGTTATGCATCCCAATTACTTAAACTGCTACTTAGGTAAAAACAATTTTATTTAAGCACCCAATCACTTTATTTAAGTGCCTAACTTAGGTATTGTCTTACCTAAATTTCAAACCACTTGTTCACAGTCTGCCTGGCACACACATATCTAACGAACATACAGAGTCACAAAAGATGGTATTCATGGAAAAACTGCTACAGGAGACCTTCTTCGTGCAACACAGGTGCCCCTCTCTCTCTGTGGGGACAATAGGTGTCTTCAAAGTCTAATCCAGCATGCCTAATGCCTCCATTAACACTATAGAGAAATACTGCATAAATTTTAAGTACATCCATCTAGCCAGATTCCAATGCACCTCACTTGGGAGTAGGGTAGTAGTCCTAGTGGGATACGGATTCCAGACACCAGCATCACACCTGGATCCACAACCTCCAGATTCCAGAGCCAGCCTCCATCCAGCAGGTCATGTGGCATATTCTGTGGAAGAGCATCCTCTTATAGAAGATGAGCCCCAGTGCGCTTGGAAGCAAGAAACTCTGATGCAATAGGCAAGCGAAAGCCCAAATGTTCACTAATTTTAAGAGCCCTAAACCTGAAAAATAGGGAGCCCTAAGCTTCTGGTGTTTTCTGTTTGGACTGTATTTGTTTCTATCTAAAGACACTTCAAAGTAAAACCTATAAATACAGAAGAAATCCTTGTCCTAGATCAGCACTACAGTTCATTGCCAAATGAATGTCCTGCCTCTTGTCCTGTGAGTCCTCCTCTTGTCAGGACCCAGCTGCCCAGAATCAAGAGGAAATGTAGGACATATTTCCATGGAAAACATCCCACATCATCACAGTCAAGGCAGAAACAGGAACTCAATCTCCATAGGTCTGGACCCTGCATAAAACCAGGGGCAAAAGTGAAGAACTGTTTCCTGTAGTTCTGACCACTCCAGGTGTATTTTGGTGCTTTCCCTGGTGCTATGGGGTTTCAGCAGCTGCCTATTTAAACTCTCCACACGGACCTCAGAAAGAAGGCAGATGAATTTTTCCTCAGAACTGGAACTGCAGAGTGTGTGTTGTGCCGAGGAAAATGGATGGGTAATTAGGGAGGAACCTGTTTCATTTAGGTGTCTAACAGAGGCTGCATCCTGGAAAACAAGAGTGGATCATGTCCTGGGGCTCAGGCAGCTTTTAGAAACCTGTGTATCAGTTCAATATGATTTAAGGGGACAGGTTAAGATTTACTGACTGGCTGTGTCTTGCTTTCTTCTCTTCTCGGATGCATACTACCCTCACTATAGCTTTTTTGATGCCATTATTTGTTAAATTATGTTTTCTCAAAATCCTGATCTTTTATTTCCAAAGATGCGAGCAGGCTTATCCCCAGAAATCCCCAGAATTTCTTTTCTTCCTCTTATTATAACTTTCTTAGAACATTGCAAGAGGTAATGATGACACTTCAGACAGCTCTGAAATAAAGTGCACCCATAGATATGTAACTGTGAACATTTTGCCCCACTAGCATTCACACAAACTCGAATTTTGCATGGCATCATGGAATGGCTTGGGTTGGGAGAGACTTTAAAGATTATCTACTTCCAACCCCCTTGCCATGGGCAGGGACATCTTCCACTAGACCAGGTTGCTCAAAGCCCCCTCCGACCTTTGACATTTTGTCACACTAAAGCCAGAACATTAACTCCATCCTGGCCCAATCTTTTTTTATTTAAGAGCACTAAATACTTTCAATAGTTTTCATCTAGTAATGTTCAAAAACAATCTCTTGGAATTCACAAAAGTGTAAGAAATGAGGCAGAGAACAGGGGGATAAAAAAGACATCCATTTTGGTTTGAACTGTAGTTTAATTTTTGTATTTGACAACTAAGAAGAATTGCATGACTTTTAGACACAAATTATTGGTCAAAGGTAGAAAGAAATTGTCACTGCCATTTTTTTTCATCTTTAGTATTTTTGAATATCTTTATAGTCTTCTACACAATATTTTATAAAGTTTGTAAGAATCTAAGGCATTACTTGGGATTCAGGGCCCCCTGGAAAGTACGTAACTGGCGATGGAAATCAATTCCAGTTAGCTGCCCAATGACTTTGGTGCTTTTATAAATCTCATTAAATAACTATTTGGAACTCAGCTATTCAAGTAAATTTGTGAACTTTGACTTTAGTTTATAACTTTATGAATCTACTCTCAGTGTCTTTGCTCATACATTTAAAACTGAGGACACATGAGCAGCTACAAGAAAAAAGTATTTGTATATTTTAATGGTTGGGTCCAACACTAAGGCTTGGAAATATGTAATTTTTCCAAGGAAATGGGTTATGCTAGTTCATAGAACCACACAATGGATGGAATTTGGAAGGGAGCTTAAAGATCATCTATTCCAACCCCTCTGCTATGGACAGGGACACCCTCCACTACACCAGATTGCTAAAGGCCTTGTCCAAGCTGGCCTCGAACACTCGCAGGGATGGGGCATCCACAACCTCCCTGGGCAGCCTGCTCCAGTACCTCAGCACTGTCACAGCAAAGAATTTCTTCCCCACATCCAGCCTAAATTTCTCCTCTTCCAATTTCTAACCTATCACTAGTTACCTTCAACTCAGCCTTTGTCAACTCTCCTAAATTAATTTTTACCAGATATTCCACAACCCTGAATCTGGTTTTGTCTGTATTTGGATTTATACTTGACAAACAATTGCAACATTTTTTCATATAAAACCTTTACAATGCTGGCTTGCACTGGCTTCCTTCTGCCTTTCAACTATATACCTCACACAGCTTATATATACCCCATGTACTGTAGACTTCATAGACTGAAAGAGCTAAAGAAACCCTTACCATGTGTTCCAGAAACCTGGGAAACAGGCCACCAGACCTGAAGCCTACTGTTAAGCTGCCCTATTTTCTTCTTTTTCTTTCTTAACCTGCTCCACTCTCATCCTTTGTTTCATTAATTTTTCAGATTCTGCCTCCAGGACACTTCTCTCTGTTTCTGGCATGGTCCCTGTGGTCTCTCCACCAAGCACACCAAGGGGAAGGCTGTGTTGGCTTCCCAGCAGCCTCTGCCACTTACTTCCCCAGATACGGAGATGACAGTCTCTCCCACTGACCTCTTGTTCTTCATATATTTGTGAAAGCTGTTATTGTTTGTCCTTATAGCTTCTGCAATTTTCTCTACATTTTCAATTTTGGCTTCTGTGATCATCCCCTTATTTGGTTATTTTTAGACTTGTTTATCCCTGCTCAGAGCATTGACCCCATTGATTTATGTGTCGTGTCTGCCTTTATCTGTTCTTTCGTTGCTCCCTGTATTTCCCTGGTCAGCTGTGTTTGTCTTATTTTCTCCTCACGCTTCAGCTCTCTTGGCTTTCAGCAGCGTATATATTTGGGCTTCCTGAAACACACTTTTGAATATTCTACACTGCTTTTCTGTGTGTCTCAGTCATCTCTGGTTTTTGGAATCTGTCATGAATAATTCTTGTGGAAAGTATGTTGTTGAATTTCATAGTGATAAGCTCCAAGAGGACATGTAGGCTTTAATAATTGAAGAAATGGAAGAGATAATATATCATTTAATACTGCTTAGTTAGAAGATGACTTATGGTATTTTTTTAACTCTCATCTGATTTTTCTCCATTACAAACTTGATGATGCTACTCACTGATACATTCAGTAGGAACATTGTTCAGGAAAAACATACTTCTTGTCTAGAGTTGAACATATTGATTTCTAATATATTTTATTACTAATACAATATAATTTTCAGTACAATTAGTATGGTTATTATTTCTAATCTATAACAATTAACATATATATTTAAATATACATAGCACAGCACCAAAGAAATACAAGGGATTTTCTTAATCAGGTTACTGACCAGTATTTTTCCCTCCATGACATTCCAACTCACACACCAAAGTTGGAACATGATACTTTTATCTGGAGGAGATTTTCCTCTTAGAGGAAAATGAGAAAATGAGAAAGGGAGGTTGTATGACTATTGAGAGTTCAGTCAACTTTAAATACCTAGTTTGGATAAAGTAATTATTACGTGCCATGTTTATCAGCATTCTTTTTTCATTTTTATCTCTTTTCTATTAAATCTAGTATTTCGGATGCCTCATGCTATAAAATCCAAGTGAAGAAAAATAAGATGATGTCAATATTATGCTCTAAATCTGAATAATATTTTTCTTGGAGTACTGCTAACTTTCTCTTTCTTAGTAGTACTTTGAAAAATCTTATGAAATCTTTTTTCAAACTAAAAGGTGTCCTCAGTAACAGTGTTATTCTTTTTTTTCAGGAGAGACTTTCATTTAACAGAAACCAAAGCATTTGGTAGGGAATAGAATCTAAAAATTCGCTACACAGACACCTAATGAGGTTATCAGAAACACTAAATTAAGTACTTCAGTATCTGAAGTGGCTGTGAGGTGGAATTTTATCATACACATCTATATTTAAGATAGCAAATTAGGAATAATATGCTTGGAAGCAAACTTCTGCTTAAGGCTTCAGGCAGAAAGTTGCCAAGGCATCTATACTTGTCCCACAGGATATTGTTAAGTATTATTTTTGGTTTGGACTAGATAACTTCCAAGTCCAGACCTCCAGATGAAGAGTTTTAGGGTATTTATCAGATAAGTCCTCTAACAAATCAGCACTTTTAAGAATGAGCAAATCTAATTAATTTGCATAACACTGCAACATTTTAAATCACTCTCAAGGCAGTGACTATTATCTTGAAAGGGCTGATACTATCAATTGATAGAAGTTGACCAGAAAATAAATATTTAGATTCCAGCAAATCCTACAGCTTGAATTTCCTGCACTCCAGTAGGCTGCCCTTCCCAGCAGACTAATGCACTATTATAAAGAAGAGCTAGTAGCTCTGCTGGTGAAGTTGGATCAATGAATTGATAGGAATGAAAGAATGATAATAAATTCAGAAAAAGAGATTAACTCTATCCTAGTGATTTGCCTGCTCAATTGCAAGAATAAACTCCTTCAGCTGAAGATGATTTTCCATCCATATTTGAACACTGCTTAAAACATGCCAAATTTCTACAGGAATGAGCAGCAGTGGACAGTGCTAATTGCAGAGTGGTAAAGTCAAACTTCAAGTGGAAAATTACAAATTACTTCTCTAAGCCACACTGGTCAGGATTCTTTTCTACCCCACGAAAGTCCCACATAATGACTGCATACTCTTCTGGAATATGGGAGGTGTTGAGGCAAACCTTCCCAGGCTGTGAAACCCTAAATCCAATCACTAAGCTACAGAAGAGAAAATGGGAAAAGCAACAGGTCAAAGTTCAAGCAAGATATGGAGTTTTGGGGCTTTTATTTTAGGCATGGCTAATTGCAGCCTAGAAGATGGAGCTGGGACACACTGGTTTTGGTGCTTCCAACCAGATGGATTAAAATTCCCTGTGCTAGCATCCTATGTGCTATGAATCCCAATCTAGAAGACTAGCTTACTCAAATCTGCTTTCCAGGAGCCTTTGCCAGCTGAGCCAGAGCCTTCAATACTATTCCAGAACCAGGCACGCTTCCTGCAACCACTGCACTGCCAAGCGCCATAGCATCTAAGTTCACTTACAGAATGACTGCCCTAACCCCTATCCTCTCAGTTGGAGTTAGGCACTAATCCAGAGTCAGTGCTGTGGAAAATCTGGGCTCCCATTCATGTTTTACATGCCTGTATCTTCTTGGAAAAGTATGCCCAAATTAATACGCTTTTATCTATTTAAATTATAATTTCAATTAACAAATATCTTTTAAAATAAAATAAACTCATCTCTACAGTTTTTCTGTATTTCAGGCTTTCTCACGAGTTTCTGCCTCTGATTAAATAATCAGATTCTTATAAGCAGGAAGTGCTTTTATGTGTGCGGTATCAAAACACACCATCTTTACTTCATTTATTGGTACCAAATGGAACCTTGTTGACTTTCCAGTGTAGGTATGTATATGTATACAATAGTAACTCAGTTCAGCGAAAATTATTAATTTACCTTAATAGGAACAAGCTACAGTGACAGGAATGAGGGAAATGTAGAATATTCAAACCAGTTTCCTTCTTGATTTGCAAATATTTACTCTTCCACATTATGGGACAGTAAGAAAAACTACAGAAGTGCCAGAAGCATGCTGGATCTCAAACGGCAGAGGAAGAGGATTTGATACTTTCTTCACCAAGTTTTAAAAGCCAACGCTACCCTTTTGCATCTTAGAGCCTTTTTAAACATATGAATAGCCACGAATATACCACAGATCTACCCGTGTATAGCAATATTTAATTAAATGAACCTTGAAGAAAAACTAGTGCCTAAAAATTAGCACTGCCAAAAGGAGTTAGAAGTAACAAATAATATGAGATAGAATGATGTGCCAGAAGTAAATTATGGAGCTCAAAACTCAAGTGTTTTTCTTTTAGAAATTCAGATACTGAAATACGTATTTTTAAACAAAAGAAAGTAGAATAGCTTTGATGTAGTTAATACAGTCACAGTAAACTACGTCAAAACAGAAATCTTTTATTTCATTGGTTCCTATACATCCCCATGTGAAGCATCTCCCCACCCCAGTTCATTGAGACTCCAAACTGGTGTAGCTGAACCCTGCGAGGAACACTGACAAACTAACCTGCCCTCTGGCTGGTGAGATCATTTCACCCATCACCAAAGCCTCTGCTCTTGGAACACGACAACTAAAAGGAAACTAAGTTTTGCAATAGCTAATCCATTCAAACAAGTTTATTTAATTGGTTGAATACAATAGCTGTTCAGTGAAGAAAAATGAGGCACAGCAATGTATTTCAAAGTGTTGTACAAATACACGGGAAAACTCTGAGCCATGGAGAGCTCATTTAAAGCAAGATATAAAAAATACACGTAACACATCATGAGACTAAAAACTTATGTGGCAGCACAGGTTAGCAAAGTACATGCCCTGCAGTTGTATATTGCCCAGAAATATTTATATAAATAAACCAATAAAATATCTGATTGCCCCATGACTTAAAATGGCATTGATGGGGTTCATCTCTCACCTCTCCATGGCTTCTAAAATCTAAATGTATACATGTCATGCTAAGCTCCCTTCTTAACTCAGGGCAGAGAAACAGGAAGCTCGGCTATTCATCTCACATTTCTTAGACACTTCCCCTAGTGACAATAAAGGGAGGTGTTGGTGATTAACTTGTATTTCTACCACTTAGGAATCTGTGAAAAGTGAGACAAGTCCAAGAATTTTTCTCTCTCTTCTTCTTAATTCTGTCCAGATTCAATAAAACAGTACCTAACAGAATGTAAAACCACGTGCCATAATGCTTTCATAATGAGAAACCCAAAAATCTGTTTCTTTCCTTTTTGCAGCTGCTGTATCACATAACATAAATAATTCTCCTCCCTACAGCTTCACAATCTTCTCAAGACTACCTGTACGTTCCAATGTCAGACAAATGCTGGGGTTTCTAATCTTAGGATGGCAAATACCCAACTCAACTGTGTGTCCAAGTGCCAGACGACACAATTGATAATGTCTTGTTGCCAGACCCTTGAATAGTGGGGCTGATCAATGGGTGCAGGATAGGGCGAAGAGCACAGGTTTAATGACTCATTGATTCATTAGATGAAATGCATATAATCAAGTTTTGCTAAGTGGCTATTGATTCTGAGCACTTTGATGTTGATTTAGATGTAACCCAGACACATAAAAATGGGAACACGCAAAGCCAGTGACCATTTCTGCACTCACTCAAAGAACACTGACTTCTGCACTAAATCAAAATCCTGAGGTCCACATTTATTTAAAAAAATATCTAAACTTGAAGAAAAACTTTGGGAAAGAAAACCTTCTGTTTTTCTATATAGAAATGAAAATGATGTTGGCTACACTGAGTTCAATAAAAGCATCATCTAGAGCTGTCAGGGTGTCCAGATTTGAGTGTATCCTGTGTTTTCAGCCTCAGTGGTAATGACAATTTTATTTACAGGTAGAGAGAAGGGAAAATTCCAATTTACTTATTTTTCATGATAATATCATATCATAAAATGGAAAAGTTCATAATCAATCATCACCAATTTGAAAGGGTCAGAATATGCTACAAGAGTGCGTCTATCAGTTACATAAGATTTTTGCACAGTCACAATGTTTGAGCCTTGAACATGATATGAAATCTTTCTATTCCAATATTTTAAATGTGATTTCCTTTTAGCAATTCAACATCCTAAGTTCAAGCATTCAAAAAACCAAGGGACATAAACTGCTGGAAACCAAAGGTGGTTCATGCAGCTATACTGTCCATCATTTAAAAACATGGCTAGATACCTATTAGTAGAATCAACCTCCTTAGACATAGGCTTGATGGATCATATTTAATAAGAACACAATGAGCCAAACTATCATTCTAGCACTTACTTAAGTATTGAGTAATAGCATATAGTGTCATTTTATCACATCTACAATGTAGGGCTACTATAGTGACACTATCAGCTACTGATTCCTGTCATAAATACTTTTCTCATCATTTCTGCATAGACACACAATAGCACTGACTTCCCGACTTAATTCTGAGCCATATGTCTTTCTTAGTTAAAATTAAGAAATACGATACAACAATTTTCCTGTAACTATAGCAATAAGATTCTTACTTGATCGAAAAAGCTAACAGCTAAAGAATATAACCAATGGAAAGGAATAATAGTGTGGAGCAGCCTTCTAACACAAGACTGTCATCAGTAAACATCTGAAATTACAGGAAAAAAAAAAGACAAAAGCAAAGTGATACAAGCTCAAACACTTCAGTGCTTACGTACCAGAGTCTCACCTCCAGCTTAAGCCACAGGATACTGCTCTGTGTCTTGCACGGTTGGTTAGGAGTCATTCAAGTGTGAAATATTCTAAATTCTGCTTGTTAAAGGATTGAGAACCTATGCCCCCTGCCATGACTTACACCCTGAAAGGCATCTATTTGTTTGTGATAATAATCTACTGAACTGATGCCATGACGATTTTTTGCCTTTTCTTTTATACCCCTTTTACATACGCTTTTATACAGCTTTTATGTATTCTTAGTGCTTTTAGCCCACATACTTATAATTCCTTAAGTTCGATAATTTTGCTAGACCCAATATTCTGTTAAACTAAGAGACCAAACATTCCCAAGGCCTCACAGTTAGGGGTCAGAACGCTCCAGACACCAAGATCCTCTCCAAAGCACATTCTATAAACAAAGATAGGCCCATCCAGTGGGAAGGTACCTCGGGACGAGGGGTTCACTCGAGCCTCTCACTGGGGAATCTTTGACAGATATGCTAATTTACAAGGCCTATAATGGTATATGTGATCTATGGTGTGGGTGGGCATTTTTGGGGTGCATTTTGATGTGCATTTCGGCGCACCTGAGGATCCTTAAATAAATACCGAAGTAAAAAACCTTTTTTCCCCCTTAACCGTGTTTGATTCTTAATTTTAAGACCAGGAAGAAGCAACAGAACTAGTACCCTTCTGCAGCACACAGAAGTTGCTTTGCTGTAGTATTAGGGAGTCTTGAAGGTAGTATTTCCACTAAGTTACAAGCTTACCTATCACAAAGAAATTGGTTCAAGCTGTTGGCAGACTCAAAGGACAAATCTGTATCTCATGCTCAGTTGATATTTTTTCAGCTTTTATTTTTCATTATTAGGAGAATTAGAAATACTCTAGTCTAAAAAGGAAAGGTTACCTCCTAGGCTAATCACATGACTTTAAAAACCAGGTGTCTAAATGGCTTTGCCTTAATCTGGCCTTTTTTGATATATCTGATGAAAGGAAGGATACTGTTCAGGTAAAAAAACCCAAACAAAGAAGTCAAACTGAATTCCATCACATTCTAATCCAGAATAAGAAGGCTTCAACTTGAGTCATATCACAATTAAAAAAAAATACTATGGCATATAATGTTGCTTTTTATAGCTGACAGTGAGTTCCATTAGACTGTAGAATAATCTCTGAAGGAAAATGAAAATAGCCTCCCAAGAGAGTGGAAGCCCCACACAGCATGGTTTAAATGTGGCAGCTGGGCTGTGGGTGGAAATGGCGGTTTCCATTGAAAATCTGCTGCCAATATACCTCCTATGGCTAGATTTTTAAGAGAAATGTGGCAGTTATCCCCCTCTGAATTTCAGCTGCTCAGTTTTAAGGATGCAGAGACAGGAAAGGTATCGAGACTGAATAGCAAAAGGTCCAGAATTCTGTTTTGTCCAAGGACCAAAGAGTAAAATTGAGAAATGACTGGAAGTAGAAATGTGTAACAGGAAGATGGCAAGAGGGGGAAAAGGTTCTTGAGCTTTAGATAAAAGATAAAAAACCAATTTTTTAGAAAGTGTGTGCTATTTCAAAGGCTACTTTAATTTTTTTTAATAGTTTGAGGTATTTGATGCTTAACACATCTCACTGAAAGTAGGCTACCAATGTGTTAGTTACTTTTAAAAGTGTTCCCTTTATATTTGGGGATTTATCACGATAATAGCTGTGGCAACATCACATGTCACCACACATAACCTCGAAGGACTACAGATTAGCTGACTAAGTTCCTTATATAATAAATTCCCCATTGGTAATATGTAGGTATATAAGCCTGGGAGTCACGAGAGTAAGCACGTGCTATATCCATGCTAAGTACGAAGTACTATGAAAAGAATGCTTCTAAAATCACTTTTCTCTTCTTGATGTCTGCACCTACTTGCAACCCTGACTTAGGCATAGCCTTGAAAATATGACTCATAATCCAAAAAAGACACTTTCTGATGCAGGTACAAAGGTCATGCCTGTAGCATGGATGGCTACTTTATTGATTTCTCTTTTGATACAGGTGACATGGTACTGTTATCTGACTTTTTTTCTTCTTAACAACAATTCAACAATCTTAACAAGGTTGAAAAAATTCTCAAGCAAATAGAACACCCTTTTTTGGTTTTATGGGGGGGAGTTTCTTTTTGTGGGGTTTTTTTTTCCTTCTTTTTGGTTTTTTTTTTTTACTCAAACAACCTTTTATGGCTCCAAATCTGGTTCCTCAAGAGCAGTCCTTTAACCATCATATGATCAGGTCTCTCTCTTTCTTTGTACTCTGTAAGAAACCTCACACTTCCTTCTGTTCAAAGGCCTGACTTCAACAGCCGGGACAGAAGGATCCTTGCCAGTCATCATTTTGGTATGGCTCTGGCTTGAGTATTAACATGATGCTTGCATCCATCCAGGCTGGTGGAAAAACCAAAGCACTATGTTGCCTCCTAAGTCACATTGCCAGTCCAGGATGCACAACTACCATGAATTTTTTCAGTGAAAGGGGTATGACTGCTACGCTGTCTATAGAAAGGAGGTGCCTGCATGTTAGTTTGAGCAGAGAACACCTGCTGAGCCTTCTGCATCAGAGGATGCTGGTACCTGCAGCCTGAAAATCTCAAACATTCTGGCAGGTAGAAAGCCCTGAGCAGCACAGCTTAGCTAAGCTGGCAGCACTTCTGGAAACACACAAATAGGTTTTCTATTACAAATGTGGCCAACTACAGACTCGGTAATTTTGCGGATTCTTGTCTTCAATTTCAGTACCAAAGGTCTACTTCTAGTTGTGCTCTAGAATTTTGTGCTTCTTTTCTGATTTATACATTGTGAAATGCTTCTTGTGAAAATCCCAGATGTAGAAATTTAATGGTGAAAAACTGTTGTCTCATCTCTAATTGACTGGTAAATGCACTAAACAGAGGGTGGGCCACATGCAAGATGACATTTTGTGCTGAAAATATCTGGAAGGTTTTGAAGGTAGGGATGAAAAGCTGCATAGGTATGATGTCACTTCAAATTATCTATATCATGCAAAGCTATATTGCAATGTAGTCAGTAGGTAAATAATTCCTGGCACTACACGAGATGATTCTAAATTTCCTTTTTGTTTAAAAAATAGGGATGTTGGTACAGTCTCATTATCCCTATTTCTCAGACCTGCCAATAAACTTTTGTATTTGTGAGTTTTTGTTTTTTTACAGAGTTCTAGAGCAACATCATTATAAAGTGCCCTGGTGTAAGAGGAATGAAATTCAATTCCTGCTTACAAAAGAGATCAGTTTAACCCACAGTATACCTAAAAAATAGAAAAAAATTGCTTCTAACAAATCTAAACTAACCATGACAGTTCTGTTGTGGTTCTACCGAGCTGTCCACTAGACTGATTTCTAAATCTGACTGACTGCTGTAATTTTTCAAGAACAATCAACAATTATAGTAGACAGAAAAAGCTAAGTGTTTTCTCTGTTTTATAGTTTTGACTAAATGCTGACATTTTAAATAAGTGGTTCTTCTTTTAGTCAATGCCATTTTAACTGTTCAGTCCTTCCTCCTACATCCTTTTAATAACATAACTGGAAGCAGCAAGCTTGACTGCTAAGGTTTGAAGTTAACACAGCAGTCAGAATTTATTTGCATTCTTTCTAAAATGGTATTTGTTTTATAACTCTGACTCAGTTTCTGAGTCTGTCCTTCTCTGTGATCTCTTTAGGTCTCATAAGCCAAGCAAAGCCAGGCCATGTCAGTTCTGAGAATGTCAGTATTTCCAAGGAATACCTAGATTCTGCAGAGACAGTACTACAACTCCAAAAGTAGTACACTTGCCTTGCCAGAAGCACTGAAACAAATTTGCCATTGTGGAAGGGACAGAAGAACTGCAAAGCTGGTAATTCCTTATGTCACATGGAATTAAATAGAAGACCTAAGTGTATGTGTTTTAAGAACTAGAAATGTTAATTCCAAAGCCCCAATCAAAATAAAGTCATACAATTACATTCTTTCACAATCATTCCTACACTTTCAGACAGAAAAACAACCTATTATTTTTTTTCTTTCCATCCCAAACTCCTGTGCCCCATAAATGTGTGCTGGTAAAAATTGCTACGACCAGTCTTGTGAGTCAATGTGGTGTTATAAACGTATTACAACATTATAAGCAATATGACCTTCGGTGTCATTTGAAATCAAGTACTTAACACTGCAAAATGGACTGAGGCTAGTGAGTTACATTTGTGAAATGTTTTAAAATTAACAGCTGAAAAAGCTTTACGAGCATAAAATACAGTTACTCTAGTAAACTGGCTGCACTCAGCCATCCATCTCACTGGGGCTTTGTATCTTCCACTTCCTTTCACAAAACATGGGCTATACAGAGAATTTTACAAGAAATAAGTTTCAAAATCAGGGGTTTTTTGTGTGGTAGCTACTGACACACAAACATCTAGAAGACTCGAGTCAGAGATAATCAATCACATATGTCATGATGTCTGTCTGATATATTCTCTTGTTTGAGATGACAGTTTGCTTGTCCCCTTCTCCTAAAGTGGTACATATGGTTACTAAGAACCAACAAACCATTAATCCTCACTGATCATTCTAGAAGAAACCATGCCCAAGCAAGATCTGCATTAAATGTAAGCAATCCTAGTACATTTTTCTTACTGTCCTTGCAAATATAAAATAACAAGAAAACACTTAGTAATTTTTGTAGAAATGAACTTTTGATATGAAAAGGATGGTCTAAAGCAAGAGGCACTGGAGTAGAACTCAGAGGTGTGACTCAACTTCTGTCAGGGATGCAAATTTCTTGTGTGGTAGCAGAGTCACGAACTCCTGGTTTGCCAAGGGAGCAAAAGCATTACAGCTCTGTTTCTATGCATAGCTGCACAGCGAAATTCTGACATCGAAATGAGGTATGTTTGCTCCTCTTCTAACACCTAGGGACATGTAGGCACTTAACACACAGCAGAATTTAGACACTGTAATCTGGGCTGCTGGAAGGTATTTTCTGTAGTGGGGGATTTCCACTCCTGGAATTAATCACTTTAAGCCTTCTCTTTTTTTCTCACAGAAACAAAGATTACCTCAGTCTTTTGACTTGGAGATGGTCAGGGGAGAAATCACAATCCCAGCCTTAGCCATTATCTAATCTAGAACACACAGAAATGTGCGAGCAATTTGTGTTTAATATCCTCTTTTGCCAGCGGTAACTGAAGCTTCATTTTACACCTCTCAGGAGACTGCTTGCTCATGAGATTTCATAATAATCTAGGTTGAGAGTGCCCACTTCTCTAATACTTCATGCAAAACAAAACATTTAAATGTTCTTTACTACCAGTACTTTACTACCAGTGAAGGATTCATTCAATTCCTCTCTAAAATGACTGTCTGTCTCCTATATGAAGTGCTAATGCTGGTACTGAAAATGCAGTTCTTCCATCTCCAGCTGACTGCTCAAAGTTACAAAACTATATCCTTCCCCCTCCTTTTGAATACAGATGAAGAAAAAAGAATGCAAGCATCCTGACATCTTAACATCTTTGTAGTATAGAATGCAAGTTCCCAGAAGATGGGAGAAACCATCTCCAACCAGCTCAAGATGGAGTCCTAATCTTACTGACAAAGAAGAAAACAGCAGGAGAGTGGCATGTTTGTACAGATGACAAATTGGGGGACTTTCAAAAGCACTTGCTACACTGAAATATGCAGATGTGAGATTAAAGATATACTGTCTATGCTATGTACTTAGTATGGCATCAAGGTGCCCAAATGAATTTTTTCACAGGTCTAATGAGGCTCTGCTGAGAGAAATGGGGTTGTAGAGGCTAGAGAGAAGGAGGTTGAAGGGAGGGTCTCCACAGCTACCTGAAAGGAGGTTGTAGGTAGGTGGGGGTTGGTCTCTTCTCCTAAGTAACAAGTGATAGGATGAGAGGGAACAGCTTTAAATTGTGCCAGGAGAGTTTAAGGTTTTGTATTGGGAAAAAATTCTTCAGTGAAAGGACTATCAAGCATTGGAACAGCCTGCCCAGGGAAGTGTTTGAGTAACCATCCCTATGGGTATTTAAAAGACATGTAGATGTAGCACTTGGGGACCTGGTTTAGTGATGGACTGGACATTTCTGGGTTGATGGTTGTACTCTATGATCTCAAAGGTCTTTTTCCAACCTTAACAATTCTATGACTCTAAATTTGGATAAGCTTAATGGTAAAAGTACAGTTCTACTGTGACTTCAGAGCTGGACAGAAAACAAGAGAGCCTTTATGAGAGTTCACCCTTTGGACTTAAGGCAGAAGTTGAATGCATGCTAGCTTTTAGCTCTAGCCTTTTGTCTGAACACCTGTTCCCCACTCACCAAGTACAGGTAAGATTTTCTCCTGGAGACATTAGGAGGGTGAAAAACAGCAGCAAGTGCATATCCTTGGTGAATTTCTTCCACAAGAACCACCTGAGCAGAAGGTATTCATCCACTACTTGAGCATCCAATTCAGTGGCCTGCTCACTACTTCAAATAAAAAATTTGAAGTTAGAGAAATCTGTCCCAGTCCCAGGGAACTGAAGGCAAAAAATCTTTTCTTTAAATGACTGTTATTAGCATTTAAAGCCAATCATATCCTGTCCTGTCTCAGTATACTTTATAGTATTACAAGTTTTATCGTAATTCATGGATTTAAGACACACCCCTAACTTCAGTCACAGGAATATTTTCTCTTAGGCATTAAACCCCTTCTCTACTCTTCCATGGATACCTACGGCATGACACTGCTATTTCTTGCAAGTAACAGAAGGACATTAGTTTGTTTTCAATCCCTTTTCATGTCACCAGTAAGCTTCAAGATATTCCTGGGAAGGTGATTCGGGTGCGTAGACAGAAAACTAACTTCATAGGTCCAGTCACCTGGTTAAAGTTATCACCATTCACAGTGGCCTAGGCTACAGAGTGCTGAGGGTTTCTTCAGGAGCTATCTATCCCCTGGGCACTTTTAATTCTGTGGATTTATTTAGATTTATTATTGCCAACAAAGAGGCTCAGGACTACCTCTCCTTTCCCTGTCCTGAGCTGACACCACTAGAAGCAGTACTTCATATCAACCACTAATAAGAAGTGATGTCTTTGCAAGGGCTGTCTCAACTTATTGAAAAACCTCAGCAGAAGTCTTTAAAGACACATCATGGCATATTTTTAGGCCTCCTTCATATTTGAGTTGATTTCTTATATTCTTTCTTCATATTCTTTTGCTAACTCAGGTAATACCTAGGGTGCTTGATCTCATAAAATATGAATAATTGAAAGAAAAGATAACTATAATTTTATTTATTTATTACAGATATTATTTTTCTCCTGCCTCCTTCTTGATGATTCTAGCAGAGTTCAGATCATTTTCACTGAGGTGGAGAAAAAAGAGCAGGGCAACCCTGTCCTGATAGCATGGGTGCCACTTACAGATAGAACTTTTTCAAAGTCATGTATTTGTATTTGTGTGGACCCTGGAGCAAGGAATAAAATGGGGCTCCCTGTCCATCCAGCTGTCATTATTCACCAGTAAATTCTCCTGTCTCTAAAGCTCTGATTTAGGATGTTCCAATGCACAAACCATTTTTAAACAAACAGTAGCTATGCTGCTGCTCAGAACTGCTGGAAGGAGGATGTAGGCAGGTCCATAGTACTCTAAACTCAGTGCACAACACGACTTGTGGCTTTTCCGGTTTAGTTTTAAGGTAAAAAACTGCCACTGCATTTTCACTAAAATACACATTAATAAATAGATTTTTTTAAATACCTCCATCTTTTTAAACCTCAGAATCAATATTTTTACAGGAATACTGTAGAAATAATTCACAAATTATGACATCAGGAAACTAGACTAGACTCTAAATGTGAAATTGTCTTATCATTACAAATCAGCTAATTTTGCTCTAGGACACAGAAAAATGTTTTGATCAAAAAAGCACTCAATGGTAAAGTTAGACCTTCTCTGACATCAATGGCCACTCAACAGATCTTTAAATATCACATAAATATCCGAGCCAGACTTGTGGGCACTACGTTTGTAATAATCCCCCATATATGCTTCTGTCTTTACACCTAGGATGCCTACAATTTGCTTGCTGTTTACAAATGGGGAAACAGAGGCATACCGAGACGAAATGTCCTGCCTATCATGTGCGAATCAACTCTGTAGATCGTCTTTTCCACTATGAAAAACACAAATTATTCAACCTCAAACTATTTATTTCTCTCCTAAGAGAACACAACATACTCAGCAAACCTACCAGGCCAATCCAATAGATTTCTCATAGGCAAAGGTAAACTATGTATAGCTACTTCCATGATCTTTTTGGGGAAATTATCTCCCCAGTATTACTGGATGTTTTGTTCTTTTGTTTTGTTTTTTGCTTTCATTTTCTTTCCCATACTTTCTGTGGGGTCTTCAATCTATTTTGTGGCTGATAGGGACATCTCCAGACCGATCCATCCACAGAAAACCCCATGGCTGCAAGTGGACTGCTGCATGAGAAATATGCTCCACATCTTCCATTTGAAAGAAAAGAAGCATATCATTTCAGCAACATACAAGCCAGAAGACCCACTGCAGAAAGCACATGGTAAACCGCTGTTTGCTGCTGCTGCACAGTTAGGTCTATGCTCTCCATGCTCCTGCCTCTGATTTGCTTTCTTTCCCCTGTCTTTACAAGTACTCCTGGTACTTGCAGGTCCTGCAGCTTGCTGCCACTGAAATAGCTACTCCCAGTCCAGATGGTGGTGGGAGTAATTGAACTGTGGTTCCTTTGTGTAGTCACCTCTACACAATGGCCACTAGCATGCAGAGCCTCACACCAATTGCTGGTGTGTATTTGCTTGACGGTTTAGACGCAACTTTGCACCTTTCTAATCATTAATCAACAATCAGACAAAGGATTTATTGCTGAATCCAGACAGCAGCCAATACAGACCTCTAATACATTATGGATTCTCTGTCAGCACAATTATTTATTGTTTGCAGTGTTCTGTTTGAAAATCCCTACGCTCTTCCACTTATTTATTTACTTGCTTACTTGCATCTCTTTAGCTGGATTTAACGAAGCAATGAAGCTTCATTTATTAACATTTTTTACAAATCCTGAATGGTGAATTACTTCATATAAAATATATTTACAATATTATTCTTGGTATTTACCATGACTTACTAAAAGACTGAAAGTCTTTAGCAAATATGCTGTTAAATAAAATAGAATTAAATTTCACAGTGTCAGAGTATTTCCTCAGGTAAATATCCAGTGAATCATTTGATCATTATTAAACACTATAACAAAGGTTGACTATCAGCTGAGAGATAAAGGAATATACATTTCTCTATACTTCTGGCATCTTGTGGGATTTTTCACAGTATCATGAAAGCAAGCAACAGTAAGGACCTCACTGTTCTGTGGTTAGGCTTTAGCACAAAAGCATCAGTGGACCTCTGGTTCTGCACAGCATGCAACCATGCTCTGCTATCAAATTAATGCTAAAATATGTATGTCCTAGCTTCTGATTTATAATATCTTTGACAAATAGTAAAGAGGACAGGCATGCCGTAAAGTTTATGGATAGGGTGATGGCATGCACAATGATGTCTCATAAAGAATAAAGGGGGAAAAGTTATTTATTCTTGTGATTCAAGAACTAAAATACAGATAGACTGGCTGCGTGCACAGAATTTTTCATAAATATCCCACAGTGCACCCTGTTGTACAGCAGCCATACATTAATTAGGGCATTCAGCAGACACTGCAATGTGTTACACTCACCCAAGTGAATCTTCATTTTTCACATGCAGGGCCTTACTAATTAAAATCAGCTTTGCAATTAAATGTGGAAAATTGTGTTAAACTTTCAAGCGTGATTTAGAAAAAATGTATTTATTTTTAGGGTATTTTATTTTGATGCAAATGAATTCTCCATCAAAGTGAGACCAGTAAAAGAAGGTATGAGGATTTCTCTTTTTTGTATTATAGATGCTCCTCTCAGTTGCAAGTTGCAATGCTCCACTATCTCTCTGCCAGTACCTGGCCCTGTTCCAATGCTTTTAGTGAGTGCTATCTGTCAAGGCATGAATAATACAGCCCCTAGGCTGTCGGCAGAATCCAAATGAGGCATACATCAGGAAGCAAGCACTCGACTTTAGCTCCAGAACATGCTCCTGTGAAGACAGGCAATTATTCACCCACGGCTGCAGCCATGGCAATCAAACTAGTGGGTGAAAAGGTATATGAAATGAAAAAATTTGAATAAGAAATATGGCACAACAAGGCACAGAAATTCAATAGTTTTCTAATAACAGAGAGATATTTGAGCCTTTTAATTTCGAAGTTTGGGAGCCTGAATTATTTCACTTGCTCTGTTAGAAAATATAGACTAAAATAGAGTATATAACGTAAAGGCAATACAATGGTGCATGTTTGGTTTTTTCTAATCAAAACAACAATGCTAAACTCTAAGGTATTTATAAATTCAAATTGTTATATGAAGTGACAAATCTCATGCTTAAAAATTAAAAGATGGTCAAAACAATTCTATCTGTATAATGTAATAAACCAGAGACAGCCTAGTAAAGCAATAAGGAACCAGCAATATGAAATTTGGTGCAAAATTAAAATGCAATGTATTCTGTAAAGTTAGGGACAATTCACACATTACAGATACACACATCATTTTATGATCCCTCTTTGTTTTTGAGACTAGCCTTTTTTTGCAAGACATTGTATCAGTAATCAATGAAACCCTATACAAATAAAATATGACCTGAAGGCACCTGAAATTCCCTGGTAGATTAAATGTTTAAGTTGGTTTATTTCATCTGAATTCTTATTTTCAGCAATCAAATAGAAATTCACGATATAGTAAAAGCTATATCAGTATTTCCATTTTGAATATGAAGGACTTATTATTTGGCCTTAACATGAATACTTCTCTGAAATTTTATCCATGTTTTTTCAAACCATAATTGTTTTGCTTTAATTTCTAAACAATGGCTGTATCTGTTTTCAAATATACACTGCTGTATGCTCTAAAAGGATCCTAAATGAATATACATAGTGCTATGCTACCGCCTTAAGATTTTTTTTAGGTCTCTTATTTGTCAGAATGTGTTTCATTCTGAAACATGTGGTAATTGGCAAGTGATTAATCCATTACAGAATCTAATTGCTTTTGTTACTTGAGAAAAAAAAAACCAAACTATTTTCTTAAGAAGCTTTTAAATAAGACACTGTATGCAATCAGTATTTTTAATGGAATCTAGTTAGGATTTTTATGATTTGTCTGCATTACCTACTTACATGGCAAATAATTGACACCTATTTGGTATATGACATTGTTTTAAAAAGATGCTAAATGGAGAGCAACAAAGTAAAGTATAATATTTCTGAAACCATCATTCACATCGACTCAGTAAATAGCATGGGCCAGTTTGCACTCAGTTACTCCAGACTAACTATGGGATTTGCACCTGCAGAACAGACCAGAAACTGGACTCACTTCTACATTTGTATACACAGAATTTGAAACCCATTGTTTCTGAAGCTGATTAATGAAACTGGAAAAGTTCCTTCTAACTGCGATGAAAGAACACTTGAGCCTATGCTTTTCTTCAGACACTTAGGCAAAAGGCATCCTGGAAACACAGTGCTGGGAACACCCTCTTGTCTGGTTTGAGTCACTGCTATATACACTGATGGATTATTCACAGCTAAAAGTATGCAAGGATCTGGACCAAGCTTATAGTTCAAAATAATTCACAGTACTGAAGGTATAAGAGCAGTGTTCATTGTTGTGCTGCTATGCACAATAGGCCTGAACAGCTACCAAGGGAATAAAAGAACCTGCATCAGAGGCACGGCCTGGGGAGATGTTCTGGTTTTCACTCGTAAGATTTGAATTCTTCTCTTGCCTCCACCACTATCTGCACATGTTTATGGCTTTTTCTTTTTGTTTTTGTTTCTGTCTTGCATTTAGATCTTTCACAACCTTTGTTTTCTTTTTATTTTTCAGTTCAGTTGGCCTCAGGTGCTTGGAAACATAAACAACAGGTACTGAAGTTCTATGTGTGTAAACTCTAACATTGAGGCATTGCCTCCTGCTGTCTATCATGGACAGCACTAGAAGGTCCATGATAGCCTCAGAGTTCAGGTATTACTACAATACAAAAAAAAAAAAAAAAAA